>JAPJYX010000007.1:13015000-13490000 GCA_030503985.1 Himalopsyche tibetana | reverse complement strand
ATTTGTGAAAAGTAAAAAGTAAAAAGTGAAAAGTGAAAACTTATTTTATCGGCTATTAATATATAGATTCCGAGTTTTCTAAACATATACATTTTTACATCATTGTGTCGATTATTTCCAGACATACCAGTATATCGTGTTGTATACATTGTAATTATCTAAAAAAAAGCTGTTTTGAAAAAACTCTGGGTTACGTCGTTTTTCTTTACCACAGTCGTACATGTATAAGTATATTTTTTTTTATCTCGAGTGCGAGGAAGTATTTGTTGGTGAACTTTCGCTTTATACGGATTTGCCCTATTTCCACTTCCATGGGATATTAAATTAAGAGATTCCTTATCGCTTCACCAACACTCGCCAACAACACTAGACGCACATCTTGCGGATTGATTCCGCGCAGAAAATAATATGTTTGTTTAGCCGACACCTGTGGCGTGCTCGACGGGGTACATCGCGTAACCATGATGTACGGCGCCTGAAGTAGCAGTGGCAAAAAGTGTTTATAATTCCAGCGTTATGATTACAAATATATTTTTTTATATACTCTTAAGTTCTCTTGTATATTATGTATGTATTCAGCCAATGTTATTTTACAGCTTGCAATCTTTTCCTTTATTGATTTGTCGATTGTTTGTATTAGTTCATATTAAATCTCGAAGCGTCTTTGAATTTGAATCAATTGATAATATATCATCTTTGCGGTTGATTTAGTTTGACGTTGTTATCGAACATAGAGATAAACATGTGTATTCATTCGAATACTTGGTTGGTATTTATGAATCAATCTTTTTGTATATTGTATTATTAACTTTTTTGCGAGTCAAGATTTCTAACGCCTAAATTTCTTCCAACCATGTCCATTCAATACGGTATCCTAATGGAGCTTATCTCAACTTATCTTTTCTTTGATTACTGAATGAATCAACTTCTCTTTTTTTTTAAATAAAGTAACGCTAGTGCTAATAGTAAACTAATTGCTCCACAACGCCCCGTTGTAATAATCGGGTGTATGGCGGAGTAGAAACAACAATTTTATGAAACTGCCTGTACTGGAATTCAAACCGGGGGCTTGAATTAAAATTCGAAATAAATATTTTGTGTAAATTAACAATCACCCTTAGATCTGTTCTATTCAATTGTTTTAGTTAATTCGAAATAAAAAAAATGTATTTATGTGGTTGACGTGCAGTATAACTCATTTACGTCAGCGTTCGCGTAATTAGGAAATCTAAAATGTCTGCGAATTCATTTAAATCTGCAATGATGATTAAATTTTAAAAGTGACGTAATGTGGACGCAACTGAGATTTTATGAAAGGAAAAGTTTCGGTTTGACCTTCAACAGAGCTAAACCGTTATTTCTTCACGTAGAAATTTTGCTTTCGTCGAAGGAATTGAAGCGTTTCAAAAAAAGCCAGTTTTCAGATTTTACTTGCAGTATACAGAATTTTATCGCCGTATGTTTATTTAAAATGAAGCATATTTCTCGTTTCTTTTATGTAGAATATTAAGAATTCCTGGTGTTCCAGCACATGTTTCGCTTTATAGAAAGTTTTCGAATTCTCTTTGTTTATAACTTTTATATTGAAAGCACATAAAAAGAAAAAACGCGCTTCCTAAAAATAAAACATGCTTTCGTAATATTTGTAGGCTAGCGTAGCACGTAGTCAAAAAGCGTTCTTGGGAATTATGAATATTCCATTATTTTTCTCCTGAGAACATTTTTTTAATACCTGCTCTATAAATCTATTTTTTATGAAAAATCTCATCTTATTAATAATACATTTCTGAAACATAAATATAGATATTATTCAAATAATTACTTTGCATCTTTATATCTTACGATTAGTGTACATTGTTTTGGTTTTTTATTGATTATAATTTGGATCCTTCGTAATTTAATTTACGTCGGTCCAATATCAGTATCGTTTTGCCAACCTTTTTTTTATCCTGTCGCCATGGACGAAAAAAATAAGAATGTTTTACACAAAATTTTATTTAATTTGATAATAAATAACTACAAGTTAATTTACTCTTTGAATTATTACTATGTACATTTTTAAGGTGTTCACTTTCAATACTTGGTAGAAAAGTATTATATTAGGAAAAAACGCAATATTCCTTTGTAATTTATTTCCACTTTATTCATAAAGGCCAGGACCGGTTTCACTCATGGCGAGCATAGTCAACTGATTAAGTGACAGAAATTATAATTATGTTTGTAATTAATCACCACTTTAACTTTATTACACTTTGATGATTTTTTTAATTACATGTTAGAGGTGTTTAATATTTAAATTTGTGTTATTATTGAGTCTCTTCTACTGTAATTTGTAAATTCTTTTCAATTGTTGCGTACACTTTTTCATTTTTATTTTTTTTATAAATTATATTTCTATCAGTTGACAATGCTCGCTTTGAGTGAAACCGGTCCTGACCTTCATAAAAAAAATGGAAATAAAGTAAATACAAATGAATTTTGTTTTTTCTTAATTATTATGTACCTTTACTCTTATTTTCTTATGCAATTAAAATTAATAATATATGACAAACATGAAAAATCACATTTGCATTTTGTTATCCTTGTGAAATTTGTATTAGTTTTGTTAAATAATCATTCAACGGCAAAATCGACTGCGGTGCACCACCCAATCGATTGTGACCTCGAAGAGTACGCAAATCTCTTATTATTGGTTAATAACGCACGTGTTTTTTTGGATCCCTTCTCTTCGCGAACGTGTTCCTTGACTCCTCGAAGACAATCGATTCAGTCGTTAAAATAAACGGCGCGCCATCTCGAAATACAGTCAAGTGTATTATTTAGCAATTATCGTTTAACTTTTTCTGGGACCGACACGCACTTGTATGAACACTAAAAGGTGATAGAGGACAACATCGAACTTTATGAAAATTACATAATATGCACCTTGCATGGTCATATCATATTACATATATATATAGATTATACGCTTTAGCTTAGAGCTGTTTTTAGCTGTACCAATTGCTTAAGTTGAATTCTTGGTAATGTTCACGTTGTTTATTCTGTGATTTTCCATTCCAATCCCTCAGTGCATTTTCATTCCCATCTAAAAGATACTCAAAAAATGGGATGTTTATTAACATAATATTGTTAATTAATGATGAAATCGATGCATTCAGAAAATTGTTGACAAATTGACTAATAATTCGATGTAGACGTTTAAATTCACGCATCTCGAAAATTAAATCGCCCATTGAAGTATATATTATGTAGCACATACCGTACATAGTACATTCAAAATGAGAAAAAATCGTTATATTTCCAATAAAAATGTATTTTTACAAACTCAATTTTGTGAATGGAATATTCTAGAGGCTAAGTAATTATGATAATATATTATAATATGGCATTGCATATATACTTAATACAATAATTGCATACAATATAATATACTTAATTTTTCTTATGAAATAAGTCTCTTAGCGGGAAGTGAAAAAAAAAATGTATCCTTTTTCTCACGTGTAGCAGAGTAAAATATTAATGTAATTCTCTGTATTTCTTCGGGGTTTTTCCCTATTGAGGTTTTATGATGTGAGTTTAAAGAAATTGTTTCTTTCCACATTATCATAGAAACTTACTTACGATACGATTTTTTTGCGCAACGGCTTAGTACCCTAAAAATTAACATGCATGAGCATTGCCTTTTCAAGAATTTCTTGGGAATAATATTTTAGAGTAATATTCTCATGAAGTAGTCTAAAAAATATTATAATTGGATGTACACGACGAGGTCGTTATTTAAAACAAAATTTATAAACATTTATAATGTCTCTACTTTCATATTTTATTCAAAAATATTCTTTTGTACTACCGTATTCTCTCGATTATCAGACGCATCTTTATTTTTATATACCAATAACACACAACGTAACTCATCGTCACCATGGTGATCCTGGGATTTCGGGATTAACATTTTTTCAATCCCGGGATTAAACACTCGTATAAATATATAAATTTGTAACGAATAAATATAAAACGTATAAATTTAGATTCGGGATTGACAAAATTTTTGGTCGGCGATTTTGAAATCATGGGATTTTTCTAATGATTTTATTTCGATTACAAAAATCCATAAATTTGCAGATTTTCTAAAATTACCAGCGTGAGACATTTTTTTTTTTAGCTCTTTCGAGAATTTTAAAATCCAAAATCACAAAAATTTACAGTTTTGCTCAAATTATCAACACGGGAGCATTTTTATTGAGTTCTTCAAAAAAATTTCGAATCTAAAATCACAGCGAGACATCTTTTTTTAAGCTCTTCCGTGTTTCATTTTCTCAATCCCAGGATTGCCTACCCTACTCACCACCAACGCACCTAAATTCAGGACGCAACAATTGTAAAATAGCATTCGTCTTATAATCAAAGAGATACGATAATTCCAAATTATTTACCTTAGGTTATTTATTTTTTGGTTTCGGAGCATTATCAACATTAATTGCATTTTTGATTCCCTCACTAACCACCCCTCATCTCATCCTGTCAATAAAATCCGTATTTAATTTGTGCATGTTTATATAAGTATAAATTTAATGTTATATTTTTGGGTTGCTGCTATGTTTTTTATCACATTTATAATAATATTTTTTTTCTCTTTTCTTTTTAGGTAAGACAATTCAGGATCAAATTTCCAGTTGACATTATTCAACTTGGTAAGTGATTTAAATTACAGAATACCATTTTCCAAAATACATAAAGACGAACGTCGAAATTTACTATTAATATAATAGGAACGGCTGATGATACCGAGTATTGGTGGTAATGTACAGTTGAACAAAGCATTAGTTTAATTTACAGATTTGCATACATTTTGTGACACGTAATTAATTATGTTTTGTATTGCGAAATGTTTTACCAATAATATACGTGTGTAATACTTTTCAACCTATAATACATCCATAATTAGTAATCGATATTACCAATTCAAACCACACTTAAACCATAATATACTATTAAATTTTGGGAATTTGATTTCGTCTTTACTTTTTTGTGTCAGTCGCATAACTGAGTCATACATTATAAATTACTTATTTATCATAGAGTGTTATGAATTATCTACTGAGCTACTGAAGTACTTTGACAGAATAAGAAATTGAAAAATGGCGTCATCTCGATTTACTAAATGAGTTGCAAACGGGGCACAATAGAATATCCAATCCCGGACTTTTTTGTGATCTCGGGATTTCGGAATTCAAAATTTTTGAATTCCGGTATTGATCATTCACCACAATTGCTTGAGATAATCATCGAAAAAGTCGATTTGACCGATTCTTTTATTATTGAAAAGTGTGAGAGCTTTTTAGCTCATTCCTCTGAAAAACTTACAAATTGACAGATTCAACAATTATTGTGAGACTTTTTTTTTAGCTTAACAAAACTTTTGACGTTTACCGAATTAAGGCAATATCGTATGTTGCCGATAGCACTTGTTGTGGTTGGTCCAAGTATACAAGTTTAAGCATGAAATTTATAATGTAGAACTTGGTTTTTAATAGATTGTTTATTTGCATTCGAAATATGTAAATATCAAAATTGTAGAAAGAGTTAGAAGCAGGGCTGTAGAGTCGGAGTCGCGGTATTTTGGCTGGTGTCAGTCGAGAAAAATAAGCGGCTCGATTTTTTGTTGAAAAATACATTTAATGATGTGTATTCAATCAAAATAATCCAAAGTGTTGCCATTTCATGCTTGGCTGACTAAAGATGGTCAAATGGTATACATATATAAGTTAAAAGAGTCGTAGTCGGAATCGTTAATTATTTTAAAACTGGAGTCGGAGTCGTCTTTTTTTTTACACCACTCCACAGCCCTGGTTAGAAGTAATAGATTTATTTTTTCTAATCGTACAACTTTATAGTATCTTTTTCTTAGCTTTTCTCAACTTACACTATTTTGATAAAATATTTTATAATTTTACTAGCTTAATAATATGGTAATTCAACCGATCTTTGTTTTTCAAATGTCGCAACTTTAAAAAATCAAATTATTCTTTCGCATAATAAACTTTGGCAGTATTTAAAAGGAAAAAAACTTAAATGATTTATTCATTAACTTAAAAATTCAAACTAAGCAATATAATGTCAGACCAAGCTCGACAAAAAAGTAATGTTTTTAATTTTTGGGCTGATTTTTACTCATTTCTCAAATTATATTTATGTTATGGCAGAGTTTTCCCTAGAAAGAAGCCCACCAAAGGGGGGGCAAGTAATTGTTGCCTGATAATAAAGTTATTGTGAACAATGATGAAGTGGATGATGAAACGAAATGGCTTGGAAACCCCGCATTTTTTAATTAAATTTTATTTAATTTCACAAAGTTATGCTGGTTTTTAGATGTTTGCAATTGAGGGGGTTAGAAGCAAAGGTAAGCAATCTTGAAAAAATATTTTTTCAATCTATTGCTGCAGAATCAAAGAGCTAACGATGATTCATCTTGTAAGCTGATATTTCAGTAGAAAATCCGTGTTAATTCCATAGAAAATAGTTTTTTTTTAAATTTGCTTTATAAACCAATTCATCTTCTTCACTCATAAGCAGTGGTGGGGAACCTGCGGCATCTTGGCTACTCTGATGCGGCCTTTTAACTTGCGCCATTTTTTTTTAGATTTGATGAATAAAGATTTTTTTAAATTGCGTTTGCAGGATTTTTTTTTGTCAATTTCCGTTGATACAAATCGAAGGGCTTTTTTCTATAAGTTCTTACTTACTCGCTACGTACTGAAACAACATAATATATATTTTTTTATTACCATAATTTTTAGACCAGTAATAAGGGATGTTTTCACCTCATTCCATCCTCGCTTAAAATGGCAACCCAGTATTCCTAATTTGAATTCCTGCGATGACAAATACCGATGCTGTATCTATTAAAGTTTAATGTATGTGACAGTTGGACGCTTTATCGGCTTGTCACGAAGTAACATTTTAATTTCATCGCGCTCGCTAAGCTGGCAAGCTTTGCATATCGTCGTATTTTTGACGTCCATTCCAACGCCTGCCGACGGGGGATTACCGTGACAGATTCGTAGGAGAATATTCTGATTTTAAAACTGTACTTACATATAAGAGACACCGAACAGAACAATGGACGAGTAAAGCTCATTGTTTCAAGAGTACGTGATTACTTGATGAGCTGTGTATTAATATGGCACGTGAATAAATGCAGCTCGGCTGGTTGTATACAATATATTATACTAATAAGTTTATTTGCTTTTCAAAAATTCATAACCTATTGAAGCCTTACGTCTTCTAACATTACCAAAGAGACTGATCTATGAATCTTGATAGTTTTGTTGTATTGTGAAATTTATAATTAGAACCTTGATATAACAGTATAATGCAGTGGTCGGTAACCTTTTGGGAGACTGGGTTAAAAAATCAATTTTGAAAAAAAAACGTTTACTGGGTAAAAGTTTAAAACATTTTTTTACTTGTTTTATAAAATATATGTACATTTGCATATGTGTATATACATATGTACAATTTTTTTTTTTATAAAAACATTCATAAAATATATTTTATTAGTGGTTTTCTTGGTTTTGAATTATTTTTAAATATTTGGCAAATGTGTAGTTAGTTGACTTGATGTTTCTTAGCGGGTAACTCAAAATATTGTAATTCAATTACCCGCGTTCAGTAGGTTGTCGACCAATGGTCCAATGCCAGGAGGGGTGTATGTTAAATCCGTAAATCTTGTTTATTTTACAAATAACCAAAGAAACCCGGGTCGTTAGTTACAAAATCTGTGCGAATGTACATAATTTGAACGATTCAAATTTAATATTGACATTCCACCAAGCACCTTCAGTCGAAATCTTAAATTAAAATAATCTGAGAAATTAAGTTATATGGTTTTTTTAATTACATGTTGTTAATTTAGAGTCACTTTTACATAATTTTGACTGTTATTGTAACTCCTTTTCAATGCCAATTGTTTATTACACCTTTCCATTTCAATTTGTTTTTGTATAAATATTACTGTTCAATTATATTTCTTACCAGTTGAGAATGCTCGCCATGAGCGAAACCGGTCCTGATATTCACCAATTAAAGTGGAAAAAGGTACAAAGGAATATTTTGTTTTTCCTAAGTAGCATTTAAATTTAATAAAACAATGTGGTCGAAATATGTGTATACATATTGCGTCGAGAATTACATTTAGGGACTCCAATCCGGATATTCGAATATTCGATATCCGAATATATTCGGCCCTTTTTAATGAAATATGTTACAAAATCTACGAAAGATCACATCACAATTTCTCCACATTTAAAAAATAATTAGTGTTTTCGCCATCACCCAACTCGGGTGTTATCAATAGCTTATCATTATACTCGAGTTTGACGAATCGGCTCGAATTCGGGGCTATAAAAAACCTTCAATGTAATTTGATTCATTAAAGAAATACCGCTGGAGTATTCCGTTCCAGCTGCAAATTTAAAATATTGCAATGCAATGGAACGATATTGAAATGTGTATTTATATTTTTGTCTTTACTTTTTAAGTTTGATCATGCAACATCTCTTTTTGCGTGCGAGTTATACGATTAGTAAAAACTCAGTAATTGAGACTACTGTCTACTAGCAAAAACAGCCGGTTATTCCTTGTTTATTTAAATATGTTTTTTTATTTCATAGTTTTAAACATATTTTTTATATAATATATTTGGATCAATTAAAACAATGGAATCCCTAGGTACAATGCATTGATCGGAGCTCAAATAAAAGTTGTTGTGAAACGAAATATGTCGTGTATTTTCTCATGTTTCGAATTTGTAAATAAGTGAAGCTTTTACGAGATTTGAAACGAAGACCATTTTTACCATGCGAGGCATGTGAACATGTGACCAACACTAAACGATAAGTTACCTTTGCAAACATTTCGCTTCGTAGAAGTGTTCGAATCGTGTAAAAAGGTTCGGTTATATCTGTCAGCACTAATAAAATTAATGCAGCACGTGCCGAGCAAATAAAACCAAATATTATCGACAGGAGATCGGCGGGCTTTCCCTCCATGCCTATTTTATGGACACGAAAATTACCCGACGTTCCCTTATTCGTTAAACTGGTTTTAAACCCTTTTTTCTTGTCTGGAAATATGCATCGCTTATTAACTGTTATAGTAAAAACATACATTATAATAAATAATACATATTCAGATGAAAGACACATTTGAAGCTTACTATTTTCAGCCTACTTAATTATGGCGACTACTCACAAGTAGGGCATCCAACCCCGAACCCTTTTTGTGATCCCGAGATTTCGGGATTGAACATTTAACATAAAATCGTGTATAGCTTCGGGAATGAGAAATGTATGCTCTGCGATTGCGGCAATCCCAAAATGAAAAGACGCGAGACTTTTTTTCGTTTTTTAAGCCCTTCCCAGAATTTCGAACTTAAAATCCCAGGAATTTGCGGAATTCCCAAAATGAAACGATCTCGAAACCTTTTTTTAGCTTTTACAAAATTTGCAATTTCAAAAACCCAGGAATTCGCGTAATTGCTAAAATAAAAAAATGTTACCTTTTTTTCAGCCCTCGCGCAACTTTTTCAAATTTTCTCAATCCCGATATCCCGGAATTAGTACTATCACAATTTCGAGATTCCGGGATTTGAGGCCCTACTCACAAGTACATGTTTACAAAAAATAATTTATACCTCGGAAATAAATTTCAAAAAATTATTAAAAAAATAAATAAATCGAATATAAAAAAAACACAGTTACTGTATTTGTCGATAAAAGTGTTTCCTTGCCTAGTATAAACGTAATTAATACTTGTAATTGAATATATATGATATACAATCGCGTTTACTTATGTAAGTTATTCTATTTGTCAGTAACTAAGTGTTAATTCTGCGAAAATAAAATAAAAATAATATCGATTTATATTGAAAATAATCTATGAATATATCGAAGATAGTTCTACACTTGACGTATATGTAATTTTTCGATTCAAATTTTTGTTTTTGTTTTAATCGAAAAAAAATATATTTTAGCATGCAATTAATGGCAGATTTTTGTTTTATTTATTCAAATGATATAAAAAAAGACATTGAAATTGTTGGGTCACCGTGTTATATTGAAAAACTAATCATAATGAGTGCAAACATTGTTATTGACAGCACAAAAGCTCCAGCACCAATTTACAAGCGACTTGGGAATTACTCCGTACATAACGCGATACGTATTATTTGGGATCGTCGCGTCCTCTATGGCTATTTTATATAGATAACTCTTGTCCGATAAGGCTTGTAATATAATTCCCGCAGTTTGAAACCCACTCAACGAATTACACGCCGCAGTGTCATCGACATGTCGACGCTAATGGCACAGTGCTACGCTGTATACAGGGCCGGTATGAGCTTTTCCACAATGTACCCAAGACTATTGCATTATTAGGAGGGTCGGCTGGGCCGTTTCGATCGGGGCAAATCGATATCGGCCGGAGACGGCGATGCTCTCAGCCCCCCTGTCGCGATTGCATGTCAGTGCTCCTTGTCCGCTGCACAAAATGCATGCCTTTGCGGATATTTATTTTATTTATTATTATACTAGGAAGTTCAACCCAACTTGCCGGCTGCGCCTCTTGATTGGTGATATGGGCGACGTCGAATTGTATTTCTTAAACTTACTAACTACACAGCTTTTATTAAAGCTCCCATGAAATACAGATGTATAATTTGTTTACTAAGCTTTAAATATCAAATTTGAATGATTAATAATTGGTATTCAAGTTTATCTTTGCTTCAAAACACTTTTTTTGTACTATTTATACAATTTTGTCTAAAAATGTGTATCTTTAAAAAAATATATAGACATTTTTATTCTTCTACAAAGTATTAACAATTAACTCCATAAAAGCTTTATTTTACATAGTATAAAATCAACATATTTTGTTATTACGTCTTTTTTCTATAATATATCGATTTTACTTACTAGAACTCGTCTATCTAACATATATGTATAGTTAAATTATTAAGTAACAAAGTACGAAGGAATGCATTCGGTTATTATTGTGTTTCTGATAATGACATTGTGCTTAGGGTATCCAATCCCGAAGCCTTTTTCCAATCCCGGGATTTCGGGATTGATTTATTTTGAATCCCGGGATCCCGGGATTGAGATTTTCTCACCGAGGAATTTGAAATCCTCAAGTTGCTATACTTTTTCCCGAAATCTCACAGAAACTCTTTTTTTTTTTTTTAGCTCACCGAAGAATTTGAAATCCCCGATTTGGTATACTTTTTCCCAGAATCTCACAGAAACTCGTTTTTTTTTTTTTTAGCTCACCGAGGAATTTGAAATCTTCAATTTGCCAATTTCGTGTAAATTTCGAGAATTTGCTCAAAATTTCTCAATCCCGAAATCCCGGGATCGCGGCCATCTCAATCCCGGAATTTCGGGATCAGAAAATTGAACGGGATCCCGGACCCCGGGATTGGATGCCCTAATTGTGCTATAGATTATAGAATATTTAAAACTTCAATCTAATCCTTATATGAAATCAAGTTATTTGAATATTTGTGAACTTTTGCAATTTTGAGTGTGCATAAAAACAGAACATGTTTTCGGCATGCTGTGCACGTCATTCAGTGTTAAAGGGTTAATCGTTTACATAATACGAGATAAACGTAACAGATAATTAAAAATTAACTTAAAATGGTTAAAATAAGCTATTGATGAACGTTTGACTTTTTAATTAAGTGGCTTTTCTCTGAAAAATCTATTTTCTAAATTCGTTGGGCTTTCTGTATCTTTCTTACTTTACGCGTTCAGCTCGTTAGCAAACAGTTTTTAAAAGCTTTTTTGGAGACACGTGACTTTGCAAAACATATTAAAACTAAAACGTTCTTGTAAATAATGTATTTGTGATGCCGAAAATCCAACATATTCAATAGCAGATATAAATTGTAATACCATCAGAATTACAATTTATTATTACATTTCTTCCGCGAAATAAATGTGAAATAGGTATCCTTTCTGCGTGATACAACAAATATATTTTTGGTCGTTCTACAAACTTAAAGATAAATCTTGGCTAGTTTAAATGATCATTTGCAACATAATCGTTTTTATCGCATACCAGTGTTTTTATTTTGTAACGAATTTTTAAAACATTGTATTGCTCGATAGTTGCATCGAAATCAATGTACACGTCCAAGTTATTAGCATCCTTCGACTCTTGTATGTAAGTGGGTGGCCTTGCAAAATCACCGACGAGCCTGTTTACCTGGCACGTGCGATTCGCAAATTCTTTTCTGAATAAATTAATGCCATTAAGTTTAATCACATGCCCAGCGTACATTACCTTTCTTAACTTTTCAAATTACACTGATCTTCGCGGAAAAGAATTTCGCAGTGCAATACAAAAAGAACTTACACGAGATGTTTAAATTAGCTGCAAGCTAAAAGCGACCTTTATATATAAATGTGTGTTGATTTGTTTAATAATGCGATATTTTCCGACAGCCTTTAATCACAATAAAAATCATATATCGTCACACTGTTTTTTTAATGGTATCTTTTAGGTTGTGACCATTTTCAGATTTTATTATTTAGATTAAAATGATGGATATGTTTCCGATGAGAAAATGATATACGTTTGACTGTGATTAGCAATTACATATAATCAACTGTACGAGTCGATGTCCCATGATTCAAGCGGATAATATATTTCCCTAAATAAATTTCAGGCATACTCTTTAAATCATAGTATATTTTTGGGCCCCTTCCCATTTTGAGTCTCCATGTTTTCCGTTCGCCCCCCCACCCTCCATACCCGTACAAATAAGCTTTTCGAGACTCGGGAATTCTTTGAACATTTTGCTCGCTGGCAGATTTCAGAAAGATTCTCGAAATGAAAAGACGCGAGATCTTTTTTAGCCCTCCCCATGATTTTCCAGTAAAAACTGTGATCTGGCTCACCTAAAATTTTTTTTATTCTATATTTTCTCTGTTGCTCCCAAGAGGGCACCTGGCCCCGTTTGAGAAAACGCGCTTTAAATGAATCGCACAATAATTAAGTTTTCCTAAATCCCTAAAAATACGATTGATTTATGTAATTTGATAACACGTTATAAATTGGTGTTTAATGTTTCCCGAATAACAGTTAGTGAATATTTTAATTTAAGTATATTATATTATATGTTCTTGCCGTCGTTTTTAACGCAACAAATAATGCACTCTCTGCATTTATTTAGTAGGAATGTTTGCTACGTAAGTTTTAATTTGTACTTATGAAATACAACTAACTGCCACATATCATGGGTATTTTTGTTGTAAAATTCCTCATTATATGATATTGAAAATATCCTAGGAATATGTTCACATTCAATATTGATGAGAAGCCATTCGCGCATTTTTGATATATTATATGTATTATTATTTTAGTTGTATCCATTAGCATGTCATGATTACAAATAACGGAATATGAAACATCAAAATGAAAATAAATACTGGTAGACTAATATTATTGATTTATTGAGCACTAGGTAGTCTTTCTCCCTATTACCTTTAGTAACGGCGAACATTGGTTGATGTGAACAAACTGTGATGTTTGTTGTGAAAATTTAAATATTGTTGAAGTATTCAGTGATAATTTAGTGGAAATTCAATTTTAATATAAAATTATATTTAAAATTATTGTCAATGTGATTTTGTGTCTAATTGTTTCTCCTCTTTGAGAAGCATCTTCAGACCAACTAAATTCATGTTTTATTTATTAATACCAAGTTATTTTATATTAGATGTAAATCTTTCGTATACTTATTGAAATTTATTTAACATTTGTTTCTTCTTTTAAATAATACGTATGGTAACAGATTAAAATAACAAAGTATTTTAGCTCTACAGTTTTTAATAATTTTATTCGTTGATAGCTATTTCGGTTTGCGCCATCGTCAGAACTATGTTTAAACTAATATTTTGCTCAGCTATATATACTGGCTCTGAAGAGATACACAATGCATCAAGTTATTCACTCTAACATCCTAATTATAATTACAATATTACACTTATCAAATGTGATTCTAGTTTTTCAAAGAACGATTAACAATCTGGGTTTATTTCTTAAAACATTAATTAGGATAAAATTAAAATGATATTTATTATTAATGACATTACATACAATTTATTAACTATGGCTTTATTGTTTCGAACAACAATAAGCAATATGGGATTTTTCAAAGTAAATAAGAATAAATTATACTATTATTTATTATTAATTACAATAAGGGTTTTAACAACGGTGATGGATTAATAATCGTTTGTTCGTTTAAGATGTTTTGTTTATGCCTATTAATCTCAAGTTGTTCTAATAAATTTAATTTTTGACCCTTATGACAAAGATGCAAAACGGTTGGCTCTAAACTTAAGTTAATGTCATGAGACTCAGTCAAAAAATGGTTTGCAAATTGTGAGTCTGATTTTGTATTGTTAAAAGATCTTGTATGCTCTTTAGCACGTGTTGATATGCTCCTACCGGTCTGGCCTATGTAAATCGCATTACACGATCCACAGGACATTTTATATATTCCGCTTCTGTCAAGGTTGTTGTTTTAAGAAATGCTAATTAATGTTTTAAGAAATAAACCCAGATTGTTAATCGTTCTTTGAAAAACTAGAATCACATTTGATAAGTGTAATATTGTAATTATAATTAGGATGTTAGAGTGAATAACTTGATGCATTGTGTATCTCTTCAGAGCCAGTATATATAGCTGAGCAAAATATTAGTTTAAACATAGTTCTGACGATGGCGCAAGCCGAAATAGCTACCAACGAATAAAATTATTAAAAACTGTAGAGCTAAAATACTTTGTTATTTTAATCTGTTATAAATGGAGTTCTACCAAGTAAATGCCAAATCAATTAATAATACGTATGGTCTTTTAAAATATCAATCTTCAGGTTAACTTTAATTCGTATTCAAATAATTTATTTCCATCACGTTTATAGTTATTTTCTTCAGCTTGCTTTAAATGTATTGTAACCTAGTATTTATTGACTTTATATCAATTTAAATCCATTTTCAATTGTAACTTTTTGTATTTTTCATAAATATAAAATTAACGCTTGAATAATGTTTCCCATCATTCATTCACGTCACGTTTGAACTGTGGATAGGAAACTTAAGTAACTTACTGGTTTGTAGATTTATAAGGCAGTGTAGCGTTTAATTTTTTCTCAGTGGCGTACAAAACTTGCCTTAAGGGTCAAACAAAAAAAGGATATTTGTTTATCTTCCAGATTGTATGTTTTTAGGAGTATGGCATCCAATCCCGGACCCCTCTTGTGATCCGGGGATTGAAATTTTTTTCAATTGAACATCCAGCATAAAATCGAGTATAAGTTCGGGATTGACAATTTTTTTCTCGGCGATTTTGAAATCCTGGGATTTTACAAACAAGTTTTTGTCAATTTCAAAACCGCAGAAGTTTGCGGATTACCCAAAATAAAACGACGTGAGACCTTTCTTTATATCCCGAAATCCCAGGATTAGTACTACAGTCCCGGATTCCAGGATCACACAATTGGACAGAATCTCCAAGATTGGAGGCCCTAGTTGGGATCAAATACATTCTCGGTCAATTATTAGACCGACGTTTTTGGCAAAGCTAAGTTCAGCCTTTATAAATCAATTCAAAAGTGATGAAAAACAAATCTTCATCGCATTCATTAGCCCATTATTAACTGATGAATGAGAATACGCTGACTTCTACGGGTTGTACGACAGTAAATCAGTTCAATTGGTCAGGATAAGAAAACTAAATTTGGTGGGAAAACAGAAGAACTATATGATGGAACAATAACCAGCTGATGATGTATTGTCTGGTCATCCGACAGAACGCACGAGAGCCATGTTAAGACTTCGATGGGCAGACGGAGTTGTCGTTGGTTCTCTTATGGTAGAAGCTAGGTAGGAATATACGCAGGAATAATTGCGCACAAGGTCATCATGAACTATATTCCGATATTGGCATATTGTCTGTGACTTATATGAATTCTGAGCATATTAACAAGTTGAGATGTTTTTATTATTACTTCATTAAGACTGTCACTGCCCACATCGCCAATTAACAAAATCGATTCGCATTTTTTATTCGATCAACAATAAAACAAGGAAGCACTTGTAATTCTCCGCTGGTGGCTCTTGGAGTAGTTATCGATTTTTTCTCATAATTTATTAGTCTAAGCGCTATTTAATGGTGTACATTATGCCTTGAGCGAATTATTACTCAATATTTAATCGAGCCATTTGTTAATTCCACGATAGTTGCCTTCGGATCAAGGTTTTATTTAATTCACATTGTAGCTTTTGGGTCAATTTTATGATTCGAAAATTTGCGTATATATGAGCACATTCGTTCTCGAATATTGTGATGACTCGCGGGAATATATCGGGTGTATAATTTTATTGTGTCCAAATGCAATGGATATGTGATACTTACAACACTTTCCTAGTCACCACTGTAAATTGCCGTGGGTTTTCAAACAAATATATAAATCCATTATAGTTTATACTTAAAATGTAATATTTAAGAATTGAGGCGTCCAGTTCCAAGGCCATCGTATTATTTTTATGCATTTTTGAGATAACCAAAAAACACGATTTTGATAGTTTGTAATCACTGAAATTTGTTATTTAAAGAATTATATTAACAATTACAGAATATATTTTATTAAAAACAAAATTAAGTTTCGCTTCAAATAATTCCGGCAATAACTTACTTAAAAGCAAATTTCGTATTTTGGAACAGTATCAGCAACTGTTGTTGATACTGTTGAATTGTAATTTTGCAAATAACCGAAAGTATACTTTATTTTTGGATACAAAATATGTATTTTAACATAACATTGTATTATCACTTTGAGTGAATAATTTTGAATTAGTGAGCGCAAGGTTTTAAAACAGTAATAATTTCTCGCTTCACCTGACAGCGGCTGTAAGAAATGACAATCAAATAACGATCTTTGGAAACATTATGGTCAATCATGTAATGGATTTTGGAACTGTACACATTCCTAAATAGAAAATATATATACCCGTTTTAGAAACGAAAAAAATGGATTGATTATTTGGTCGTGAAATAATACATTTGGTTCAAAACATGATTTTTCTAATAAATAGCGGATTTTGGAACCGGACCCCTCAAGTATATGAACAAATAAATACCACCCCATATGTATAGTGTTCTGAATTATTATGCTGTAACTCTTAATTCAATCACATTAATTTTTCGGCTGCGTTGTCAAGTGTTAACGTGGTTGGCTTAGAACACAGAGCTCACAGGTTTGAATCATTGCACGGACAGTGTTTATAGATTAATTTATCAAACGATTTATACATTTATTTTCAAATGCATGAATGTATGTGATTTCTTTTAATGTGTTCACTGTCAATACTTGGTGGAAAGGCATTATAATAAAAATAATAAAAGATTTTTAGTACTTTTTCCACATAAAATTTATTAGATCAGGACCGGTTTCGCTCATCGCGAGCATTATCAACTGATAAGAAAAATATATAAACAGTGATATTTATACAAATTTAATTTGAAATAAAGGATTAACAAATTACATTATAATTACACAAAATTAAAACGCTTGACACACATAACAACTAAAAAAATCATCATCAAAGAATAATAAATCTAAGTGGCAAACCATGTCAATTATAAACACAATTAAAATTTGGGAAGTTTTTAAACAAAGTGAAACTCTACATTACTAAAGTAAATATCTTAATGATGATTGTATGTGATTTCTTGAATTTCTCCTCCCACCAACCACCACTAAAAACTGGGCGTAGCGAGAGTGATTAGCTTACCTCTACTCCTGTCCTTGCCATATCCTTCTATCGCTACTCTTTTAAATAGGTTTTGCAACTAAGTAACAAACAGCTCTCTTAGAAACTCTTCTTTTAAGATAAATTCCACTAGGAGTCCGTATGCGAGAGGACATGCTAAAAAAATCCATTAGTTGTGACAAAGATTTACTGATCGAAACTTATCACAAAACTATTTATTTACTGTGTAAATATTTATAGATGTATCTTGTCATACTAGCGAATACTCTGACGGGAACACAACAAATTACAGGAAGAAGGCAACGGAATGAATAAATGAATCTATGTCATATAAAACGAATGAGCTAATCGAATAAACACGGGCCTTGGAGTGGTGTTCAGGTTAAGGTTTAATAGGAAAATCTGAATAATTGATAATGAACGTTTTCTATGAATAATAAAATGGTAAATTATACACTATTCATGCTTTGCATCTGAGCCTTTGCGATGCTTAGTTTCGCTGCACTATCAAAGACCTATTCAATTTATATTCATAGGATTTTGAAATTGAGCATCTAAAACACTGCGAAGAAACTTGATACAATTGATACGAGTATTTTTCAATCTTTGTGTGAAATTTGTCAACACAACTTTACCAGAATTCATTTAAATCATTACAAAGTATATTGGTCGATTACCGTAATACTCTTTGGTACTAATTCCACTTTTATTTTATACCTAATAACAAGATGATCAGTTGCTGACAAGCTGATCAGTTAATAATACTTGTTATGAGCGAAACCTCTTTTCATTATTCTTTGCCTTTTCATCAAGTAAGTAATTGACAGTGAACATTTAAAAAGTGTTATCTTTACGTGTACTAAAATTGTTTATTCACAATTTCTAGTTATGTATAATATTTTATTTATTCAGATGTAGTTAATTGTGTCTTCTCAGTGAAAGCTCTAAAGCTCAATGCTTAGTTCGTTTAAAAGGAAACCCAATTCTATATATTCATTGAAACTATTCATCGTCGATGTAAATTTTTATTCAAATATTATTAAATTAAATTAGTTCCATGATTCTTTCTGTAAGGAAGCAAATAACGTTTATCAGGCATTCATTAATAGTTATATCCACAGCAAGTGCTTTTTTTAAACTTTTACAATGAAGGTTTTTTTTTAAACCATTTCCGCTCCCAAAGTGGAGCATATGGACTCCTAATGGATTTTATCTCAACAGAAGTGTTTCTACGAGAACTGCTTGTTACTCAGTTGCTCAACCTCTCTTTTTCCAAGGAGAGTAGGGATAGAAGGATAGGGGTAGGACAGGATTAGTGGTAAGCTAATCGCTCTCGACACGCCCCGTTCATATGATAGGATGTGCCGCCTGTGTGGTCGAGTGGTCAACGTAGTTGGCTTCGGCTACGGAGGGCCCGGGTTCAAATCCCGGTACGGACAGTTTTATAAATTGATTTTTCAATCGATATATAAATTTCTGTTCAAAGGTATGGAATTATGTGATGTCTTGAATTCCCCCCTCTCACCCATCCCAGAAAAAAAATACAATTTAATTTTAAAAGCAGTAGAAAAAAATGGCAAAGAAGTCAACTGAGTAAGCTCCGACGAACTCTACTTTCATACATAAAAAATAGTATTCGTCGGAACTCACCCACGTCTACGTGGAATATGTCGACATCCGAAGCAATATTGTTGAACACCGTTAAACCTCTCCCCAGTGGCATCCCAATTGGCAGGCTGGTTCTACACGTTGGGAGAACAAAAAAAAAAAAAAATGATTGGAAGATACCGTATAAAGACACCCGAGCCTTTAGTGGCACAGTCAGAAATATAGCCTAAAAAATGCTTACAGTCAATTTGAATCCATGCCCGCTCCCAATGTGGAGCATATGGCATCCTTATGTAGGTATCTCAACTGATTTTTTACGAGAGCCGATTCGAACCCGTGAAGTCTGAAAGAATTTAAATGTGATTAATAAAAATGATAATATTACCGAATACAATTTTATATTGGTTTTTAAAGTATTTCTGTTGATTTTAAAATTTTCGGCTATATTCATGATGCTAAGCTAATGAATACTTTGTTCCTGTTTCTTTGATACTTCTCTTTGTGACGTAGAACCTCCTTATTTTCAGATTATTATTGATTTCATTGCTCCATTGCTATTGCATTACTGAGTTATCTTTACGCTTGTCCTTGTTCTATGGTTTCATTCGAAACCGTTTTGTCGTCATTCTTCTCTTCCACTGTATATAAATATCATATAATCTTTTATTCTAAGTATATAATACGTATGAATGACTGACTGCATTGAGACTTGTATGACAATGAAAAATATATTCATTGTGATCAGTCGACCGTTATCGTTACAAAACAACCAATGTTTCAATGTTAAAATGCGTGTTGTGAAAATTGTTAGAACGATTCTACTATTATATTCGACGCCCTACGCATTCCTGTGTTGGGCTAGGCGGACCAACCTTCGCTCGACAGGAGTCCTAAAGCTGCAGACTCTCCTAAGCTTATTTAGATGGAACGAACGCGCCTCGTCACTCGTCAGTCACTCCCCCGAGCAACAGCTCGACACTCCCTCGATATAATTTAGATCTTCGACAACGATTATTTTAATTTAAATGTGATTATGGTCTTTAACAATATGTTCCTATCTTTTTCATAATGTAAACTTCAAATAAGTTTTCTATTTTTTTATATCTGGAGACAAAAATAACGTTTTTTCAATTGAATAAACTCACAGTACTTATACATGAAATATACTTAATAGTAAATTTTGTATAACTAAAATACATTGTTATTTTTAACTTACTATTATGGAGCTTTTTCAAGTAAATGCCAATGCAATCAATTCATTATTAGCATGAACTTCACCTCATGTATTAAAACATAGTATAGTAAAACCCCCATTTACACTAAAGTCGGAACCGGGGGAGTGAATCTTCTACAAAATTAGAGAATTGGTTTTTTTCCGCAAAAAAAAATATGGACGAAATATTTAGTTACTAAGTGATAAAATGCAAAGCGCGTTAAAATCCAACACGTAGACTGGCACGAGTTGAATACACAGATGCTAGCCAACATTTGACTGTGTACACCGCACGTACGACCGTCTCGTAGCAACGAAAATGGAATGCGACCGTTCAATTGGGGGATTTGCGGCGAATATTTCAAGCCAGCGTAATTCGGGGTAGTGTTTTTGGGGGTTCCACTGTATTCGTTTTTTAAGATAAGCAAGAATTGTCTGCAAGTCTTGTTGTTTAACTAATTGCATTGTATTTATTTCTTATACCTTATATATCATACATTAATAAGATGATTCCTTGGCGGAAGAAGCGTTAAAATTCGGGACATATCTTCAAATCGAGAAAATTCGGCAAAAACGTAACGTATAACAAGAAAACTTGCATTGTAATGCAACTAAGAAAGATTAACATAAAACCGTAATCGTTGTCTTGACATTTTAAAAAATATTTATCTGATAATATATGAAATCCCTCTGATGATGTGTTATAGATATCGAGTAATTCGACTCCAAGGTTTTGAGTCATATATCCGGTCTAGAAGTGGCACGATAATGTCATCCAACTATCTGGACACCTGGGCGCCGCATACTGAATGAACCACGATATCATGACTTTATCGAGCACTGTCAGATTGACACCGTTTGAATATTGTTATGAAAATTATTATGGCTGTTTGATTGATGGTGCAGTAGATTTGAATGTTTTCTTGTTTAGCCTATGAACCGCCATGAGTCGTGACTGTTCTTCTTTGCAAACAACAACACAGCACCGCTGGTTTGTCTCTCGCTTGATCTAGCGGTTTGATTTATAGAAATTAAATGCAATAGAATTAGCATAACTTTCTTACTGCTTAACGGTATAAAAATTTTTTTTTGTATTTGAAAATAATTTGAATAGAGAGTTGACCTATATTTGTATCTGCTTCCTATGTAGACCGAAATAATACATTGATTTGCAAAACGCTGACTTCTGTCTAACTAACTGATAATTGATGAAAACAAAATTACTCGACTCGCTTCCGAAAGTTCTAGTGTAAATTCAGAAAAAATTGCTATTGGTAAATTTAAAAGTATCTTCTTCGTTGAGTGATGAATGAAAAATTGTGGTCGCGATATCTTCACGAAGGGCACAAGGCTTGCAATTAACTGTCAAATTTCAATTAACGGTACATAAACGGTCAATAATTACTCCCATTACCATGAAAAAAATGGATCGTTGAGTATGTGATTACTTTCAATTGAAAACTGGGTCTCAGATTGAAACGGAAGTAATTTTAATATCTTTCTGAGGTGAATATCTCATTGCTGTGGAAAGTCGGGAAAATTTTACGACCCAGACCCACCCATCTTTTAAAAAAAAATATTGATAGATGTTCAAACCACAATAGTCTCTAGTGTTGTCAATACATGCTAGACTAACTAAAGATGACCTAATGGTTTACATATAATATATATAGAAATAGTGTGAGTCGTCTTTTTTACACGAATTCACAGCCCTGGAATATCTCATATAAATATATACTTAATATATGTCTTCGAGCTTTAAATTCTTGAGATATTAATAACATTAACAAAGCATAATGGATCACTTTTAGGGTGTTCACTGTCAATACTTGGTGGAAAGGCATTATATTAATAAAAACACAATAATCCTTTGTACTTCATTCCACTTTATTTAATATGTCAGGACCGGTTTCGCTCATTGCGAGCATTGTCAACTGATAAGAAATATAATTTAACAATGCTATTTATACAAAATTGAAAAGTTATACACAACCATTGGCATTGAAAAAAAATTGTCAATTACATTAAAAAGATTCTAAAATAACACAAAATTAAAATGTTCAACACATCTAACATATAATTAAAAAGTCATCCCAGATTAATAAATTCAGAATGCGATTGAAAGTAATTACAAACATAATTAAATTTCCCAAATTTTCAAAATTAAATAAAGTGGAATGAAGTACAAAGGATTATTGTGTTTTTATTAAAGCATAATGGACACGTCATTTATTCAATACATAAGTTACATGTCCTCTTGTACATTGGATACATGGTACACTTAATATAATTTTAATGCTGTAGTTGAAAAATATAATTCCACTTTCCGTACTATGCCTGTATCTTTCCTTAATTTGCGATAAAACATTTTACGATTTACCGGTAGTAACTGTTGTTCAACATTCGTCGTTTTACCGATAATGCAAGCCCTAATGACGAAACCCTGCAAAAGAAACACTATTTTTAAATAGGTTGCTTAAATTTCTCGCCTATGGCATAGTCGGTCTCTTAATATTACTAATTAATTGTACAATCTGTTGACGCAAGTCGATATTAATGGTGAGGTGGTGTGGTATTGTGGGGCGTTGAAGTTGTTCCCCCGTCTCCTGCCAGTTTTCTCTGCGACACCCAGTAATTATTTATTTATTGTTTTTATTCTATCGACGAGTGGATATTGCATTGCGTTGCTGTGCTTATAATAAATTTTGTAGTATCTACGCCGGCATTTCAATTGCCTGTCAATATACATATGCGAAACGATACTGATTCATTTTCACGATTGTACTCCGACGGAGATTATAAATCTTAGTCGATGCTTTTAGTATTTTTATTTACATTTAACTGTGGAAAATCCATTATAGTAAGATAATGTTTTCTAATTATATCATTGTCAGGGTTTTTAATTCATTACAATTGACTTACGTTCTGTTATGTTAATCTATGTTATTTGTATGTATATTAACTTATTTTCTGGTATCTAGCAAGACATTTGCATGCTTCGTTAATTACATTAGGAAAACTGATCGCACGGAAAATTGCTCAGACTATTTCCTGCAACCAGCTTTTAATCTAAACAATCAAGAATTATTGGTCTTTATCATTTGTATACAATTAGTTTCAAGTAATTACTTTATTGTGAATTGCAAAAAAAAAGTTTTATATTTGCTTTACATATATGAAGTAACATGGATTCTGTACACAATTATGAGTATTTGTTAGACATCAAACACTGCTAATTGTATTTAATTTCCACGCAAATATTGAATAACCGGTGATATCGACTTTTGCCAGAATGGTGAATCCGTCTACTGAAAAATTATTAATTTTTAGTCGAGAGTCGAATTTTTTTATTGTTAATTACTTGTAAGACACTGCTGAAATAACTTCAATCAAAATCTTTTGTGAAGATAGTAAAATGTATAACGGATCATAAAACACGGAATACATGAATTTTGCTTTATAATATATCCGATTAAACTTACTTTGGCACTGACGTAGTGCCGAAATAGCTATCAGCAATATTATATATTTTTTATAGGTATAGGTACTAGCGAAATATAATAGTACCTATCCTCGGCATATATTTTAACAATTCAAAACACTATTTTTTATTTAATGTGATTGATTATTAAAGAATAGTTCAATACAAAACCTACGACTGATATAAATATGTATATGACATTTTGTATTTAAATTTTCTTGGAAGATTTCCTTTCATAACAAATAATAATCCCATCCGTTTTCCTTGCTATAGTTTGACATCTTTGACACTAAGTAAACACATACGCGCGAATGGACATCGATCCATTGTTTTCTCTTGATATTATGTCAGCTCAAAGGTGACATTTTCCAACATTTTCCGATGAAGTTTATCATATAAAATGTGAATATTAGCAGCGTCAAACATGACAACATTTTTCGCTTCCTCGTTGGTAGCATTTTTATCTTGACATTTTGATGTAATGTTTGCTTTCTTATTTTGAACAATGTGTTGCAACATTATTTATTACATGTAGATATATTTTTTTACTTAAGATGATTCAATTGTATTTAAACTTGACTCTTTTTTTACACAGTATATACGTTCCACACCTTTTAAAAAGTTTATTAAAATAAATTTAAAAAATCGATATTGCTTCGTTGTATAAAAAAGTCAATTCCGGATATCAAAAAATAATCATTACTTGTAATTATCTTAGTTGTATTTTAATTTTCTTAAAAAAATACTTAGTTATTCAATATTACTATCGGACAATAGACGAATCCGGTTACGCACATTTAGTACCATATCGTTTTTATCACTTGATATATCCAAGGCATGTGCTGAAAACAAACAAGTTATGTTTGAAACATAATCTTATTTGCTGCAAATATTGAAAAGTTTACATATTACACCCAGTCCCCCTTTTACGCGTTTTCTGCGCTATTTTTTGGATGGCACCGTTTCTTTTTTACATATGTATCTGATATCATTGTACGTTTATATTGAATAAAGAAATTAATGGTTTTTAAGTAAAAAAAATTTGGGTAAATTTGAAGAGCAAATTTTAGTGATCGAGTGTACTTTTTGTTACTAGACGCTTCATATGATACACGAAAAAAAATATTATATGTATATTTTCGCTGTCCAATTATAAATTATCGCCAAAAGATGTGATTCAAATTAGTGTGGCATTTATATTTTATAAAAACGATTTTTGTACAAAACTAACACTGTGCAAGTATTTCAAAAAATAATGAATTGGCCCACTTATTAAATGGCGCAAATAGAATATTATTGAAAATTAGATGATTTAGGAAATATTATTTATATTATTTTCACGGTCATTGATTCGGCATTGATTTTTAAATCACGGCCACCTGAAATGGACGCGTTGGTAGACGATGTTGCTTTTTTGCATTCATTAAATCTACTCATTGAAACGTCACATCTCAATAATAATAACTGGACATAATGTTGTTATGAAGACGCTCCACTGTCGTTTGGATATCGCTATGTCGCGTGGGAGTGTCACAGTCGCGCCAAATCCCTTGACACTGAACTTCCCACGTTAGAAAAACACTTAGCAAATCACATATTCCAAAACGCACTTAACCAAAAACACTATTGAACATTACAGATGCATAAATTTAATCTATTCCTTTTTAAAAAGATTATCGAATATATCCGGCCAGAATTTTACATTTAGAAGCACCCACAACGACTTCGTAAATATTTATGCGTTCCTAATGAAAAAAATTGGTATATCGCAGGAATACATCAAACTTGACTTTTCTCAAATAGGCGAAACATCCATAACACCTAGCAACACAACATGTGGAATAACAATATTATCAATTTTATCGATTTACCAATTAGGAAGTCCCACTTAGTTATCACCCGCCAAAAATATACAAACTTGTTGACAATCATTATTATACACATTAACATGGTAAAATCGTTTTTTACGAGAGATCCATCTAAGAAATGTTTGAATGCAATTGTGGTCCTGACTGTCGTAATAAGCTCCAAATAACCCTGCATTTCAGTTCTAAATTTTCATATTTTTAATCTGACATCCGTTTCGGCTTTTATGCCCATGTCAGAACTATGATTTAACTTAATTTAGATTAGCTATATTATAGCTTAGAGAAGATATAAAATACACTTTCTTATCTATTATAGCAACCGTACAGATCTTGAGAAAAAAATATCCATTCTACTAAAATGAATTTGTGTTTTTCTCTAGGACTGACAGTCGTAATTTATTTGTGCGCTATGGAAAATGGTGATAATATAAAATTTTCAAATCATTTTTAGATATAACAGTGTAATTAACTCGGTGTGTAATACCAATACACTCAATATAATGCCAATACAAATCGATATAGTTTTAAAGTGTTTGGTATGCCGTGTATGCGATTTGAATCTTTACAGGTTTGTACACCTATTTTAGTATTGACTAATAATTATTTTACGTTAATCGTTTTCTGTCTGTCCGGTCTGTTTGTATTAGTTGGGGTATCCAATCCCGGGCCTTTTTTGTTATACCGGGATTGGAAAAGAATAATACTATTTAATATTTTATAAATTGCGATTGAGATTTTTCCCCAGGAATCTGAGGATTTCCTAAAATGAATGTCGTGAAAGCTTTTTTTCTAATTAGCTCTTCCAGGATTTTCAATTTAAAAAACCCAGAAATTCCTAAAATAAACCAAAAGTTTCAACCTTCTCCTTTTTAGCTTTCGCTCAACTTTCTATCATGTTCTCAATCCCCAAATCCCGGGATTAGTACTGTCACAGTCCAGGGATTTCGGGATCGCAGAGTTGGACGGGATCCTGGGATTGGAGACCGTAGTAATCATTCGTGTCTCTTGAAGCTCAACCATAAAAAATAACGATTCATATCTCGATGCTCTATCAAAAGCCTTCAATAGATAGATTCCCTTAAATTTATTTTGTGCGACATTTAATATCTTCTGTTTTGAGGTTTTGTAATATTTGATGACGGAGCAAGTGGTGTGCGTTTTGCATACCATTGTTTTACTTTGACAATTTAGCGACGGTTGTGTGTTTAGTTTGTGTATACAGCGCGAAACCCACACGGGTGACATCCCATTGCCATGTTTAGTTTCAGCGCCTAATACCATTCAATCTGTAAGCTACTATTCGTGTACGGATTATCAGAGTTCTACTTTGACGGAACAACGGTCGACAGTCTAAAGAAATAGTGCTTCCATTCGAGCACATTTATCTTTTAAAACAATGTTGACCGAATAAAATTAAACCTTAGATACAATTCGAAGCATATCTATATCGAACTATCTTGCTTAATTTTCCTCATTACTTATAACAAGAACCAGCAGAGGCTACTTTCTGCCGTATTTCTATATTTTGCAGAGAGCATTGTCTGCATTATAATCAAACAATATTGTTTGTTGTTAGTCTTTTGCTTATTCTATATGTACATATTTGCAGTAGTAATCCATCGGGATTCTTGTTCAGCTTTATTTATTGTATGTAAAGACAACTCTGAAAAATTGTAGCAGTAATTATCTGTGGTGAAAAGGATACAACATAGTATTAGAAATTGTTCATAATTCTATATTTCATGAACGCGAAATGAGCAGTATGAGCAGTGTGAGCGAAATGAGCAGTATAGATTGTTACCTATGTAAAGTGTGAGACATGTATAAAGAATAGGATTTAATTATTGAATAATATAAGAAAGCAAACATAGTATAAATTCACTAAAATTGTATATATCTAACAGAATAGCATTACCAAGTCGCCTCGTGTGTCGATTGGTAAGAATCATTAGAGATTCATATACTATTTTAAAAATAAAATACTTATTTGTAATAATTCCACTTTTATTTGATAATATCAGGACTTTTTTCGCTCATGACGAGTATTATCAACTGATAAGAGAATTCAATGTTATTTATGCAAAACAAAATAAAATCAAAAACAAATACAAATTGATAATGGAAAGAATAAGTATTGACAGTGAACCTCTAAAAGTGATTTATATACTAGTATATCTCGTCTAAAACTGCCGGCAATGGCGGAGGGCTGAAATAGCAAGCAATGGAATCAAATAATTCGATATGTTTAAGTTTATTCATACAGAACAAAAGCAGTATAACAATCCTAAATTTCGGCTTAAACTTACCGAGTGTTAGTAACTTGCAATTTATTCTGTCTGCGAAATCCGTTTGTTTGTGTCTGAATACTATTAGTATGTAAGTACGCAGTTGGAAATTACCATAAACGTCGGAAGTCTGTCGGTGACTTTCAACGTCAATATGGATTTGGGACGACATCCACTGCGACACTCTATAAGCCCATCGATGTATGATTATTTCCACCTACTTAAACCGTGTAAATATACCTACCATATCGGGTGGCGTGTAAGTTGTTAAAAGCAAATGTTTACTGTTCTTTTTTTATTTACTTCATTACACCTGTCAAATGATTTCGCAAGGACAGAAAGCCCTTTGTTTGTTCAGTTAATTTATATCAATATTTTCTCAGACCCATCATTGTTTCCAGTATAAATATGAATTGGTAAATGTCACATTGAGTACGTATTTTGTTTTTGCTTACATTATTAACCAGGATTTCATTTTTATTGTATTTAAATACTGAAAAGTTTTTTATTTATTTGAGCGTTTGTGAGTAATTTGTTTGGCTTAATACGACCAAACATTGTCTTCAGCATGCTCAGGCCTTCAAAGCTCTATCTCTATGACATATTTTTTCGACTTATACGAGGGTTCGCAAACAATCATGTAATTTCTGGGATTCTAATAATTATCCAGAAGGATTCGTTGATGAGTTGAAAAAACACAACATACTTAACGTTTTTTTCCAATGTTTTGTCAATAGAAGTAGGGATCGCCTTGCAATGTCGGTATTTCTGGGGAGCCGGTAAATTGCTCAAATGGAAATTGCGCGAATTACAAATTATTCGAATTGCTTGATTATTTAAACGATTTTTACGACTTTTTCTACGAATTTCATTTATATCATGTGCGACACTTGTTTAGAGAGTGAAATATAAAAATAATTTTCGTAAGTATTTATTTTAACCGTGTACGCTCCAAATGCGGAACATATGATCTTTTAATGGAGTTTATCTCAACAGAAGTGTTTCTACGAGAACTGCTTGTTAATTAGTTACTCTAACTGTTTCTATATATTTCCAGAAAACATAGAAGACTAGGGCTAAGACAGAACAAACGGAAACAAATTGATTATCTTGTTATTCGAGCAATTTACCGGGAACCGTACTTCTGCATTTCATATTCAATACCGGTATTACGTATTCAATAATACACCAAAAGTATATAGAGAGTTTACAGTCATAAATACCTTTATTTATTGTTTATTCGCATTTGAATTTGACATTATAACTAAATGAATTTTTACCAATGCAGAATTCTGCTGACCCATATAAGATCCTCTTGAAAATAAGTCCGGTTGCAGAAAAAGTTTTCTCGTGTTCAACACGTGTTTGTCGCAAAGTAATAAGATTTTCATAAATACCTTTATTCGCATTTGAATTTGACATTATAATTACATGGAATTTTACCAATGCATGAAAATAAGTCCGGTTGCAGGAAAAGTTTTGTCAGATTCAACGCGTGTTTGTCGCAACAGTTAAATAATTGTACACTCATATTTTCAAATTCAAAATATTAACGTTAATCAATTATATTTCGATTTTTTCTTAATTTTGAACATCGAAATTACCAGCATCTTTTATTTTTGAAACCGGTTTCTCGGTTTGAAAACAAAAACAGCCTGAAACCATTTTTCGGTAATCAGATACCTTTTTCAATCCCTAGTTAAAAGATATATACAGTTATTTTATTAAATTGTTCACACATGTAATTACGACGATTGTACTTCTGTATTAACATAAATAATTTATAATGCTAATTGAATATAGTTGTTGAATTAAAACTTAACTATTTTCGCCGCTTTATAATAATAAGTTTTATTTGTATTTAATAATTAATTGTGCAGGAAACCGTGTGTAACGTAAAAAAATTCCAATGTATTTTTGTTTGTTTATTTTTGAATCTCAGTCAGTGTGTCAGGAAGTGCGCGATCGCTGTTTACAAAACGATTAGGAAGTGAAGCAATTAACGGGGCCTTGTTAAATGCAACACCGAGTGTCTCCTCGTCCGCCAAATCTACATTTTGATTTGACACTCGCCGACAAGTGATTATTTACTCAATTGTTTACAAATTTATCACGGCTGAGAGCGGTTTTTATTTAGCACAAAAAAAATCGCATGACATTGATTAATGTTTATATTTTTAAGAAGCTACGTGACTGTTATTATAAAAAAAATTTAACACTTGATTGAATCCGCATATATTTAATAATTATTTTTAGTTTTTCCCTTAGCTCAGAACCACGCTTAATTTCAGTGTTTCTTAACCTGGGTTGCGAAAGTGGAAGAGATGTTTCTTTTTTGACATTAAAAAAATCTATATCAAATGCGCTGAAAATAACCTAGTTTTCATAAATTGAAAAATTTATCTTACACTAAATGTAATTTCCAATATTAAAAAATCAGAATAATTTTTTCAAGGGGATGCCGATCACTTAAAATGCTAAAAACTACTGCGCCTAATTGGACACTCGATGTATCCAGTTTGCTTTTTTGGCTGCTATATTTTCATCTAATAAACACTTTTTATTTTAATACGAGTATTTTCAACTGAAGTTTCAACTTGTGGAAAACGAAACCAATATGTACATTTTTTCAATAATATTTATATCCAACCGTTCTACACTTTTTGAATATAAAGGGTTAGCTACTGAGAAAACGTGCAGTATTTTAGTTAAAAAATATATATACTAAAAAAAATAAAAATAATAAAACATTTTTAGTACTTTTTCCACATAAAATTTATTAGATCAGGACCGGTTTCGCTCATCGCGAGCATTATCAACTGATAAGAAAAATACAAAAACAGTGATATTTATACAAATTTAAATTGAAATAAAAAGGTGTAAGCAACTATTAACAATTTAAAGGATTAGCAAATTACATTATAATTACACAAAATTAAAATGCTTAACACCCATAACAATTAAAAACTCATCATCAAAGAATAATAAATCTAAGTGGCAAACGATATCAATTATAAACACAATTAAAATTTGGGAAATTTTTACACAAAGTGAAACACTACATTACTAAAGTAAATATCCTAATGATGATTTGGTGTTTTTCCCGTTTCCAAGCAATGATGTACTTCAACAAAATCGGCAGTAATGAAGATTCTGAAAAAGACATTTTAAAAACCATATCAATTCTTACAAAAGGAATAAATTTTGAAAAACATATACATAATATAGAAGAGCAGTTAACATAGGTTAGAATTAGATTAATGAAACGGATATAACAAAGGTGATGATGCAAATACAACCTGTTCGTTTAATAAATTAGAGTTAGGTAAAAATTTTTGTCTATTTATTTCTAAGATCTCTTGTTTATCAAGTTTTAACGATTTATTGTTGACATGCAGGATTCTAAAGTTTTTAGAGATATCAAATGTATGCTTATTTAGGAACAAATGGTTCCCAAATGAAGATAATTCATTCCCAAATTTTAATTGTGTTTATAATTGATATCGTTTGCCACTTAGATTTATTATTCTTTGATGATGAGTTTTTAATTGTTATGGGTGTTAAGCATTTTAATTTTGTGTAATTATAATGTAATTTGCTAATCCTTTAAATTGTTAATAGTTGCTTACACCTTTTTATTTCAATTTAAATTTGTATAAATATCACTGTTTTTGTATTTTTCTTATCAGTTGATAATGCTCGCGATGAGCGAAACCGGTCCTGATCTAATAAATTTTATGTGGAAAAAGTACTAAAAATGTTTTATTATTTTTATTATAATGCCATTCCACCAAGTATTGACAGTGAACACCTTAAAAGTGAAATATATATACATTTAGATGTTTAATTTTTAGGGGGTGATTTAGCCGGAAAAGGTTTGTTTTCGGTAGATTATGTTTATTGAATCAACACTAAAAGTGTACTTAACAATATTCCATAAGAAACACCATGCAAACTTATAAACAATATTGCTTAAACAACACTACTTAATATTTTCTTCTAGTCGTTACTTCTCGAATCGGACGGAAATTAATCGGCTTATATATTTTTTTTAAATAATCAATTTTTATTATCCGGTTTCACCGTTTAATGTTATAATCCCACATAATATAGTTTATGTTCATAAATTTCTAAAATAATATCACTGCAAAGCCTGATCACTACATACATAACGTATCATGAATAGTCAACAATCTTTCTAAGAAGAATATAATGAAATAAAAAGAAAAGTTTTGGGGATTCCTTTGTCGGTTGGTTTGTTTTAATTCGCAGTGGACTCGCGAAAGGTGTGCAGATACCGAATATGATGTATGTTGTGATTTATCACGTAATTTTTTCACGTCTCTCGGGTTATTGATGAGAATACGTGACTCGGTACTCGTGAATAGGCAAGATGTGTCGCCGATCAAACAATGCCATTAAACAAAATAATAGGCCAGCGGTTTTTTGCCCGCCAGTGCGTAAGCCTTTCAAAGACTTTTTGCGTGACTTTATTTAATATTCATTCCATTGTGAAAGATCTTTTTTGTATTACGCATTTCAATATTTTAAAATTGACATTCGCCGTTTCAATGCAGATGGTTTTGTTTTTTAACGGCATAACTACGCTTTGTAATCACATATGGAATAATACAAATATTGCAAACATTGTTATTAACAGTACAATATGATGGTTCTTATAAAATAATGATAAAGTGTAAAGTACTTATCACTGACGTTTGCAAAAAGGAGTTTTTATTTATATATTGGAATCTTTTCCAACGACATTTTGTATCGTATAGTAACATATGATGCTAAGCGTGATCTGAGACGCAGGTGACGCAGCGCAAGGCAGCACTAATTCTGTATTTCATGAAGAAGCACAGACCTGCGAAAGCTGGCATGCAGGCACGTGTGACGCATACAATTGAAACACGTGTTACAAAACAGAAAATAATAAACAAAAAATCTCTACCACAGTAAAGGTACCGCGAGATCATAAAGAAAATACAATAAATTTCACTATTACTCAATAATTGATTATTAAAAGTTTGTGTCCCAACCGTTCAGCCGAATATATCGGAAAGACATCTTAATATTAGAATAAACGCGCGCTTAAAATGTCTTGTAACGTGGTAATTTTAAATCATCGTGAGATAATACAGTACAGTATGGATTTAACCACTTGGATCCCAAGCGGACACAGGTGTCCGGAACATATGCAAGCAAACACGGATGTCAAAGACATTTAAAATTCAAATACTTGGTATTCTAATAGAATCAATATTTTGATGAATATGTGTAGTGTCATCTAAACGTAGTCAATATAGGTTTTTAAAATATCGAATTCGATTGTATATTAGGAAAAAATATTTTTCCCAAAAACACTCAGTATCTCTGGGAGATATTAATGATTTATTTACGCGGTATTCAAACGGTTAAAAAAATGACTTATTAAAATGCTGCTCAAGTAAAATTCATTAAAAATATTTAAATTGTACCTTACAAAACATTATTTAGTATTTACTCTGCTTTTTTTTATTTCAAACACTTAAATTTGAATCGTTCAAACTATGTACATTCTCACAAATTTTGTCACTAACGACCCGGGTTTCGCCTTTCGGCATCTTCAGGCATTCAAGTGCACGGATGAACTTGAACTGACACTTGATACAATGAAGTATCCGTATGCGATAGATTCACACACTTCAATTCGTTTACCCTTTCCATATGCTAGCAATTATTTTTTTTTATTTCTCCTCTGAGTACTTAAGTTATTCACTAATAACTAGCGTATACAGTTTTTTGTCACGATATCGAAATGATTATTTGAAATTCTCATTACTTTATTATGTTGGCCCGAAAATTTAGAATTCAAACGAAAAACCGTGCGTGTTCGACGTCTTTTTCAACGTTTTTCAATGTATCATGTTCGGATAATATACGTTTTTTTTCGCAATATTGACACGACGCCGTTTCAGCGTAGATTTTTTTTAGCCATGTGATAATTTTGTTTTTTTTTAAGTTCGTAATATATTACGACTCAACTAAATATGTGTTTAGTATTTTTTTTTTTACATAAAACATACTGAAAAAAATGTGAATTACGGTAGGAGCACAAAAAATCGCTATCAATTTGTTATATTGAAAAAAGATATGACTATATGTGCTGCTGGATTTTTTTCCTGTATTTAATTTTATACCCGCATAATAATGCCTCATATTATACTTTATGGATAGTTTATATCAAATTCCATATATTTATTATACTTAATTAGCTCGCAGAAAAGAATTTATTTGAACAATACACCATCGTTGGAAATACATACGACTGATTATATTCATATCATATTAAAACTAACAATTACATATATGAAAAAAATATTATTCTATATGTGGTTGATAGGGCATAAGTAGGGCATCCAATCTGGGACCTATTTTGTGATCCCGGAATGTCGGGATTCACAATATTTTAATCCGGGAATTGATCATTCACCATAATATCATGCCACAAATGATTTGAGATCATTGCCGAAGTGGATAATTAAGAGATTCCAAAATTTTCGAATCGATCGATTTCACAATTATTATTTTTTTAACTCCATCTAAAAAAGTTGCAAATTCACAGATTGTAGACTTATGCGCATGAGTACAATAGAGTTCTACCAAGTATATATTATACAAATTAAATCTATTAAAACTTGTAATATTTTACAAGAGTTAATTCGGGTTTTATTGTCGTTACCCTCGTCGTTGACGTGCTATTAAGGCAGTGATGCAAAAACCGCAGCGCGCGGGCCGCATGCGGCCCTTTTTGAATTTTGTGCCGGCCCTTGAGTATTTTTCTCAAACATATTTTTTCACGTAAACCATTTATTTAATAAATGTAAGCAAGCTTTGTCTTTAATGAAGGAGAATAAATTGGTTCATAAAAACAGGCTTACACTTATTATGTCAAATTTTAAAAAAAAGTTAAAAATTAACAAAGACCAATATTGCATTAACTTATGAATTGCATATAAATGAAACATACATATTTCACATTGAAATGATTTTTAATAAGCAATCCTTTTTTTGCATGGCTTATTTATGTTCACGTTTTCGAAATAACACTGTCAAAATAATATAATAGAACATATTTCAAAAAAAATTTTACACGGTTTTAAGGCTGTTTGACATGGAACGTACATATGTTCTGTATAAAAATGGATTTAGCGTACTTAATTTTTTTCCCACGATAATTTGTTTTATGTGGCCCGCTAGAAGGTAAAGGTTGTGCATCACTGTATTAAGGTCTCAACTCTCCGTTTATTCCGTTTCGCATACTAACTTCATCTACTTGATCCTGCGCCAGGCATAAAAAGTCAAATTATATTTTTATTTCATATTTTTATACGAGAGTCCTATTTTTTCTTTTAAATTTAAATATTATTATTAGATAAAAGTGCACTTATTCCTCTCTGGTACTCTGGAAATACTCCCATTGAGCTTAAAAACGATTTGTCGGAAAATTTTTAGATATTTCCTCTGTAAAAAAATAGTGACAATGTAGTTTTAAATGGCGTGTTTAGGTAAAGTGTCGGTCCACAGTTGCTTACTAAACATTTGAGATTTTTCACTTCATTTCATTGCAGTCTCAATTTTCATAAAAATTAGGTGATATATTGTAGAATAAATAAACAAAATGTTGCTCCGTGGAATTGAAAAAATCAATTCAAACAATCGAAGAAGACCGGAGAAGCTCAAAATTAGCCTGTATCTTATATTTGGATTATTTAATTCAATCCTTCTCCGCCGCGTTCGCAATATAATATAATAAATTGATACAGTTGTAAAATTTATAAAAAATATTTAAAAATAAATAGATATCAATAATGTAAACAGTAAATCGTAAATTTAAATCTTTGTAGTGGGAAAATGTATTTTACTAAACAATGACCCCATTTCGTACCAAAAATAAACAAATGTATTATATATAACTAACTCTAGTTTTCGATTATTCAGTTGCGAAATCCATTAGTAGTACGAATCCTTTACATTGTCAATATACCAAAGCATTTATATTTGTGTAAACGAAAAGCAATAATGACCTTAATTATTATAGAAAAGAGAACGCATTTTTCCGCACGATAAATTGCGAAAAAATACCGTTTCGGAGGAATCAAACCATGTTATCGGTCTACTCGGTAACAGATAAATTGCTATTGTATTAGGCTTAGCATACTCACGCATAAACGTGATATTGTTGCTATTGAATTTTTACATTCGTGTCATCTCTATACACCCGCGCTGTATTTTTTTGCGGATTAGGTTCAAAACTTTGAAACGGCCGACACCCACTCGTTAACACCAAATAAAAATATTGTCTCCAATTCACGGGTAGTAAAGAAGTCCTACTTAAAATGAAATCGTTTTATGGACACTGTTAATGACATTTATGTGCGATATGTTTCTGTTAAATGAAAAATGTATGTGATATATTGAAGTTGTAAATTTCTAATGCTATTTTTGACACATAAATCATTTTGTAACAATTGGTTGCAAGAATCTCATTTTAGAGTTCTTGTATTAGATAATAAAAAAACTTAAGAGTGTTTGTGAAAGAATAGTTTGCTATAATATAACATCTCGCTAATCTGGACTTTTAATCTAGTAATCAACTTCGGTTGCAGTAGGTTTTATTTACTCTGTTAAAAACCAGGTTTTCTCAGAAGACATAAGTAGTGAGTATTTTCAACAAACCGATTACACTCGGCAGAAAAATAACATTCATTGAGGATTTGTGAGATAATTTTATTTTATTTTATTTAACATTGCATAACATTGACAAATTATAAATTTAAGACTTTTACAATGAATAAAAACACATAATAAAATTTAATATTAAAAGTAGTAGAAAATAAAAATTGTCAATGAAGTCAGCTGTATAAGCTCCGAAAAACTCTAATTTGTTTTAATTTAAGATTTCGACTGAAGGTGCTTGGTGGAATTTCAATATTAAATTTGAATCGTTCAGATTATGTACATTCACACAGATTTTGTCACTAACGACCCGGGTTTCGACAAAAATAAATAAATATAATTCTTAAAACTATTCACCATTCAAATCTGTGGGCATTCCCATGAGCTAATCTTTTTCGCCAGCAATGGCTTCTAACTCAATGATAACTTTATTTCTTACATGAACACTAAACATTCATTTACTAAGCGTCAGTTCAAGTTCATCCGTGCACTTGAACGCCTGAAGATGCCGAAAGGCGAAACTCGGGTCGTTAGTGACAAAATCTGTGTGAATGTACATAATCTGAACGATTCAAATCAAATTTGATATATAAAAATAGCATTCGTCGGAATTCACCCACCTCTACTCCATTTGGTGTAATGTGTCGAAATCCGAAGCAGTATTGTTAAAAACCGTTATAGCTCTCCCCAGTGGCATCCCCGTTGGCAGGCTGGTTCTACACCTTGGGAGAACAAAAAATTCTTGTCCACGATTTCTCAAAAAATAATCAGGAACATTTAGCTTCACATTCTCATTTTGGCCCCGTATAATCCGAAAATTGTATAATATATGGCCAGGTACATTTCTCTTTGAACGTTCTAACTGATGATGCTGCTCACTTTCAGGCCACAGCAGACGCGTTCAAAGTGATTGAAACATTTGCAAAAAAAAAAACACTTTAGCTTATTTGCGATGGTATTGTTTTTTTGCGGCGTTGAATAGGCTTACAAAATTACAATTGTCGGAACGAGTTGGCTTTTTGCCACTCTGGTACAATTAAGTCAACCGTTACTTATTTGAGAGTAATTAATTAATTAATTTAAGGGTCATCTTAGACAGGCGTAGTTATTCAAATTAGCTTAATATAGTCACTTGCCATGCTGATTTAGATCAATTTTTTTATAAGCAAGAATTAATTACCATCATATTTCTAGGAGTTAATCCTCTACTCGCCCTCAATTTACAGTTTTCTTCAGTAAAGAGTAATTTTAAGATCTGTTTCTAATGCTTGTGTTTAAGAAAGATGTTAATTTAATTTATATAATAATGAATGTAAAAGGAAGGCTTGAAACCGATCTTATTGTGTATATACTGACTGAAGGCTAAAGGTAAGTAGCCCACTTTTTTTCCAAAACACTTTTTTTCGCTTGTAGCTTGATACACGTCCCGAAAAATAAACACACGTGAAAATTGTTCTTAAAAAAAGGACTTGAAAAAGAGTTTTTCTTAAACCATCTATGAAATATAAGTCAATTCAACGACAGTTTATCACTCTCCGAGCACATCAAGGTTGTGTATATTTTATAATTTGCCTTTGACCAAAAATCATCAAAAAACGTTTTTTGTGCCTCCTGTAAATTTTGTTATGTGTGGGTTACGTATTTTTCCGTATAACAAGTTATATACACTGTGGTTATAAAAAAAACAGTTTTTAAAAACTGTTGGTAACGTCCTTTTTCTTTTCCACAGTCGATATTAAAACGAACAGCGCTCGCAATCATGGCTCGCTTTCCGTTAAATCTGCTACACGATGTGTTATGTTAGCCATACATTATGTTATTAGTTCGTGAGGTTTGATTGTATTCTGAATCCAATCTATTGATTAAATCGACAGCAGACTATTCGATCGCATTGCGACGGCTGCCCAGAACACTCGTCTAGTTTTCTAAGCAAGTGACATTGCCGCTCTGGTGACTAACCAATCGCCAGTGACGCGTGATGGGACGTGACATTCGGCAACCTTGGAAAATGCTGCGCCACCGCTGACTGGATATAATGTCGCGCCTTGAATGGACAGTGGCTCATTTTTGTCTTCCAGGAACGAGGATGTATTTGAATTGTTTTGATCGTCTAGTGTTGTCCATTGCATATTTGACAGTGGCGTACATACTATTCTATTTAAAAGTTTTGTAAGTTTAACATTATCCGATCCCTGTTGGTTCAGTATAGACCAGGGCAGTGGAAAAATATACGTAAGCGTTTGGAAAAAGAGCGTAATCAACCTATTATATGTCCTACAGTCGAAAAAAGGGGTGGGGTGTCAATGTTGAACCAGATAAATGAATGTGGCCATTAGAAGTGAAAAGGTTCTCCACCCCTGGACTAGGGTATCCAATCCCGGACCCTCTTTGTGATCCCGGGATTTCGGTGTTGACAATTTTTTGATTCCCGGATTGAACGCTCAACATAAAATCGTGTATAAATTGGGATGCGGAATTGAAAAGACTTTGAAATCCTGGGATTTTTCAAACAATTTCATTTAATTTCAAAAACCGAGAAATTTGCGGATTTCCCAAAATTACCAGCGCGAGAATTTTTTTTAGCTCTTCCAAGAATTTTCGAACCCAAAATCCCAGAATTTTGCGAATTTACCAAAAATAATAGCGCAATACGTTTTTTTTTTGCTTTTACGTGTTTCATTTTCATAATTAATTATTTCTATATTATAGTATATAACTTATAGCAAATCATTTAACCTGATCGTTTTCGCTTAGAATTAAACAGATTACTTGCGTTGGTTAATGATTGAAATTCATTTTTATCCGTGTCAAATGCGGTGTCATTTTCGTTACGTAATTAAAATTAATCTATTCATGACCGAAGCAATTTACTTTGCCTCTTGTAAAAATATGTTTTTATTCTTAATCCAGTCAATAATTTTTTCGGAACAATTAATAAATTTTCCCTGCACGTCCGTGGTGTGGTTACAGAGCAATACTTTTACAATTTAATAGTCATAATGTATTTATTATATTACAATGATTTATATTGTTACTGTTTTTGAATTCATGCATTGTGAGACATTCAATCGAGTCACCGAAATGACTAACTCTATTGCTCATTGTTTGCCAAAATATATTTCGTGTTAACTGTTCTTATAGCATTATAATGAATTCATTTTTCTATATTTTCAACAGCATTATTTTATTATTTAAAAATCATCATAATTAATTAATTAAAAGTGCTGAATAATTATTATCAAAATTTGTTCGTGATCTGATCCTTTTCACTCATCGCAAGCATTATCATATTTACCCATTAGATGTGAAGTGAGCCAAGTGGTATTTTAGAAAAAAAATTTAGATGCGTTATATATTCTACACGTATAAAAGTGAAGTAATCTCAGTTTATACCATAGGCTCTCAACCTTTTTCGGGTGGCGACCCCTTTTTATAAAGCCATGTGACTAGGCGACCCCCCGAGGAATTTGAAATCCTCGATTTGCTATACCTTTTCGTTATTTTGTTGTTCAAATCCAAAATCAAAAAAAATTGGCGACCCCCCCTGAAAACCCTTTGGTTGGAAACCCGTGGTTTATACACATTGTAATAATCTCCGTAATTTATAAATCTTCAATCCACCATAACGCCTGACTATTTTACTTGTTGGCTCACTTCACCTCTCGAGGGTCCATATATATATGTATACACATTCTCTATCTTATTATTTTTCTGGTGCCATATTCGTTTCAAAAACCGATTATCCTAACTTCATATTTCTTGAAAAATAATCACTTTTTGTTGTTTTTACACATTATTTATTTAGATCACATAGACTGGGCTTGCTCAAACACATTTTAATATATATATATAATCAAACAACATTGATCTTTCTTAATATTATGGTGAAAATCCCAATCAATATATTCAGTGTGTTCATAATTTCCGATTTTGCGATTAATTGGTTATTTTCTCATAAATAATTCACAAACCGATCCGAAGATCGATATATAGATAGTATGCGAAAATATATTTGAATAAAATAAAAAAAAAACACTTGTTTACTTTTTCGAGACCATGAACTTGGCCTTATAAGCGTCATGTTATTACGAAGACATACACCGAAAGATTTTCTGCTGCGTGCGTTCTGCAAGTTGTTATAGATTGCAAATAACATTGAACAATCATCTGAACTACTATCTCTGCGAATGCTACGTCTATTTTAGTATCATTATAATATTAACAGCTTAACGACCGCACTTTTTTTTTAATATAAAATTTCACCTGGCGAAATAAAATTTTGCGAAAAATTATAATTTTACTAAATTCAATATAATTTGTAAGCAAATTGAGATATATTTACAAATTTCAATATACTTCGCTTCCAGATACTATACGCATATATGTGTGCGCCGGCCAGCAACCTTTGTTTTTCAAAGACTCAAATACGCGTCCACGGTCGTTAAGCTGTTAAAATACATCTAGCAGATCATTTAATCAATTTATCAGCTATTTTAAATATAATATATTACGTGAAGTAGTAGGTATTCAAATATTGGGCGTAGCAAGAGCGATTAGTTAACTAATACTCCTGTCCTAGCCTTATTCTTCTATCCCTACTATATTCTGTTTGGAAAAGAGAAGTTGACTAATTAACAAACAGTTCTCGTAGAAAAAATATGTATCGTTGTACCTCCGTTAAGATGCCATATGCTTCACATTGGGAGCGGACATGGATTTAAAAATATATATATATTGGTTATTTTGTTAATTTAAAAAGATCGATACTTAGTAAATTCTCCATTTTCAACAGATTTTCATCAACATTTCTATACCTGCCATAATAATTTCAACACTTGTGTGGTTAAGTGGCAGAAATAAAGTAATTGTGATTTTTTTGTCACTGAAACATGATCGCCCGTAAATCCACCTTAACTTGTAAAATTTAGGAAAAGCTCTCCTAATAATTTGTTGGGCTAAATATTTCAATTGCGGTATTGCCGAAACATGAATCCTGGAATTTGGCTGTTTATTCAATCCTTAAATACCGAAATAAATGTCACAACAAAGAGCACAACTCGTGGAATAACACAGTTATAAAAAAAAATGAAAATAAATTGCCTCAAACTTCGCGCGAAATCTGTTTGCACAAAATATATAATCTAGATATTTTTTTTTATATATCTAAGAACCCAAAAACAATCTTAGTTTCGAAAATTGTTGCGATGAAGGTGCTAAAATATTGTATATATCATTATGACAGTGTCCTCATCATCTATTTCAATGTGTTATATTGAAAAACAAAATATTTTGGGATTATATTATATATGAACGGGCCAAAGCACACGAAACTTTGGCCGCGCCATACAAAATATTTATATATGACCCACGCATTTAAATGCGTTGCAAATTTATTATTATATGTAATTATTAAAGTCCTTCCTCCTAGCAATGATATTCATTTACATAATTTCAATATCATCTCAATGTTTTTCGTTCCATCCGACATAAGCGATTCTAGAGCGTTTTCACCTTCATTCACTCTTAAAATATCAAAACGAGAGAGACAATTTTATAATAATAATATTACTTATCAAGTTTTCATTTTGGCGATAATTAAAAAAAACACTAATTAATAATAATACAAATCGTATTTCCATGCAACGGTTACTGGTTTCGCATGCCTTGGGGATCATCGTCTTTCAACCATTTGGATGCATGCGTAATTGAAGAAAGCATACAATCGGTGTTGCAAAGAAATTATCCAAAACAGACAAATTATCCTTACGGTATCGCGTGTTGCCTATAATAGCCTCTACGCAAGGTGGTAATATTTTGTTGAGGTTATAATTTAATAATAGTTAATGATGAAATGTTTCCATCCAGGTAATTATTTTGATTTTTTCCGTGTACTAGAAATCGACTTAATTCTGATATCGTGTAAGTCATTTTTTTAGAATTTCATGTTTTAGTGATCGAATTTCATGTTTAGTTCGGTTAAAAAGCATATCAATATTATCAACGCATCTGTTGCTTTCGTTTAATTTCTAAATTTGAAAGTGGAAGGAAGTCAAAAATCAAACCACACAATATAACGTATATCTTCGTATCTATTCTAATATAACGTAAGTCCTCTACATTGATTATACATAAAAATAATGAAACTATAGAAATGGTAAAATATTCTACTACAAAAAAATGTATAAGCTGACGATATGATATATTTAAGTGACTTATTCATCGGTCATCTTTCCTCGCCAGATGTACAAAATTTAATTACATATGTACATACTGCTATTTCATTGTCCTTGACCGTCAATTATTGTTGATTTTCTTATTGTCTTACACATGGTTCACGTAATGTACTTCTTACGTATATAATAATAATACACTCTTATCTCTTTTAGAAACATAATACCTTCCAAAACAAATATAATAGAAGATGCTTGTACGAAGTATATTAAACATTCAAGACTAATGTAGTATTTTTTTTGTTGTGTATGATTTTACTTAATGTACCAGTAAAAAATGTTTACATATGGCGTAGCTAAAATATTACGTATGTAAGTAAATAATTTTATAAATATCATAGGTGTTAAGTAAGTGACATCGAAAAAACACCACTCAGCTGTCAAAGATCAAAGACCTGAGTATTTTACGTATCATTGTTTGAACTCGTAATGGCTTTTTGGAAATGAAAATGTAAAGAATCACGGACAGAAATATACCATAAAGCCTTTTACGACATCAATGAACAGTATTTTTTAAAGTCATAGCAAAGAATCTTAATTCTTCTGTCATTCCAAATAAATATAGCATATACAACTATTGAAATGTTAATTTACAGGATCAGTTATAATATTAGGAGTTACGATAAAATTTTATATGTACTTCTAAACTGTCACAAATCCTCATAATATATCAGACCCACACCCATATATAGACGACCCTTACGTGTGATATAAGAACGACTGTTCATTTTATACGCTTTCAGTATTTTAAATAATTTTAACTAAAGACTTCAATATCGCATGCTTAGTAAAATACTGCCGTGACTCCAAAACGCTATTATTAACCATATTCGATATCCATTAATCTTATTCATTGTTTTGTACAAAATCTTTTCTAAAAAAGAAAAAAGTTGTCAATATATTCACGTTCTACACGAAAATATATTAGCTTTTTAATTGAACAATTAAGTTACCATAATATAATTATAATACCTTTTTTACTAGTTTTACGAGGATTGTCAAATATCTTTGGCTTTATTTTTTTTAACGTAAGTTCCTTTTATCAAAATGTATTGTGAAGAATTTCAATTTTAAAGTTTTTTTTACTTTCAGTAATTATTTTTATATGCTAGATTAGGGTATCTAATCCCGGGATCCCGCCCAATTCTGTGATTAGTACTGTCACAAACTCTGGGATTTCTGGATTGAGAAAATTACAGAAAAAAAGCTCTCGCGCTGTTCACTTTGAGAAATCCGTAAATATCCGAGATGTTGGATTCGAAAAATCGAAGAGCTAAAAAAAGGTCTCGCGCTCCCAATGTATACACGATTTTATGCTGAATGTTCAATCTCTGGATTGAAAAATTGACAATCTCGAAATCCCGGGATCACAAAAAGGGTTTGTGATTGTATTTCCTATGCTATATACATATATTATATGTACTATTGACTTCCTCGATACGGAATGGATTCAACACAATCATTATCGGGAAGAAAATATTTTTATTTTTTCATATCCTGTAGGTATTCCTTAGCATACAGATGATTTTCAATCAATCCACCGTTCAGAATGAGTGATTTATCTTTTAATCTGCCAACACGATTCCCGTGGCATCTTCGCGGTTATAGCACGATAATTCTTTTTTTTTCGAATATGATACGCTGAGATTCGTTTTAATTATACCAACGACTACACAATCATTAAAGTTTTTGGTTATTGACACCGCAAACGGTTATATCTTTTTTACACTCTTCTGAATCTTAGTCGTGAGTTATCATTTTTTTTTTAAATAATCTCAAAAATAACTTAAGCTCTTGTCTCAAGAGAAGTATTATAATTTTGAATTTAGTCAGCCAGAAGGACATTAAGTCAAAATTTAAAAAATGTAATTTTTTAGGAGAGACAAAAAAACATTAAATAATACATTGTCATTTTTTTATAAGTTAATTTCTAAAAGTGCTAGAGCTTCGCATCCGTTGTGGCAAGGAAGGCACACTTGTGTGCCGTGAGGCCGATGTTTAGTGTGCCGCGGCAAGTCTCTTCCTCAGTGCAGGGTTTACCAAAAATTTTCTGTAATGGAACACTTCGCGAATTCATTTTTTTTACGGAACACTGAACTCATTTTTTAGGTAGGGTAATTAATTCATAACAGTAAAAATAAATATATTACTAAAACACTTATTCTTTATTACGTAACTATTTTTAAAACATCAAATATCACATAAACATGTAAGTGTACCTAGATACTTAGATAAAATATAATAGAAATCGTCATAAAAATCACTCGCCTTTCAATGTGAAATTGAAGATATTTAAATGTGCTGCAGCGTATAAAACCATTCCAAATTTTCGCGGAACACCTATTCGGGTTTCGTGGAACACCAGTGTTCCGCGGAACATAGTTTGGGACCCTGACTTAGTGTATGTAATCTCAGTCTGAAACATTTAGAAGTATTAGATTCTTGTTAGATTCATGGGGATTTAGTGTGCCTTATAAGACAAAATGTTTTTTAGCACCGTACTTTACTATGAATACTCCACTCTTTTAATTTAGTTTTTCAGATAGAAAGATAATAAAAATACAATGAGATACTTACTACAAAGACGCATATTCATAAAAGTCATAAAACTTCCGAATGTTCGAATATTTATCAGTTAATGTAAACTCCATAGAGAAACCCGTGGGAATTAACTGTTGTAAAACATACTGCAAACAAAATGTATACTCTGAATTTCTGATACAATCGGTGAAATATAACGTCTATATCTGATGAATATCATGTCTTTTTAAAGCAAGTGCAAGAACTCAACCGAAATATGTTTATAGAAGGTTCCTCGATTATCGTATTTTTTTATAAATCATAGCAGTTACCATAGCAATCCCACATAGCTTTAATGGGGCTCGCTTCCAACTGCATAGCATACACATGAATTGTATGTTTAATTTTAGCTGCATTTATTACCAGTTGAAATTAAATAGATTGCGGTTTCTTTCCTGTTGCAATTATAGACATTATTGCATTTTTAATAGCCCGTGCTTAGCAGAGCAATGCTTTCTTACAATAAGATATCCCAAAATAATAATGTAAACATTGCAAATATCGCATGTTTATTGTCCGTTACAATACCAAGCATCGTTTCTAAAATAGTTAGTTATTTAATTGACTGTTCGTGGTAAAGATATAATATTGTTTACCACTAATTGATTTTATTTGCCGTATATTTCAGATTTTCCTAAGAAAACATAACTGATTTTTAGATCAAAAAATAGTTCATGGAAAAGCAGTCAAATTACTACAATAAAACTATATTTTTTAATGTACGTAAACACAAAGGTATAATGGTTGAGCTAAGATGTATTGTGTATATGTTTAAGTCAGTTTGTATAACCAAGTTTAAGTTTAAACAGAGAGTTCTGACAAGGATGTAATGCCAAAATCAACTATGTAAACAGTCGAACATGGTTATTACAAGTAAGATGGGACCGACTGAATTTGGTCATTATAGGCATTACTCGTTATATCAGAGAATATGTATTTTTAAACGCTTACAAACATACCCATCACATGAAGACATGAATTATCTGGAGCGGTCGAAATTCAAACAAAAGTACACAATAAGAATTTATTTACACACTAGTTACACACATATTACGAAGCAGCTTGTTATAAAAGTGAATAAATGTATGGAGGAAACCATAAACTAAAATGTCAACGTATGTTCGTCATTACATTTGAGGTCTCGCTATTTCCGTGATCGTAATAACCGAGTTCGACTGTATATTGAAAAAAGTAGAACTAAAATACATTGATAGTTTTTGACCTTGTCACAATGGACTTCTTTTAAGTAAGTATTTTTATTAATTAATAATTGTGAAATTGTATATTTACGATTATTAACTTTTCATTATTTCTTAGAAGATATTTAACAAGGCACGAAACGGATTCCAGCAATCATAAATTAAAATCGAAAAAAAACATGTATATTTAAATGGCATTCTATGAATATTAATTACTTTTAATTATATATTCATATTTTTACAAGATTCTAGTATATTTTTTTTCGTAATATAATAAAAAAATGTTGTGTTGCGCGGTACACCTTATTCTTTACAATCATCCAAATCGGGAATATATTGTAAATAATGGAAATCGTCCTACTCACGAGTTTTGAAAAATAGCAACAACAAATAACTATGATATCATATTCCGTCTCGTAAAAAAATAGTTCAATAACCTTTGAAATGCAATACATTATAAACAATTAACATAATTTTGATACAACGGCCAAATATCGGAGAATTGTATGTATATTGTCGTTTGCTTCTTGTTGGAAATAAATCAATTCCATGAGGGCATGTCTATTTTTGATACACTTATACGACTGTGATGTATCATAAAATAAATAATAATGTCCTGATAGACTAGGTTTATTCCCCGAAATCTTTTTCGACGTATCTTTCATACTTTATATATACGTAATAAGTTTTGAAACTTTCCCATACCATAGGCGTATGATATTATTTTTAACCAACGAACTATTTTGCCACCCAGATTTTTCATTATTTTGACAATTCTCATGTAAAAATTGTCAACAAAAATATCTTGTGTATTTACTTGAGATGGATTGGACGGTAACTTTTGAAATTTATTTTTATTGTACATTGTTTTTTTTTAAAGAAAACGTTTTTATCAAATTAAATTACATTTGTTTTTATTTTCATCACTTTATAACTAGGGCCATCATATAACTATAAAAACCAGTTAACAAAGTCAATCAAAATCAATTCGAATAAAAATATAACTCAACTGCGAATACGCATTATTAAAATAATACCTATTAATTTGATAGACCGATATATTAAGAGTAGAACTAGGACAGACTACTCCTATTGGATAAAAAGAGGTGTCGAGTAACAAGCAGTTCTCGTAGAAACGCTTTTGTTAAGCTAAACTCAACCAACCATGTGCTCCACATTGGGAGCTGACATAAATATATGAAATTTTACTGGCTTAGATTTTAACCCAGAACCTTATAAGCTAAGTGATATTTTACTGCTGGGATGCACAAAGCGATATAATGCTACTTCATTCGAGTTGAAATGGGTATTTAATTTCCACGCTCATTTTTTTTATCAATATTATATCTAGATTCTAGAGGGTTGCGTTAATTTTCGTTAACACTGCATGTATAAACATATTTCAGTCGCTTGCAAAGTGTTTCCTGAATTGCATGTAAAAAATACATTAGTATTAACACTAATACAACTTCGGCTGTTTCGAAGTTTCTACCATTCTTCGTACAAGCGCAGTTGCTTATTTATATTATTTTTTATTGAATATTCTCCCCTAGGCAATTTCGCCGCCTGCCACGTTGCAAAGTTTCAATATTTATCTTCCCACGTAGTTTTCTGAATTTCCACTTCCGTAATACCTCCCTTGCGCACGTCCCCTACGCCACTGTCGTCCGTTCTGTGATTGCGGTTCTCTATCGCGTGTGTGAGTCCACCCCGACCCCTATGTCGCTTTGACTCATCCCTTGTGGATTTCCCATCATTTTCTTTATACGTCAATGATATTTCTGTACAAGACAGCGCTCGTGCTGACGCAGCGATGGTGTTTTTAGATGCCTGCGTTGTATAACTTCTAATCCTTGGAAATTCAAGTTGCTTTTTGTATGTTTTTCACATTTTAAGTCGTACATAAACTATTTTAGATTAGGGAGATAAGTTGAAATTTAATAAATACATTTTTTTACATCAATTAACAAATAGGAATGCCTGAAGATGCCAAAAGGCGAAACCCGGGTCGTTAGCGACAAAACTCATGAAAAGTACAAAATTCAAACAATTCAAAAAAAAAAATAGCAAATAATTTTTAATGTATTGATAAATTTATATGTTTTCCTTGTTATGTTTGAACAAAGAGAATCAATCATTTTACGATACGACTTCCTTTGTGATTTTAAATCACTTATTTCTTGCCAGTCTTAAATTGAACAATGATTTCAATCAAACAATAGAAATTCAGATACGAGAACGCAACTGGTAATACGATAAAATTTAACGTAAAATTGTTTATGGCTTTTTAATAAAATTTCCTCGTACTTTCAATATTCCTGACCTTTATAGCTTTTTCTCTTTGCGTCTACGGGTACGTTTTCAGTCTCAGAAAGCTCTCTCGCGCTGCCATATCAATAACCGAAACCTTACCGGGCCCAAGCAATAAATCTGCACTCTGTTTGAATATGAATTTCCTACGACCGCCTTTGGGCAATGTTAAACTTAGCTTTTCTTTATGTAATATATCGCAACAAACAACAAAGGCCACCTAGGGCGGTAGGTGGCTTACCTAGTGTACAAACGGCGTGCCGTAACAACAATATTATTTAAATGTTTTGTCTAATATAAACATCAAATCGACCTTTTGCTGTATATTGTTATTTTAACGCCATTTAAAATTACGGGAGTGAGAGACACAAGAATCTCATTCTCTTGAAAATTCGAATACTTAATAACAACACAATGTAAAATGTATATCTTTACAGGGGAGGTATTTTTTGTAAATATACCATAATATTAAAAAGCGGATGTTTATTTAAAAACTAATGTCTATATTGCTTATGGTGGTGCTACTTTTTTGGGAAGGTCTTACAGATATTAAAAGAAACCAACTTGTATACCTAGTGAACATTACATTTTACTGTTGACTTAAGAAAAAAATTGACATAATATTGTTTGGCAATCATGTAACCGAAAATGTAAAACAACTTTATTAAGAAAGAAACTCGTTTTTGTAGTTTATTTTGTTTGATTTTAAACCATCAAAATTATTCTGGAGTTTTTTTAACATTCGCGGTCATGTCTAGGGTATCCAATCCCGAAGCCTTTTTCCAATCCCGGGATTTCGGGATTGATTTAGCTCACCGAGGAATTTGAAATCCCCGATTTGGTATACTTTTTCCCAGAATCTCACAGAAACTTGTTTTTTTTTTTTTTTAGCTCACCGAAGAATTTGAAATCCCCGATTTGGTATACTTTTTCCCAGAATCTCACAGAAACTCGGTTTTTTTTTTTAGCTCACCGAGGAATTTGAAATCTTTAATTTGCCAATTTCGTGTAAATTTCGAGAATTTGCTCAAAATTTCTCAATCCCGAAATCCCGGGATCGCGGCCATCTCAATCCCGGAATTTCGGGATCAGAAAATTGAACGGGATCCCGGGATTGGATGCCCTAGTCATGTCATACGTATTCCCAGGAAGATTATTGGCAATATATAACAGTTGCATATTGTATAAAAACGGATTGCACTTGTCAGCATGAGTACCACTAGACCGTTAATTACTAATCGGATATCTGAAATAAGTTGTCTTATTACAGTAGTACGTCCCCAGTGACTTCCCAGTCACGGTAAAAATATGGTTATGATCGAACATCCCATCGAAGACTTTTTCACTTTTTATTCTAACAAGGCATTCAATACAATAAAATTACATTTACTTGTGAACATATTATTACGCCGTAGGTAGGGAATCCAATTAACCGTCTAAATCAACTAACCGGTTTTCGTTTTTTTTTTTAAATTAATAAACCGGCTGAAACTGGAATTATTTTCAAAAAGGCAATTGTATTTCACATATCCAATACAACACAAAACATAAATATAGGGCATTTTGATTACTGAAATATGAACTAATAAGGTTCTTTAAAGGGTAGATTTACTTTTTATTTGTTTTCAACCATGTCCGCTCCTAATGTGAAGTATAAGGCTCCCATTTTTTCTTTATCGAGAACTGCTTGTAACTAGGGCATCCAATCCCGGGATCCCGTAATCCCGTTCAATTTTCTGATCCCGAAATCCCGGGATTGAGATGGCCGCGATCCCGGGATTTCGGGATTGAGAAATTTTGAGGAAATTCCGTAAATTTACACGAAATTGGCAAATTCAAGATTTAAAAATCGTTGGCGAGCTAAAAAAAAAAACGAGTTTCTGCGAGATTCTGGGAAAAAGTATACCAAATCGGAGATTTCAAATTCCTCGGTGAGCTAAAAAAAAAAATCGAGTTTCTGTGAGATTCCGGGAAAAAGTATACCAAATCGGAGATTTCAAATTCCTCGGTGAGCTAAAAAAAAACGAGGTTCTGTGAAAATCCAAGGATAAAGTATATCCGGGATTTCGGGATTGAGAAATTTTGAGGAAATTCCGTAAATTTACACGAAATTGGCAAATTCAAGATTTAAAAATCGTTGGCGAGCTAAAAAAAAAACGAGTTTCTGCGAGATTCTGGGAAAAAGTATACCAAATCGGAGATTTCAAATTCCTCGGTGAGCTAAAAAAAAAATCGAGTTTCTGTGAGATTCCGGGAAAAAGTATACCAAATCGGGGATTTCAAATTCTTCGGTGAGCTAAAAAAAAAAACGAGGTTCTGTGAAAATCCAAGGATAAAGTATAGCGAATTGAGGATTTCAAATTCCTCGGTGAGAAAATCTCAATCCCGGGATTCAAAATTAATCAATCCCGGGATTGGAAAAAGGCTCCGGGATTGGATACCCTACTTGTAACTCAGTTGCTCATTCTCTCTTTTTTTCGATAAGAGCAATAATAAAAGAATTGGGCAAGGAAAGAAATAAATGTTAACAAATCGCTTTCTCTAAGCCCCGTTATTTTAGGATTGGAGAAAGGAGGGAATATACAAGTTACACTTATGACTTCCAATGAAAAAATTCTGTTTGTACTGGCACTTGAATCTTTGAGATCCGTCACGGAATTCGACGATGTTGACCACTGCTCCAAGGAACCGACATATGAACACTTAAAATCCATTGTTCTAAAGAGCGAAAAAAAGATTTTCATTAAACCTCAATTAACCGAGCAAAATAAACCGGTTTTCGTTTTTAAACTAGGTTGGGAGCCCTAGCAGTAGGTTCCCCGCGTCCAAGCAATATAGAGTAAGCGTGTTTCTGTTCGGCGTTGCTTCGAGATCGTCTGGGGAGTGGGTGGTAAGGAAGGAATTTCACAAACATGTATTCTTTTCTATAAATTAATTAAAAAATATTTGTAAAAACTTTCTATTCTTCGTAACCGAATATTACGAAAACCTACTCGAAATATGATTACATGATTAGGTGTTTTACTAATTGGATCAAAAAAAACGTAATGCACACATGTCAACCATAGATCACGGGTTATGTTAGTCGTTACAGAATTTTCTAAACACGCCACTGACGGTGAAACAATATTGCAGAGGCATTTGATACTGTTGCGGCGACGACCCCTCAGTTATTCACTCTTCAATGCTCGCTAGATGGCGACGATTGTGTGCAGTCCTGACAAAGGCATACCTATCTTAGTCTAAGAGCATTGCAAGCTATATTTTGATTTACTCACTGTATTTCAAGGATATAACCTTTCAGTCAAGTAAAAGAATGGCTGCCAACAGCGCCAACGCTATATTGTTTTTAATTTTTGGTTGTGTTTTTCTGAAAATTGTAAGTTCATATATCGACGTTCCCTGTGTTAATTTTTCTTTATAGTAGAACGCCATCATTAATTGTAACAGTTTATCGCCATACCTGGCTAAAAACTGGCGTGTTATTGGCATCATAAGGATGTATTTTTATTATAAGCTTTTTCTTAACTTGCTCTGTTAGTCGCCAAGGCGTGACCCTGCTGTCGGGATTATTGAAATGTCAAAATTTAACGCAAACGTCAGTAGTTTTGAAATGATCTCACGCCTTTACGAAAGCATTAATCGGTCTCAATACAATTTAATATTATAGCGCTATATTTCAATTATAAGATTATGCTTTAAAACGATAAGGTGTTATGGAATATAAGTGCAGGATATCGAATCTTTAACTGTCGATTGAACATCAAAAATTCGGTCACATGTGTCGATAAAACAGTTATCTGTTTTGCCAATGGAACATTACAAAATTCAAAAAATTCTTATCACTGAAATATTTTGACCGAATTTTGGACGAGGGCAAATTCGACTTTAGGATAAACGGTATACATGTAATATCGATGCAGATTGGTAAGTATTTAAGAACCGAAACCAATAATGGAAAACTGTTTAGTTTTTTTTCATCGATGAGATTTCCATGGTTGGTTCCTTATGAAATGCTGTGCATTATCGACTCCCGATTTAGACAATTAAAGAACAGCGAAGAATTTATTAGTGGTATCAACATATTACTATTTGGCGATTAAATGCAATTATCACCGGTAAAGGGTAATCAAGTATTCCAGCAAACAGATAGATTAGCAATTCATATATGGTGGAAGCTCACGTTAGTTGAATGAACGAAAAACATGAGACAACAAGGACCCCATCTTTGCTAACATTTATACCAGTGATGCACAAAACGAGGCTCGCGGGCCGCATGCGGCCCTTTTTAATTTTGTGGCGGCCCTTAAATATTTTTCTGAAACATTTTTTTTTCACGTAAAACATTTATTTAATCAATGTAATCAAGCTTTTTCTTCAATGAAGAAGAATAAGTCGGTTCATAAAAACAGGCTTACTGTTGAAAATTTGGATTTGACTGCTGCTTAATACTACAAATATTATGTCAAATAAAAAATAGTTAAAAATGAACAAAGACCAAGATCGCATTATCCTTTGAATTACATATAAATGAAACAAAAACATTTCACAATGAAACGATTTTTAATAAGCAAATACTCAATTCTTTTTTGCATAGCTTATTTTCTACTGTAGATAAGATGCAAGACAGTAGAGTTGATCATGCGGTCGTATATATAGAATAAAAACTTTTTGCATTCGCATTGTGCGCAAGATAAATTTTGCTATACTGAATTCAATATGTATTTTATTATAATTATACGATAATAAATTAATTAAGGACGAATTAATGTGAAAACATATTTCAATTAAAGACTGTAAAGGGTTAAGTGCTAGATAAGTATTTTCGCTCGCTTTAAATTTACTTGATATTATATTGTACATTAAGCTTTAGATAAATATTTTCGTCCGCCTTTAATTTATTTGATATTATACATTAAGTTTTAGATAAATATTTTCGCCGCGCGCTTTTACTTTTAGCCATATGAGACAATTATTCCGAAATTAATAACTCTAATCTACCGTAGACTACTAGCGATAGTAGAATGTGAGAGATGGTTTGTTTCCCAATTCTCTGAAGAGTCAACGATCCGACTTACTGTGCTGAAGAGTGTCATGTGGTCAGGATGTTGCTCAGACGAGGGAATAATTTTTAGGGAATAGATATCGGAATTATTTTTACCTTTTTAGTACAATTAAATAAAAGTTTATTTTTAAAAATATTTTTATTATAATTTGTTTTTATTACACATCGGGAAATGGTTTCATAAATATCAGTTACAATACCTTTAACTAAATTTGAATCGTTCAAACTATGTACATTCTCACAAATTTTGTCATTAACGACCCGGGTTTCGCCTTTCGGTATCTTCAGGCATTCAAGTGCACGGATGAACTTGAACTGACGCTTAGTAAATGAAAGTTTCGTGTTTATATAAGATATAAATGCATCACTGAGTCCAAAGCCACTGCTGGCAAAAAGGATAAGCCCATGGGAATGCCAACAGATTTGACTAGTGAGCAGTTTCAAGAATTATATAATTTGTTTGTCGGCAAAGGTTTTATGATTATATGATTTTATGGTTATATAGGGTATAGAAGAGGAGATGTGGGAAAATTTGATATTTCGTTTAAAATCGGAAGATTTTGCAGCTGTGCTTTGTTGATTTCTAGAATTTCTTGGAAAAAGAGCTTATGACTGTCCGTATTTGGGTGTAACATTTTTATCCCTTGTTCCTGATTGAACACGTGTCCTTCCGATATTAGGTGATTAGCAAAAGTAGACGTGTCTTTTTTCAATCTAAAGGCTGCCATATGTTCTAAAACCCGGATGTTCAGTGTTCTTTCTGTTTTGCCGATATAAAACTTTGTACAACAAGAGCATTGCAATCTATAAATCCCGGATTTATTTAAGTAATGTATTTTATCTTTATTATTAACTAATAATTTGCCTAAAGAGTTTTTACAGTAAAAAGCAAGTCTTACACTATCAGCTAGCTGTTTTTTAATTTTAAGACTTGTATTTCCTAAAAAAATGATTCTACGCCAATACCTAGTATGATCTATGTCCTTTGACACTATACCTTTAAATAACATTTTTTCTGCAAGTTTAGTTTGTTTTTTTGATAAAAGATTGTCTATAAGAGACATTTAACTAATTTAAGATATCGACTGAGTTGCTTGGTGACATTTCAATATTAAATTAGAATCTTTCAAATTTTGTACATTAGCGCACAAGTTTTCTCACTAAGGACCCGGGTTTCACCTTTGGGCATCTTCAGGAGTTCAATTGCACGGATGAGATTGAACTGACGTTTTGTAAATAAGTGTATCGTATATACATATATAAGAAATAAAATATATCACTAAGTTTAAAGTTTTTGATGGCAATATGAATTAATTTTACTTATTTGATTTTAATGACGTTTAATTAGCTAGGAAAATATTCACTTTAACGAATACAGTTGAAATTAACTCTGATTATCGTAAAAATGTTATAACATGGAAATGCCTACTGATTTAAATAGTGGGTACTTTCTGTTTAAATTGTATGTAATTTTTACTTTATTTTTAAATTTATAAAAAAACAGCTCGCTGATCAGGTGCTAGACCAGCATTATATTGCAAAAAAACCGTAAGGAAAATTACATTTATTTATCAAGCGTCACTTAAAAATGAACGCCTGAAGATGCCGAACGGTGAAACTTATGCGAATGTACATACTTTGAACGATTCAAATTTACTTTGTAACTGTTGGTTATTCTTGCTTACAATTATTACGCATGCCATGTTACAAGTTGCAACCACCTTCTGTGTTTATGTACGGCATTTTGAATATTCCATGGCTTGTACGTATTCATAGTGGATGCTCATAACACACAATAATTAACAATATTCAATAATGGCTTCATAATATAGCACAACCTTTCTCAAAAGCCGGCTTAAGAGTTCTCTTGCCAAATTAATAACAATGTATCTAAAATATCTCGTTTTAGTTACATACCCGTTTTTTAACCATTTGAATACCAAACGGACACATGTGTCCGGAACATTTGCAAGCGAACACGGATGTCCAACACATTTAAAAAATCAAACACAAGGTATTCTAATAGAATATAAGCAATATTTTGATGAATATGTGTAGTGCTATCTATACTGAGTCAATATAGGTTTTTAAAATATCAAATTCGAGTGTATATTAGGCAAATTTATTTTTCTCAAAAACCCGCAGTATCTCTGGGACTTATTAATAATTTATTTGCGCGGTATTCAAACGGTTAAAGTCAATCAAAAAACTCCATGTGTACTTTGTTCACTTTTTCGATTCTGTTGTAGGAATTACTTTGTTCCTAGCAATTATGTCGGTTGGCTTAATTTCGACTGAATGCAAATCATACGTGAAGATTGCAAACAAGAAACAATATCGTTTCACTAGCTTCGCGTGCTCGATTGTTTTGCGCTTTGAAACAAAACGAATTGTATCAAAGATTCTTTCAAGTGGAAAATTGGTTGCTAATTTTATATCGCCATTTAGGCCATATTCATGTTATGCAGTTAGCCACGATCGATCTGCGCCGTCTCATTTGTATTCAGTCGCGTATAAGATGTTTCGTTACGCAGCCCCTGCTGGCGCAGCGCCCCCGGCACTCTAGTGATTGACTACTAATCCACATCTGTCAACATCCGCGATGCCTTAGTTACGAGGTCACTAACGAGGTGGCAGCAGCTGTCGCCAGTTGACCGATACGTCCAGCGCATGGGGAAAAATCTGATTCAATACCTGTCCCCATAAAAACGGTTTATCCTGGTCTATACCGTCAGCGTACTCGCATAAATAAATATACTATGATATCTCATAAACCGGAGTCGAGCTCCGCATCTCTGGGGGTCTCCAATTGAATTAAGTATGCCGTGAAAACCTCTCACTTATAATATTAATTAATGTATTGGGTAATTAATTTATGAAAGGTGTGGAGAATTATTCTTAAAATAATTTCATGTGAGTTTCTGTTACACTGAAATTATTGTTGCTAAGCGGAAGTACAAATACAAAATGCGAATTTTCCGTAATGGATAATTGTATTTTTTTCTTGGTATGCATTGTAAAGTTTTTCCAGTGTTTAAATTAAATGTTATGTTCTTGTTTGTTGTCGAGACTTCAGCAATAAGTTAATTAAATTGATTTTAATTCTAAGTAACACTTGTTAACATAAATTTCCGTTCGCCCTTTTTTGCTTTATGTGTTTACCTTGGCCGTGAAATTAACAACTAATTATCTGTTAATGATTGATTAATATAAACTAATCTGTATTTAATATCGCTGACATCGTAATGATTGGAAATATGTTATCATCATGTTGTTTATTTAATTTATCGTCGGTTGGCTGCTCGAAGTCCTTAACCCATTATATGCCGGTAAGTATTAGGACTGTCGTACGCCCAGGGCCGGTTGACCGATTTATTTATTTGAAATTAACCGAAAACCGGTTAGATGCTTTGGGCGGTTAATTGAATGCCCTAGCTGTATTCCATCCACATACCGGGCTAAAATACATCACCGACAAGCTTATGTAATTCTTACGAAATGTATTTTAATTACTTCTTGTATCAACTGACGCTATGTTCTATGCCCGTATTAAGTACTACACTATTATGTGTTGCAATTCTTATCAATATAAGTTTTATTCAAACCAAAACGTTAATATATTGTATTAGATAACTAAACTAAGCGAAACTACAAGTAGCGTTTCAACACATTATAGATACACCTTTAAATACAATTGATTTCCTAACCGATTTATGAATTTGGTTTCACATGATGGATATCTGTAACGTTGTTACCAATTTTTACAAAACATGTCCCGTTCCCGATTTAAAAAACAGCGCAGAAAAAACCACATGACACAAATCACAATAATGGAAATTAAGTCTCTTGGGGTTATTATTGAGAATCAGGGTCGTAGTTAGTGGTCGGTCGCCCTGGGCGACGTCCACCAAAATGATGTCACAGAAATTGATAGAAAAATACAAAATTGATTGCTCTAAGCACCAAAAGGTGGACTCGTTATGGACGAGTTGAAGGGTACCGAAAAATTCCTGCTTTAGGCAGCGATATACTGACAATCAAAATTCAATAATATATAATTGACGGTTAATTTTGTTAATTAGCTTGACATACTAATTGTGGCAACTCTATATGCAGATGATAGTGATGGTGCTTTGTTTTACTGAACTTCTTTGAGAGATTGAACAAAACGCAGACATAATTTATTGTGTTCACATTGTTGGTATGAGGAGCTAGTTAGTTCATTCTTCCATTTAAGTAACACACATCATCTTACGCAGTTTCCATGGCGGCATGAGATCAGATCACTTATTTCCGAGACAATTGTCCATTGTTCGAGATGCATATGTGATTTTCTCAGCATTACTTTTAAATATGCGGAAAACTTTTTGTAGCACACATTTGGATATTGCAAAGATGATGTGACTGTATAACTATTAAATGTTATGATTTGATGATATCACACATTTACAATTGGCATTCTCGTGTGAAACGCAAGGATGTGAAAAAAAACAACACTATTCTTCGCAGGAAATATATCAAAATCATTATAAACCGTCCTTGTATTTATTATAAAATAATGGAAAATATGACACGTGTCTCCAGGCAAACTATTGTAAACTGATTTACGAACAAACTGAAACTTGATAATAGTTCTAAACATATATCTTTTATATTAGAGGTTTTCTTTTCTACTGCACGCTGTATTGATACAGTTTTTACACTCCAAATTGGACTTTTTACAAATCAAATTGGACATTTTCCAAAAAAAACAATTTTTAAGCAATTGAATAATTTATTAATTAGGTCAGGGGAAACCAACCGGTGCCCGCCGACCGATGTCGGTGCGCTCGCCTACTAATTTGGGTAAATCGTTAAATTTCTGGGATTTTAAATTTCAAAATTCTTGAAAGAACTAAAAGAATCACGTTGATAATTATGGCTAATCGGTAAATTCCCGGGTTATCGGATTTCAAAATTCATGGAAGAGCTAAAAAAATTTGAGCAAATCGTAAAATTCCTGGGTTATAAATAAATATCCTTGAAAAAATGTGGTGCCCGTAGCCCTAACTTTAGAATTCACTCTAGGGTCCAAAAAGGTTGGTAACCCCTGAATTAGGTTTATTTACGCACATTTTAATGAAATATTATTTTACCTACTTACAGAATATGTATCGCGGGCACGGGGTTGGTGACCCCTGACCTAATAAATAAATTATCCAATTATTTAAAAATTGTTTTTTGTAAAATGTCCAATTTGGAGTGTAAAAACTGTAGTAGTGGCGGATTTTTGGACTCTGTAGCGCTGTTCCCGCGCGCATACACTTATTTTAGACGGTTTGAAATACTCAACACTTGATTGTGTTGGAAGGTTTGTATAATCAAAACGTGATTGTGTTGAGTATTTCAGACCGTTAAAAATAAGTGTTAAACACACTAGAATAGCGCCGTCGATTTTACATTATACTCATTGAATGGTGCTTACCGTTAATGCTTCGGAGAAAAACATAATTCACAATACATATTTCACAACTTGCTTAGTGAAACTTGTCCTGATCACACTATTGAATTTTTGAATTAGCACATTGCATATTTCTTATAATAAAAGTATTTTTACCTTTGAAATACGTCGTGTATTTATCATAATAATTTCACAGTCGCTCGATTTTAGATAAAATATAAAAACTTGAGATTCTATATTTTATATATGCATGAATTCCTACTGTTTTTTTATATCGAATGATTGGTAGTTGAAGCCTAGTTGCGATACAAAATACAGGAAGTCGTTCCATGTTGTGTCAAAACTAAATAGAGTGAACCATAAAAGTTTTCCGTATACTGTGTCATGGAAGGGTAGTGTTTATATATTGATACCTCCAGGAAATATTCTTCCACGTGTGTGCCTTTTAACCAAGATAAAACCTCAAGCTATTTTTCTTGTTTTTTGAAAGATTTAGCAAATCATATATACGAGCGATAGAATCCGTGTTCGTAAATTGTATTTTTATTTCACATGTGCCTCTTACCTGGCGATATCCTTTGAACTGCCTGTGCGCTTATCGAGCGCCAGCCTATTCGTGTGTTTCGAACCGATAGATACAACAGACACCTGACAGAGGTCTTCAATATTAACAATATCAACGGTGAACGTATTGCGCCCTTGACATTCTCATTCGATCGCATGCCCGTTTTCGTTTATGGCCAAAAACTCTATCACGAAAGTTAATTTGTATTTACGATCTGTCGGAATTCCACTCCATTTTTGTAAATCTAATTCTACGAAACGTGTCCAATTCAAAATCGCCAGTTTATTGTACTGGTTATTATAATAGATTACATCGAAACGAAATCGAAACATGTTTATTACATTCGCAGTTAAATAATAACGCCGTCTTCCTAGTATTAAAATTATTTTCATATGCCAAAGTTTACGTCGGTTATATTTTTCATTCTAGCCCGTCTCTCTCATCCTTGAATATATTTTTTGCTGGGCCTACACCTGAAATCGATTGTAACAGTGACTCACATTTGTATTCCACTATGAATGGTTGGTAATTCTTATGATGGGAACCAGCTGTAAGAATCAGATTTTTTAATAAAACCATCTTGCTCTGTTATAATAATTATGTGTGTTTCTTATTGGTTGGGAAATGTGGCACCCACTTATTTCATCATAATTGTTAGTTTTTAATACGTCTATTTGTATGTAAAGTATGGATTAACAAATGCTGTTATACAGTATTCAGGAAATTATAATGAGATTTTCTTATAATTTGAATCAGAACGAGTACATACTAATAAACTGATTGAAGGTTTACATTAGTGGTGGTCAATATTTTGCAAACCATGTTCCAATTTTATGTTGATGAGTTTTGAACATAAACTCAAGCACTTTCTTTTAGAAAGCCATTAAGAAAAGGTACAATTCCTTAAAAATAAGCCGGGCACTCCGGATAGTCAGTTCCACATGGTTTGGGCCGGAGTCAAAAGAGTTAAACAGACAATAAACGGTTACTAATACAATAACAACGATGTCGATTTAAGGATTAAACAGACGCTACAATTCGGCTTCACACTCTTCTTACAGGGTAATGCCGTAGCGTAACAACGTTATTCGTCACTTTTAAGGTGTTCACTGTCAATACTTGGTGGAATGGCATTATAATAAAAATAATAAAACATTTTTAGTACTTTTTCCACATAAAATATCTATAGATATAGATAAAATATCTATAGATAGATATAAAGATCTAATAAATTTTATGTGGAAAAAGTACTAAAAATGTTTTATTATTTTTATTATAACGTTATTCGTGTTCAAAGTTTTGCCAGGTATGTCCAGAGAAGATTTATTTTCAAAACTTTGTTGCATGTATTACAGTGTGCAGAATGATAAATAAAATAATGAAGTGAAGTTAATAATAAACTCTTTTATCTATTAGAGTTAATTCTCTTTCCATAAGTGAATTTCTCGAGAGCCTTACAATTTGCCTCAGATGCAACCAAGTCGGCATGACGTAAACATTCGAGATTGAAAAAATTTTGCTCGCCGGTTTTGAAATCCTGGAATTTACAAGTCAGGTTGCCTATTTTCAACAACTTTACAAGAATTTTTCACTTCTTGTCCTGAACTCCCGAAATTCCGGGATTAATACTATTACAATCCCGGACTTTCAGGATCCGGTATCCCGGTATTGGACGCGTTATTTTCTTAGCTCTCCTGTGAAGTCTTAGTGTGAGGATTCACGATCATCGCACTTCTATTATATACTAAATATATCATATACATTCATTAATGATTAACTACTTTCCATGCTTAAAAATTAATCCATACATATAATCGATTACCAATATTTGATTAAAATGTACAATACACGATTGCTATAGCAATGTCTGTAGCTGTTTTTTTTTTGCTCGAATTTTAATTTACTCTTATCAATCAATATTAATCATATAAGTACGTTGTCGTGAGTGCCGTTTTCTAACTACCTAAGAAGCTCTTATACGTATATTTATCCATATTCACATTGTAGAGGCGTCTTTGTTGCTGACTTAGTATGGGAAGGTTGGGGTTGTTTGGAACGCCTTTAAATTATCTGTTTATTTTTATTATTCCATTATTGAAAACCACAAAAAGTAATTGATAACAACATATATATAATCAGATAACTTTGGTATTCATGTTTACGAATTGATAAAAATCTACACTACGTGCAAAATTTATCCACTTTTAATGTGAAGCATAAAGACTACTTAAAAATAAATAAATCATTCGCAGAAGCTTAACTTTGCACTCTTTTCAAAGAAGATAGGGTGACAATCCTGGATTCCAAATTTTGAGCGATGAGGAAATGATTAAATGATTAGGAAAATATCTGCCTTAGATGAACAAGATAACGAAAAGGGAAGGGGGGGTGATGAATATTGGTCTTAAAAATTCTAAAAATTTTCATGGCGACATCTCAAATCTGCTCCAAACACTGAAAACGTAATTTGGTATTGTAAAATGTCGCGTTTTTAGTGTTTCTCCAAACGAATTTGCGCAAGTTTGTACGCACCGCGTTAAAAAGCGAGAGTTAGGAATATACAAAAGAACTCGAGACAATCTATGTATGTTTCAGGACAGTTACTTTTGTTATTATAATTTTATAATCAAAAGCTACATGTGCGTTTATTATATATAACATATGCATACTTAATGTACCATATTCTTTCCCTTTCAATTATATATATATTTTTTGGTTATTCGCATTTCTCGTTGTCCGGACTACCTTCATTCCCAATTAGTCCGGATAATTGAGGTCCTATTTAACTTTTCTTTCTTGCTTATATCGAGAGTTATTTTATGAAATAATCCACACCTGGTCCTATTAAAATAGTAAGTAGGTTTTTTTTTACAAAATCATATGATCGATCTTTCGTAAAATTAATACAATTTTGAATCGTCTGTTATAATATGCGCCATCTTCCCCTCGATGTACAATCATATTTGCCACAATTGATTGGATATTTCAAGGCGAAATTAAGTATTGCACGACTCTTGTCAAGATATGGAAAATACCTAATTGGATTAACGATTTTATGCGTTTATCATAATCAAAACATTAATGCGTTCTTCGTGCCGTTGAATGTTTACTCTGGCCGGCTTGTCCTTCAATTTGAATTTAAATTTTCCACTCAATCAAGCATACTGAATTGATTTTAGGGTAGTCTTGCAGACTTAACTTCCAGTTTCTATAAAAACTGCGATTGTTACGTAAAGATAATGGATGGCGGATCACAATACCCATTGACATAGTTTTTACAAAACCAGTAGTGCTTGTTATACCGACAACGTTTATTGTATTATCGTATCCTTATTTCAATACAAATTTAATGTGTCTTTACTTAAAAAAAGAATTATATTCGTATATTTTTTTTTGTTTTGAAATATTTATAGTAGAAAAATTTGGTGTCAAATATTTCTTTGCGGGGTACATAAAATATATAAATTGTCTCGTTCAAACTGTGTACATTCTCACAGATTTTGTCACTTACGACCCGAGTTTCGCCTTTCGGCATCTTCAGGCGTTCAAGTGCACAGATGAACTTGAACGCCTGAAGATGCCGAAAGGCGAAACCCGGGTCGTTAGTGACAAAATCTGTGAGAATGTACATAGTTTGAACGATTCAAATTTAATATTGAAATTCCACCAAGCAATTTCAGTCGAAATCTTAAATTATGTAAATTGTCATTTATTTGGAATATTAAAACGTGCGGGAGAAATGACATGTGTTTTATCACGTAACACGCCGATTAGTTTATCGGTTTTGATATTTTAATAGCATATACTTAAGCGCTATAATTGTTTTTTTTTTACGGCGAACAAAAAACAAATAAGGGTAAGCATATTGTCAAAATAAACTCTATCGTCATTATACAGTAAAAAAAATATCAATCTTCTTAATTTAGGTAGCTTTAGAATATTCGCAAGGTACGCGGAAACAAATTAATAACGTTAGATTGATTGAATTGGCATTTACTCGGTAGACCTCCATTGCAATACGGTAAAAAATATCAATGTATCAAGTTCTACAATGTTTGCAATTGCAGTGGATTTCTACCAAGTAAATGCCAATTCAATCAATCTAGCGTTATTAATTTGTTTCCGCGTACCTTGCAAATATTCTAACGCTATCTAAATTAAGCTCATATTATTTGCTTTGTTCCGTTTTGCTGTTCTTACAGGCACCTAAAAAAAATCTTAATACTTTCAATGAACTTTTTATCCTACCGTTACTGACAGCAGTGACAACTCGTCACCGGATTATCATACCATACGCCGGATAACAGCGATCACACGGAAACAAGTTTTTTTTCGGTCGCTGTAAGTAAATTTGACTCCGTTTTGGAAGAGTGACGACAAAAGCCGAAGAGGGAAGCGGAATCTCGACCGTGGGAACGTACGTTTTGTTTGCAATTTTGTAACGAAATTACGTGGACCGGTTTCGTCATTTTAACTGGAGCAGTAAGGCGAAATGTAAATCTCGAAAGATTACGAAACGAGGCCGGTAGTGTTCTTCGGTTATTTTTTTTTTTGATCGACATGTTACAATAGTTTTGTTATAAGACAAATGTCTGTTTCGCAAAACAAAGCCGCGATCGCCATTGGTCGATTTTGAATAGCATCGGACGTGTTCTTTTGTTCGGAAACGAAACTCCCAATCACACCTCGGCGTCACATTTTATAGTAAGTGAGATGTTTTAAAATTTATATTTTGGAACGCTCTTGTCGTTTAGTAAAAAAAAACAATCGAGTCGTAATTTAAATCTTTGAACATAGATATTTCTTGATGCATGCAATATTATTTTGTAACATACATAAATATATTTTATTATTTAGAAATAAATCAGGAATTTGTTTCGGTCTATTTGAATATTTATTGCGTCTAAAAAAATGTACCAGCATATTTAACCCAAATAGATAATAGGTAATAGCTGCCCTAGGAAAAGTACGTAATTACCTAGCACACCGGCTATAATTTTCAATTATTAATTAAATTAGTTATTGACGAGTTAACTCGTAACTGGCGTGTTGAGCACGAAAAATTTTACGAGATATCTCCTGTGGGAACCATCGAGTTTATAAAAAAGGAAAGTTGAGCAATTGGTTAACAAGTAGTTTTCGTAAAATACAGTTCTGTTGAGGTTCCCTAATGGGAAACCATAAGCTCTACATCGGGAACGGACATGGCTTTTAAAAAAAACTTTATATAAAAAGCTTGACAATCGGTGAGTTTCGGTACTTTAAAAAAAAAAAAAAAGCGCTGGATTATAATAATATTTATAGATATCCTTTACTTAAGTTTTAATGATCCAAGCAGGCCATTGCTTCAAATTCCTCAATCTGTCCTAATTTTAAAACCAAAATCGCTGCGTTCTATTGTCACGGTACGGAATGACCGAAACATAATACTGATGTGACATTCAAGCTATTTGGGTGTAGGTCTTGCCTTCTACTCGTTCATTCTTTTGACCTTAATTCAAAAGCATACTTCCGAAGGATTTTGATTACAGACTATATACTAAATGCAGAGCCGCCATGACCACAAAATGTATTTTCTTACCACCGCCACGACGGTGTATCAATTTCAGCAACTATAATCACTAAACCACTATATATGTATTGTTTTTAATTTAGCATTATACACTCATCTAGTGTAGTGCCTTTAGAAAAGGCATGCACAACATTTTTCATCATTTTCTTCATTTCATTTTCAAAAATATATTTCAATTATAATTGACAGTTTTAATGAACAATATATTGCTTGGTGTTATTATACATATCGACTTTGGAAAGGAAAAAGGAAGTAACCCACAAATGTAAAATTTTACATGAGGCGCTAAAAATGCAAATAATGAATTATACACACCATTAAAGTGCACGGAGACTTCTTAACTGGTGCTTAATTGACATAATCTAATATTAATTAAAGAAGTTGTCTAAGGAAAACCTTTATTTCAGTCTTTTTCTTGGTTTTCATTTTTTACAAGATCATATTTGAATTGTTTAAATTTTTTACTTTTCCATGAGTTTTGTCGCTAACGACCCGGGTTTCGCCTTTCGGCATCTTCAAATTTGATATTGAAATTCCATCAAGCACCCTCAGTCGAAAAACTTAATTACAAGATCATCTTTTTCAAACTTAAAAGCTAAATTTATATACTAATTCGGCATTTGCAGCTTGCATCCTTTTGATATAACGTGTATCAACTTTGATACATTGTGATTATGGAAAAAAAACCTGTTTTGAAAAAACTGTATGTTGCGTCCTTTTTCCTTTCAACATTCGATATTTAACAAATTATCGACGAAAATCAGGACGGTTCGCTAAGAAAACGATTCATCCAGACTTCTGGGTGAGCAAACCCGATTCCGCATTATTAGTTGAAATAATATGTCGAATATAAATTTACATACCTAAAAGCGTATTGTGATGTCGTTTTATCGTGAATACATTACCGTTCCACGAAGGATTAAAGCAAACAATTTCAAAGTGTATTGATTTGTCGAGTGAGTAAATGTGTTCTTTACAGGTGATCGCTGTGCAATATTATCTCCCGATTCGGTGTTGATTGTTTACAGTCGGCCCTGTTACGCGGTGTTGGAAGCCCACACTCTTGTTGTGGTGACCGATTAAATAAGCGCTTTATTTCCTCTTCAGAAGACGTCGATGTTCACTATTGCTCCACATTCGCACGCCTCGCTGCTGTTGCTCTGTCGCTCGCTCATTACTTGCCGCTCTTTATTATCTTGCCCCATAATACGTGTGTTCCACGTTCATTCGTATTTGTACAAGATTTTGGATACATACACCGACGGATATTTGTGATTTAATAAAAAATAAACTTTCTTGTATCAATATAAACAGTCGTCTGCTACCATCGCCTCTACCCCATATCTCGATCCTCGGTTTTTGGCTACACTGAGTCAACTGAATCAGTGGCGTAGCTAGAAATTTAGGCCTCTCATGCAAACGTCATGCAAGGCTCTTCAGAACTATGTTTTACCTTCAATTTTTATATATATATATTTGACATTACAGCTTATGCCAATGCTTAATAAAAACACAATAATCCTTTGTACTTCATTCCACTTTATTTAATATGTCAGGACCGGTTTCGCTCATTGCGAGCATTGTCAACTGATAAGAAATATAATTTAACAATGCTATTTATACAAAATTGATAAGTTATACACAACAATTGGCATTGAAAAGAAATTGCCAATTACATTAAAGTGATTCTAAAATAACACAAAATTAAAATGTTCAACACATCTAACATATAATTAAAAAGTCATCCCAGATTAATAAATTCAGAATGCGATTGAAAGTAATTACAAACATAATTAAAAAATGCGCCAAATATTTTATAGTTGAAAGATCATACAAGGAATACCAATGAGAAATTTTGTATTATAAGTCAATCGGGATAGACAAAACGAAGTATAATTGACATCACAAACATCCATATCTTGGGTATCAAATTGAAATATCTAAATTAAACATTGACCTTACCGGGAATCGAACCCAGACCCACCTGGTCGGTAGAGCGAGTGGGCCACAGTGGGCGACAACTATTAACTGAGCTATACAATATAGAATGGCTTAGAATATTCTCTGACATCCTAATTTATACTGCAAAATATAGTACTATTTGTCATAACAAATATGCTTAAATAAACCACTAGTGTTCCGCGAAACATAGTTTGGAACCTGACATGTTGATATTTGAATCAATTAACAGGAGATTTGACTGATTCCTCTTTTTAATATAATGCACTGCAAGATTTACTGTTGATACAAGATGTGTATGGCTCATGTATGTTTGCATCAAAAAACATTAGTATCTTAAAAATCCTTCATTGTACGTTCATGTCTTTTTCTCAGCGGCAACATTTCATACTGCTTGAAATATCGCTACGCGGCATATGATTAACACAATGCTCTACAACTCTAGAGTCTACGAAGCGCTACAACACGCCGCTGACTGTAACATCTTTTTATTTTTCATTACACTCGACTTGTGTATGCTAAATCACTAGACTTCTTGCACTTTTAATACAAACTCCTGTTTTCTCCAACGGGTCACAGCTTTGCTGCCGTACCGTTGTTATAAAAATATGCACTGAATTATTATGCTCTCAGTAAATGTTTATTTGTTTGTGTCTAATGGTATTTTACACATCCAAGACATAGTAGTATTCCATAATTATACACTGTATAAAATGTATGAGTTTCTTCATTATAAATGTTATGCACATTCTCTATTGACTACATTTAAATATGACGTTCGCTAAAAAATCAAATGACTTTTTACTAAAGATTATCGCCTGATAGTGCTAAAATCAGTTGTTGGATCCCGAAATCCCGGGATTGAGGGTAAGAAGTGCAAATTCTTGAAAAGTTTATGAAAACAGGCAGTCGGTAAAAAAAAAATGAAATCCCCAAAAGAGCATAAAAAAAGGTCCCTTATTTAAAAATTTTGGGAATTTGTTAAATTCCTGGCATTTTTAAATTGGCCACGGACAAAAAAAAATGAAATATTCGAAAGAGCTATTAAAAAAAGGTCCCACATTTTTTCATTTTCGGAATTTCGCAAATTCCTGGGTTTTTTAAATCCGAGAAACACCTAAAAAGGTCTCAAATGTATTCTTTTCAGGAAATCCGTAAATTCCCAAGAGTTCAAAATTGACAACCAATTTTTTTAAAAAAAATCTCGAATTTGTCCACGATTTAATAGTGAATGTTCATTGCCGGGATTGAAAAATATGAATTCCGAAATCCCGGGATTACAAAAAGGGTTCGGAATTGGATGCCCTAGTTGTGGCGTATAGCAATGTCTCATAAATATGTTGTCGCTGTGGTTGTCTGACTCTCTGGCTGACAATCATATGGGGTATCCCTTTGAAATTAGTCATACCTTTTCCGATCTCACACTGTAAAGTTTTGAAAGATAAGTGTGTAAATCCATAACAAGTTGTCTATTATTGATGTACATTATTCATGTATTGAAATATATACATACTTACGACGGTAACAAGCGAAACATTGTCATAAAAGTACTTTAACTGTTTTTACTGGGATAATTTTATTGTTTATTATTCAAATGTCTTCTAAATCGAAAACAGACTGATGAAATGCGGCGTGATGTATTTATTATGCATTCGCTGCCGGAAACAATAGGCAACGCTAACCTAGAAATATTTTTTTGTTTAAATGTGTAGAATGCCATAGCGATTGTTTCCATTCGATAAGTTATGGTGAATGAGCCTTGTTTTCATTTCTAATACCATCACAATCATCGACCATTCTTATGAAAATAAGTAAAATCTTTAAAACCATTTTATATTTAGGCCAAAAATTATTTTGTATATCGTGAACTGAAGACACGAGTGGATTAAACAATATCTAAAAAAAATCTATTTCATACACATGCATATTTTTTGCTTGGCAGGATTAATTGTTTACGTTTCACATAATCTTCTCACGCTGCCAATATCAGTTTGAAATGCATTTTAAAGGATTGCATTAATTGTGATTTGCTATTTTTGTACTCTTTATTGTATTTTATCTATTTTTATTTTGTAAATGCTTTCATATGTATCTAAATGTCGATGTTTTTTATCCATGTCCGCTCCCAATGTGGATCATATGGCCTCCTAATGGAGGTATCTCAAGAGAAGCTTTTTTTTTCTCTACAAGAACTGTTTGTTACTCAGTCGCTTAACCTCACTTTATTTTCTCAAAATGAGTAGTAGGGAAAGAAGGATAAGGCTAGAACAGGACTAGTGGTTGACAAATCGCTATTGCTACACCCAGTTATTAAATGATCAGAACGATAGGAGGAAAGGAAAATGTTGTGAATTGACATCACAAACACCCAGTCTTCGATCATAAATTCACTGTAATCTTACCGGGAATCGAAGCCAGACCAGCGTGATCGGTAGAGCAAGCTCTAACCAACTGAGCCACAGCAGGCGACGTTTTTCGAATTCACCAATTGATAATATAATATAGTGATAAAACACATTACTGAAACCGTATTTTTTGGATGTCACGATGCGCCCGTTGCCGCAAGAAGGTTAAGAACCCCTGTCCTGAACCAATGTTTTTGGATTATATTAAATGAAAGGAAAAACTACAATATGCTCGTGCAAAAACTGAGCTCTCGTACGTTTCCAGCGCGGGCAATATTTTTATTTTTTCCTAGACGCGGCGTCGAGAGGAAATGAGACCACGCGCGGGCGGTTCATCATCGCGCCATCAATAATGCATGAGCCATACAATACTGTTATTCCACGGTGCGATTTTTTTTTCACCATTCAAAACAAATATGTAACTGAGGCAGAATCTCGTAACTGTTTCCCATTGTCGTGGGATTGGAACCTGTTATACGACATCGCTTAATTCGGCTGGACAAACATTTTAAACTATCCATTCCAGCTGTAAAGCTGTGAAATAAATTCAAATATCGAATTATGAAAATCCTAATTCGAATTATCCGTTACTCGGAATTGCTATCGTTTTATAAGAATTTAGAACACTGCCTTAAATAAAACATCACTGGATTAGATTAGTTGATTTCCTCTATTCTACAATGTTGAACGTTAGCATCGGTGGGCTACCATAAAAAGGCTCGCATAATTAATTAATAAAGAAATTCTCGGTGTTTTGGGAATGGATTTTTTTTTCACTACTATACAATTATATGCAATACTTCAATAAGCAATGGATTGTTACTAAATACACATATTATATGTAACAATATACAATTTACCGTAAACTAATCAATGTAATTGGCTTAAAATGTACTACGGTGTATACTGAAGCTGTCGTAGATAATACATTGGTCAGAAATTGCAGTTATGTATTAATTTGAGAATTTTGTTTTCTCTTAAATTAACAAGGGGCTCGCCGACCTTATTAAAAATTAACAAATGGCTCGCACAAGCCCCTTCCAGCCCACTCCTGAACATCAGAATGAGAAAAAATAATTCCACAATAGTCAGAAAGTTTCTATTCGTCACCAAATGTATTATAACGATTTAACTTCATCGGTAGACTCCTGCTTATCCGGGATGAATGAGAAACAACAAATCCTGGATAATCCAAGCATTTTTCAAAATCTTTTGTGTCAAGAAATTGGGGGCTATTTCTTTTGTTTTCTTTCAGTTTTATGTTCAATGTGGTAACTTTATTGACACACGGAGTGATTGTAAATTAATAATTCCATATTATTATAAACACATTGTAAAAAAATAATCACTTCACTTCATTGTAAGCTATAGTGATATACATACTCAATAATAGAAACAATAATTTCTTTTTTTTTTGTGCACCCTTACCAACACATCAAAGACCTGTATCACTATATTATGGTGTTTCATGGAGCTATCAAACAAACTATCTACTGAAGACTTTATTTTAAAAAGATAATTAAAAAAAAAAACACATAGTTAGTTAGTTGAATAATAATTATGCCTTCGCGTACCGTATTTTCTCACTCTTTGTAATTATTTTTTGACTTTTAAGCAAGCCGACAAACGTGTTTGAACTTACACAGCTTAATTTTCTATGCAATAACACTATTAATTTCTATCAATAACTTTTGTTTTCTTGTTTCGTTGCAGTAACGGCCGCCCACCCACCGCAGCGCCCCTGGATCCCGCTCACGAGGCCCAATAGGACTCGACCCACCTGTAAGTGACACACCTTATTTATGTAACCACAATTAATTAAATGGATGACCATTTGAATGGCCAAACATTGTAGATCAGTATCAATGTCTACATATATTACACTGTAACGAACAAAAACAACATTCAAAATTATTTATCTTGGCCATAGTGCTATAGCCACAATAACACGATACTAGGGATTGAAACTCCGGGATCCCGTGTTTTTTTACTGTCGCTGAAGTCCGTGATTTTCAAGATTAAATTACTCTTGGATATATTCAGAATCATTTTTTTAATTTACGAATTGATTACTTTACCGTATAAAATAACTTTAACCCTTTGGCTATGGGTGAAATTTCGTAGGTATGTGTGAAAATAATCATATCTGATGAGGAAATCATTTCGAAAATCCTTTTCAGGACTGAGTTTAAAAATAAACAAAATTTTGATACACGTTATCGACGTACAATTTAAATAGTTATAATTTTTGCTAACACATATAAAGATAATGAAAAAATTAATTCATTTAATGTTAGGTATGTATATACAGTTTTTCGTAATATACTCAAAATATGATAAAGCTTCTAGGGTGCTTTTTGATACTCAATGTTTTAATTGTCCATGTAACATAATGTATTCTTGTAATGGGCTTTATCATAAAAGCGGTTTTTTTTTATTTGCTGTTTATTCAGAACTATAAATCTGTTACTTACCAACTTCTGGCAGGACAGTGTCAATATGCTTCTCATTGTTAATAGCATCATATAGCAACCAACTAAACGTTCTCGTAATGCAAATTTATATAATTATATTCTTATACATGCAATGATAATTGCTGGAATATTAGTTCAGATATCAAGCATGCATGTTTTCTTTTCATTCTAGTTTTAACGAATTCTCATTGTCTATGAAAAACGTTATAATACCTAATCCCGTAGTTGAATTAGTAAAATCTCGGTATCGAAAAAAACTGATTCGGATCGAAGCCCCTGCACGTTACTCAATAATAACTTTGTGTCCAGATAGATTGAATCCGTAGTCCCTCGGTTCACGTTTCACGTGTTGAGCCCCGGTGGACGTATCGATTGCCGGTGTAGATCGATTCATTTCGATACGGCCCTTGCCGGCCTTGGGCAGCCGGCCCGCGTCCCTTCCTAACCTCTCGCGAGCGACGATCGACTAGTTCACCTACTCCATCATGATCGGCCGTATCGATCACAGGAAAGTTCAACGTTAGGCACATAACAATTTTATTTTTAATATTTTTCAACTGGCCCAAAATAATCGTTGGAATCGGCGTACAATTAGATTCTGGTGAAGGTTAGATGATCTTCGAAAAGGTAGCGGTACAGATTACAGATTATTTTTTGGTTAAGAGGGATAAAAAATCTTTTCGTGATGAAACTTGAAATGCACACCCTGATATATAAAATCAGGTTAACTCAACTTTTGCACATGAAATTTTTTATGTTACATTACGAAACTTGGATAATATCATCGCACTTTTAATGTGTTGTACTGTCGTGAAAAGGCAATAAATTAAAAATAGTTTTGTACTCATTCAGTTGAAAATGCTCACACCGTTCAAAAAATGTGAAACAAGTACGATTTTTTTTAAAATATAATACTATCGCAAGGAGAAATACTCGCTTTATTACGCTTGGGGATGCCGAATCTTGGGAGCCTCAAAAATAACGTATTATATTATGAAATGTCTCCATATTTTCAATTCGGTTTTCGATAATTATTGTTATTTTAGAATACGTAGCCTTTTGCAACGATTTTATGATATTCGAATAACGGCCACCAAAATTTATTTCGCCTGGGGCCCCCCAAATGCGTAATCCGCCACTGCATGTTTGGCAATATCACATTGTGTTTTATGACTGCCGCTATTATCCCGTTTGTCATTTGCTGACCTTTTTACTTTTGGCGGCAATATTATTTTTCGATACTTATGGAATATAACTAATTATTTATTTTTATTTTCTCCTACAATTATTGGTCATGATGACAGATAATTGAAAATGGCAAAAGAGTTGAAAATTTTCATATTATTACTTCGATTTATCGGTTAATTTTAATTCAGCCTTTTTAGTCCCTGATTGAATCGAGCGGTGCACTAGGATCACCTTACCTTCGACTCACTACACTACTGCATAGTGAACGTTCTAACATTCCTTACATCGGCCAGATAAATCATTTCATACCGAATACCTGCATAATGGATGCCATTTATGCTCGGTATTTTTGACATACAAGTTATTTCATATCTCATGCGTGCTGTTGGCAATTTCCATTATACATATCCACTTTTCTTGCAATATAGTTATCTATATTTATTCTTATTTGCAGCGGCTACTTTTCTCATAATATTGCTATTCAGTACCTGCTGGTATAATAACATAATCCAGGCGTCGTATGTGATTTTCATCGGTCCAGTAAGTGGAATATATCTATATTGCGAATTCTCGGGTTTTTTTTTGCTTTTGGTTCCTTTACGTTAGTATTACAAGTAAACCGGTTTACCGTATTGAAAAATTGTATATTTTTAAAATATCCTACAAATAAAATTACCTTCCGACCAACAGCATTTAATCAGAGTGATCGTTTTCATCTGCGAGAAAAATATTTACAAAATTCAGTATAATTCTTAGTGATATGAATTATTTCATTTATGAGAGCATATTTTCATTACTAAAATTGTGTTGTTATTTTATGAAATTTTAATTAACAATTTAACCCAAGGAGTTCGATTGTAATTATTTACATTATTCTAGTTATACAATAAGTAAACTAAAAAGATATCACATTTGTATTACTGTCATTATTTCTTATTAAAAACATTTTTAAGTATTTTCAATTTTTAGACTTCAAAGTATATTATGACAATTTAAATATTCGAATAGGGCGCATAAATCATCATCGAAAGGTACAGATGTTGTTAATTGAATTCTCATATTTTTCGTCCACTATGGTCTATCTAGAACTAGATGGTAAGAACTTTACCCCATCAGTTAGATCAGTCTGGGTTCAATATCAATTCAATTTGTTGAGATTTTTAGACATGGGTGTGTGTGCTATGCTTCTTCTCCTCGTGTTAATCTCGAGTCTCGCGTTAGCATTTTAATGGTAAATATATATTTTAAATTATTTAATCTATATTATATATGTAATGCAATTTTATGCTATCATGTCGTTTTTTAGTTTTGAGAAAACTTTACTTAGAAATTCAGTGGCTTGATTTACACATCTACTTTGAGTCTGCGCTGGAATTTAGTACCTACGTTATTTGTTTTAGTTTCCGATTTATTATTGCTACTATATATTATATTAATCAAAATTCACCATTGCAGCACATTGCATCCATTATAAGTCGTGTCATCGTTCCGCGAATAATATTATTTATCAGTCATTTGTTTTTATTTTCACACACTTTTTGCTACGTTCTCATTATTTTTTTATCAGTCGGATTAAGATACGTTTTGCTTGTTACACAAAATACGTCTAACCATGATATTATACCACTATAACTACTTACGTACACGATCTGTAATCGTGTCAACTGTTATATTTGCGTGGGCATATTCATTTACGTGCTGTAATTTAATATTATTTATATGGATTCTCGATCAGGTTCAATGATCGATGTTTAAAATATGATGAACACTCGGCGGAAGATTTCGGGAAGCAATCACCGGGTATAATCTTAAACGTTAAATAACGCAATTTTCAAAATCAGATTTTGGTATTTTGTGCATATTTTTATATTATTTTCAGGTATGACAATTATACAATATTCGACTGCAGCCGGCCGCAGCTGTTTCTTTTTCAATAAAACATAATATCATTCATATCTCACTAAGAGTACAATTCTAATTTTCACAGTTAATGAGCAAACTTGCAATAAGTATTTTCTCACACAAATACAGAGCTTAGAAAATAATGATAATTAGCTTATGAAATGATTTGAGTGTTACGAGATCTCACGGTTTGCCTGAATGTTTCAACTTTATGATTTAGTTTGTATAGGAAAAAACGTTTTTTGAACACTAATTATGATTTCCATTGATAGATTTTATTATGGACTATCTATCAGAACTGATATTTAACGCCATTTTTCAAAAGTTGTGACAAATAACTTTTTCAATGTTTGCTCCTCAGTTAAGGTTACACAATTGGTATGATTCACCAGAAAGTTAACCGAAACTAATCAAGAATATTATGAAATTGTTTCTCTGAACGTTCGTTATTATTTGAAAACTCTCGCCATAAAAGAGTTCGTCGAAATAGATTTTTTGACGACGACTAAACAAGACCATTTGTTTGTTATTTGTATTTTATATTCGCCTAAGAATAATTTCATACTTTTTCAAATTCAATTCAGTCATATTTGATTTTGAATTTCGTAATTCTGGACAAGAAAAACATTAAGATTACCAAGATTTCACCCTCATACTTAAAATTTCACTTAGCAAAATCATCCGGACGTTTAATTATTGTTTTAGACACATTATTGTAATACAAAAGTGCCGTTCGCTTGTCGGCATCGTTAACACCTTTCAGCGAGACAAATAGCTGATGTTTTGTTGAATTGCGCAGGTATTTTCACCGTGATGTGTTACAACGTATTGTGTGATAAATACGCGACGAGACAGATGTACGGCTACTGCCCCAGCTGGGCGCTGGAATGGGAGTATCGCAAGAAGGGCATCCTGGACGAGATCAGACACTACGCGGCAGACATCATCAGCTTGCAGGTAAGCATTCAATTCTACCATCGATGCCTTTACTTCAGCGATTGTTGCAAGTATAAACTTATGAAAGTAATATCATATTACCCATCAGTACAAATTACGATGTTTGGTAATTTTACGAATAGAATAACGTCGTTGTCGATATAACGAAATACTCGAACAATTTTCAATGAGCTTTAGTATTCGATATAATTTAAGATTTGGACTGAAAATACTTAGTGGAATTTCAATGTTAATTTTATTTATATTAACTTTCATAATATAATTATGAATTTTCCAGCAATCAAAATTATACATTTTAAAAATACCCACTTTTTAAATCACTAGCCATTTCTATTTTTATTAATTAAACATCATTTAAATTAAGCCATTAAGAAAATTAATCCAAATCTTCCTCAATACCTTTTTATTTAGTGATAATAAATGTTATTCTTATATACACGCAGTACAACTATTTACCGAGCGTCAATTCATTTTCATCCGCGCACTTGAACTCCTGAAGATACGGAAGGGCGAAACCCGGGTCGTTCGTTTAGTGATATACATGTGGGCGAGTAGAAAAATTAAAAGTTTTTACAGGAATAGTAGAAGATATATGTATTGGTGTGTATTGAAATTAAATGATATTTTTTTACGTAATTAATTATTCCTTTCAACTCTGTTCCAAATTATATTCGGCAAAATACAGTATGCATGCGGTCTAGTTGGTTAGAGCTTGATCTACTAATCAGGTGGGTCTGGGTTCGATTCCCGGTAAGGTCAATGTCAAATTGGATTTTTTCAATTTTTCAATTGAGATCGTAAGACATGGGTGTTTATGACGTGAATTCTCCTTGAGTTAATCTCATGTGACTTACAAAAATTTCTCATCGAGTATATCTCGTAATATTTGACGCATTGGCGTAAGCTGTAATGTTTTTTTAAAATACAAAAAAAAAATATTGTCAGAACTGTGTTCACAGGGATTTATTTTTTAAATTTTATAATTTGCTTAATTCTTTAAACAGATAATAAAAAAATCCTTAATGACGATTGTATAATTTTGAAGCCATGAGTCGGAAGCCTAAATAATAGTTTTGTTGCAGGAAGTAGAGACGGACCAGTTTTATCATTTCTTTTTGCCGGAATTGAAACAGGACGGTTATGATGGAATCTTTTCTCCGAAGTCGCGAGCGAAGACAATGGCCGAGAACGAGAGGAAATACGTGGACGGCTGTGCCATTTTTTTTCGGTCAGCCAAGTAAGTTTTCCATTTTCTTTTTACTCATTTATTAACGTCTGCGGTCATGGCATTGTGAAGCAAAATTATGAACTCGCAAAAAATGCCAGACGCTTCTTTGCATACATTGAAAATTGCTGTCTGACATGCCAGTTAGAGAAATATTGTTTCACAACAATTGTGTTTAATTTGTAAAATGTATTCGATGAAATTTTAATGCAGCATTTATTTCGTGTTACTTTTTACGAATTTACCACAATTTTATTTTATAAAAAAAAATATATATTTTGTTTCGGGTGACACTTTTTTTGTAAATTTATTACTTTATAATGTAAATTGGTTTCACTTTGATGTAAATATATTTTCTGAATGTGGTTTCACAACACAATTTTGAAACTTATAAAATTTAAATATTTTCCGATACAAGTATATTTGATTTTAGAGTATTTCATAAACACATTTTTTTGTGATTATTCGTTACCTTGGCTTGGATATAACCAATAAAAATAAAATCGATTGTATTTTCTCAAATTGCAGTAACCCTGAAGTGTACAAAGATAATAATATAAATTAATTATTTTTTGAAATCTTTTTATTCTGTGATTTCATATATTTTTTTTTTAATTTGTTGTTAATTTTTTGTCAATTTATTTTACATTTACCCCATTGATTAAATTAAAATAGTCATTATGAATATGTAATGTTAGCCAACTTTGACTTTTATCTTATGCCAAATGGACACCTGCATTTTAAAAAAAAACTGTTTATCTCTCAAGTATCTACTATCTTTATCATATGATATTATCATCTCTTAAAGAGGTTGTTGAACTTTTGGGTTGAAAAAACTATACATATATCCTTATTTCATATTTATATGTTTTAGGTTTTTATTAGTGAAAGAGCAACTCATAGAATTCAATCAATTAGCGATGGCGAATTCGGAAGGATCAGACAATATGCTTAATAGGGTTATGCCCAAGGACAACATTGGACTGGCTGCCTTGCTCAAAACCAAGGAGGCAGCATGGGAGAATGGTATATTTTTGTCTTATCTTAATGAAAGTTATTCTACTTACTCGGAGAAAATAATAATAGAAAAACACTAGGACAGGACTAGTAGATAGTTAATTACTCTCAGTACACTTCTTTTAATATGTCAGATGCGTGTGAAATTTTTTATTTGTTGACAGATATCTATACATTTGAATATAAATCCATAAATCGATTAATTAATGAAATGTTTATATCAGTATTTTTGAACCCGCGAACAACTCTTATCACCCAACAACATTTTTTTTTATCTGTGTCCGCTCCCAATGTGGAGCATATGGTCACCTAATGGAGGTATCTTAACAGAAGTTTTTTTTTCTACAAGAAATATTTGTTACTGAATCGCTCAACTTCTCTTTTTCAAAGAGAGTAGAAGGGATAGAAGGATAAGCCAGGACAAGACAAGTGATTAACTAATCGCCCTCGCTTTACCCAGTTATTGAAGGATTGGAATGGGTGGAATTTTTAGACATCAGAAACACCCATGCTTTCGTACATGAATCGAAAAATAAACCAATCGATTTGTGTTGAATTATACTTATCGTATATTAAGTTTTGGTTTATATTCTGCAGGTTTTTTTCAAATATATTTTAATTTTGAATTAATATTAGTTACATAACTAGTATTAACACACATTACGTTATGTATATAATATTATAGGCATTCTATAACACTAACATGTTTTTAATTATTATTATTTTTTCTTTCGTTTCATTGTGCTGCACTCAATCAAGCGTGATTCCCACTAACCTTAATAAATAATTCTTTTTTAAATGCACGGTTCAGAGAGAAAATTTCAAGGCGATAATTTGTTATTCCAGTGATTGATCAATTATTGTTGCTTGTCTATTATATTGCACAAAACATGTTGTATCGAGGTGTAGCTAATTTGAAGACAATCAATGGGTAATAAATACCTGTTCAAATTTCTTTGTTGGCTTCCTATTCAAATTGTTGCGCTGATCAGTCTTTGGCACATTCGTTTGTCTTGACCTTTTTAAATTTTTTTCAACAGCCGTGTTTACATTTGGTAGGCGAAAAATTAAGTTTAATATAAATTGTTTTTTTATTTTAAAAAATCATATTTTTAACCTTTAAACGCCCGTGGACTTTTTGCGAAATATTTGCATGACCCGTAGCTTTTATAAAAATAATTTTATCTCTAAAACTAGTCAGCCTATGTGGGTAAAATATAAAGCATTAGCAAAATAAAAGATTTTTTATAATTAACGGAAGCTTTATTTACAATTTTTCACATTTTTATATTATTATACATTTAAGTTAAAGAATTAAAACGATAAAAATTAGACAAAACTTAAAAATTTAAACCATAAAATTTAAAAAAAAAAATAGAGAATTTTCTGGGTATGGAAAGAAATCTGTATCACTTTTAGGGTGTTCACTGTCAATACTTGGTGGAAAGGCATTATATTAATAAAAAAAATAATCCTTTGTACTTCATTCCACTTTATTTAATATGTCAGGACCGGTTTCGCTCATTGCGAGCATTGTCAACTGATAAGAAATATAATTTAACAATGCTATTTATACAAAATTGAAAAGTTATACACAACAGTTGGCATTGAAAAGAAATTGCCAATTACATTAAAGTGATTCTAAAATAACACAAAATTAAAATGTTCAACACATCTAACATATAATTGAAAAGTCATCCCAGATTCATAAATTCAGAATGCGATTGAAAGTAATTACAAACATTAATTTTAATTATGTTTGTAATTACTTTCAATAGCATTGGCGGGATTGCAAACAATAGCCTCATTTGTATTGTGAGGCTGGGCATTATATAGTCGGAATGTGGTAAAGAAAGCCACAGCTACTGTGATGTTAAAAAACACCATACATAAAGAATAATCACACTCTATTGTCGGGTCCATGGCACAGTTGTCAACAATTTTCAATAGTCAACAGATTTCTGTTCAAAGGCATGTATGTTTGTGATGTCTAAAAAAATCCCCCTCCCCTCCCGCAATTCCAATACTAAAAATAACGGGGTGTAACGAAAGTGATTCGTCAACCACTAGTATTATTCTAGCCCTGTCTTTTCTATCCCTACTCTCTTCAAAAGAAAAAAAGGTTGAGCAACAATCCTCGTAGAAAATATCTGTTGAGATAACTCCATTAAGAGGCCATATTGACTACACATTGTAAACGGACATGGATAATAAAAAACAAACCCTGTGTAATTTAATTCACAATTAAGATTTCCATTTTTTTATATATAAAATACGTTGGTGATTTTATGCAGCAATAGATTACATGAAAAAAACATGGCTTAAATCTTACAGTTAAAAAAAAGTACAGCTAATACAGTATTAAATGTAATAAATTGACTTAATGTTTTTCCCAGAACTGTGACAAATATGGGTTTATTTAACCTCTAGTATCATAATTATAATTTATTAAAATGCAATTCATTGATGAAACCATTCTAAATTTCAGGACTCCCAACTGACTCAGCGCAAATAGCACAACCCCTCTTAGTATGCACCGCCCACATTCACTGGGATCCGGAGTACTGTGATGTGAAACTCATCCAGACAATGATGTTGAGCAATGAACTCAAGACCATCTTGGACGAGGCAACGCAGCTGACCCGTCCTTCGCCTTCATCGCAGGCCGGCAAGCAGTCCCTGTCGGGACATGACTCTCACACCCCTGTCCAATTACTACTGTGCGGAGACTTCAACTCGCTTCCTGACAGCGGTAAGTTATGGCAAAAAATATTTATCACACAACATGGGCACTCACCTGATAATACAGTTAATATATAAAAAAAAAGACTATATCCTTCATTGGGCTAAAACATCTATCTAGATGAAGTGCATTAGAATAAAAACAGATCCTCTGTATTTCTCTACATCATTTTTTTTTCTACCTGCAAAGGCAACTTGGTGACATTTAAAATTATTATTTTTCTCAGGGGTTATCGAGTTTTTGTCATCGGGTCGAGTGCCTTCCGACCACAGGGATTTCAAAGAGCTAGGATACGCGTCGAGCTTGCAACGCATCTCGGGAACTGAGAGACCCAATGAATTCACGCATCCCTTCAAGCTTGCGTCTGCGTATAGTGAAGACATCATGCCCTATACCAATTACACGTGAGTATAATATTCAATATTCTTTAGACCTATGCGAGTGTTCATTTTTTTATTACCATCCCCAAAGTCGGGTTTTATAAATATATTATCTTGTTAACTTTTAATAATTAAAAGTTCGACGAATTGGCTCGGACTCGAGGCAAAAAAAAACCTTTAATGCCGAAATTTCATTTATTTAAGAAATGCCGTTGCAGTAATATAATGCAGCTGCAAATTTTCAATATTTTAATATGAGTAGTATTGAAATGTGTATTGTCTCTATCTAAGACATTGCAGAAGTGGGAAAGGATTTAGTCAGGATCAGTATATCGTGAAACTTTGATCTTGAAACATCGTTATTTGCGTGCGAGTTCTACAATTTATCACTGAAAACCAAGCAATCGAGACCACTGTCTACATACTAAAATTTTAATAATTTTGTATACAATTTTAGTCATGTCAAGACGCTCGGAAGTATGGACTCATTTTATGAGAAAAGATAATAAACGCGGAAACTAACGACAATACAAATGACAACACAAATAATCTGAAAAAAGATTTTAAATACTAAGATCAATTTTAAAAAAGGACGGAAAAGTTGGACGTGTTGTTTAAAACACTTCTAATAATAAAACCAACATCAACAGCAACGGAACGAGTATTTTCAACAGCAGGACAAATTAAAACTAAATTAAGATCAAATTTAAAAAATGATACATTTAATACTATCTTATTTTTAAAATATGAATTGTTAAAATCTGAATAAATGACTTATATCACAAATGAACTCGTTTTCATTGTATTATTTTAGTACATAAATTTATATATGTAGTAATGTTTTATTATTTTCATACTTACTGAAACTATCCGGATAGTTTCAGTTTTACTATTCGATATCCGGATAGTTGAAAATGACAAATAGTTGGAATCTCTAGTCGTCGCCATATTGCAAAATACTGCTACGCGCCACCGAGAACACTGCGCCACCACCATACCATGCTTATAGTATTAAATTCTCGGAACAATTTCAATTTCACCCGCACTCGATCGCTTATTTACATTATCCAAAATCTTGCATTGGTGACGTATGTTCACGGCGTGTTCCAGAAATAAATTATTTTAACCTATATTGAATCTTTTTTGACTAATGCCATCTATTGAATTTGGTAAAATATACATTTAGTAATATTTTCAACCAAGTTATACAATTTTAACACAATAGATAGCTCTTATATCATCTTTTTTTCTTTGGCCATGTTCGCTCCCTATGTGGAGCATATGGCCGCCACGCGGCACCTCCATGCGGCACCTCCATGTTTCCCTGTCTCCCGCCAATAGCTTTGCTTCCTCCCATGACATGCCAGCATCCCTCAGTTCCGCCGAGTACATCCTATGGATAGTACCCGACGGACGTCCAGGATGCCGGAATCCCACCGGTCGAAAGAAGAGGCAGGCAGGATTGAGGCTTTCTGGAGGCATCCGCAGCACGTGACCCAGCCAGTTCCAACGTCTCTCCATAACCACTGACGGGACGGGCCGCTGTCTTGTACGCTCTCTTATCTCTGAATTCCTCACAAAATCAAACCACCTCACCCCCATTATCCAACGCAAGCATCTGTTCTCGAAGCTCAGTATACGGTTTTTCTGAGTCTTCGTCAGGTGCCATGATTCGCAACCGTAAAGCATTACCGGTAGAATGCAAGCGTTGAACAAGTGGCATTTGGTTTTAATCGAGTACAGCTGTGTGTCCCAGACAGTCCGCATTGAGTTGAATGTGGCTCCAGCTATTCCTAAACGAATGGCGAGCTCGTTTTTTGTACTACCGTCTTCGGGGATATGTACGCCGAGGTATCTGAAGCTGTCAACCCTCTCGATGATCTGTCCCGCGTTGGTAAGAGTCCTATCAGAGTCATGACAGGTTTGGTTACACATCACATTGGTCTTACTAGTATTAATTTTTAGACCAATGCGACCTGAGTTAGTTCCTAACCCATCAATAGTCTCCTGGATGCCCTCAATGGATTTATCGAATATGACAGCATCATCGGCATATTAAAGGTCACACAGCTTCAGACCGGGACCAACAGCTACACCTTGATCAGGCGGAATTGACCTGCGAAGTATGAAGTCAAAGATAATAATAAACAGGAACGGTGCAAGAACGCACCCCTGTCTCACTCCGGTTGTGACCCCGAACCATTCGGTATTTGAGTCACCGATTCTCACACAACATGCACTATTCTCATGTAGGGATTTGATAATGGCCACAATCTTTTGCGGAATCCCGTAGGCACCCAGTATCCTCCACAAAGAGGGTCTGTGCGGATTATCAAATGCCTTCTTATAGTCGACGAAACAACAAGCAAGAGCACTGTTAAATTCATTGCTCTGCTGGAGGAGACATCGAAGATCGTGCACGTTGATCTTTTCTGGCCAGAGTCAATATCATCGCCAGGGGGTGGCAATACTGATGTCTGGGAGAGTGGCCCATTGCCTTGTGAAATGGGAACCGATCTCTGAGAGATTGATACGTGCCACCTTCAGGACTAGTGACAGCTCTGTGACTGTCTTTCAGTGCTATGCCCCCACTGAGGACGCCAACGAGCAAGCAAAGGACGACTTTTACGACTCCCTTCACACGGCAGTTGCAGCAATCCACCGTAGGGATCGCGTGATAGTAATGGGGGATTATAATTCGCGAGTACGGGCTGATCCGGCTCTCGGGCCCTCAGTGATGGGACTGCATGGTCTGGGCACCGCAAACGACAATGGTGGGAGACTGATTGAATTCGCTATCATGAATGAGCTCACCATTGGCGGAACTATCTTCCCGCATAAAGACATCCATAAATACACATGGACCTCTCCTGATGGTCGCACGAAGACGCAGATTGACCATCTTCTTTACTGCACGAAACATAGATTTGAACTTCTCGATGTTCGCACATATCGAGGTGCTGACATTTATGGCGACCACGAACTACTTTTCGGCAAAATCTGGCTGAAACTAAGTCGCATAGCTCAAAATCCAGCGCGGAAAAAGATCGACATCGAGAAGCTAGAAAACGTGAATACGAGGCTAAAATTCGAGATTGCTGTAAGGAAGGAAATAGATCGTGTCCGCCCCCCCAGGACCCTTTTGACGTAACCGAAGAGGCTACATCTATGGACCTCCCCCGAGTGTCCGGTATTTCAGACCGTACGCCCACACATGCCGAAATCGTCATCAAGAGGCTTACAAACGGCAAAGCACCGGGTGGAGACGGAATACATTCGGAATTTCTGAAATGTGGTCTTAACGCCGTCCTACATCCTTTCTATCACCTGATGGCCAGGGTGTGGGACGATGAGCGTTGTCCTAGGGACTGGGTGGACGGTGAGGTGTTAGCACTCCATAAAAACTGGGTTGTCGAGTGTTGTCTGTTTCATAATGCAATTATTTGCGATTAGTATGCAAACTCTCATTGAAAGCAATATGCCCAAAATCCACTTCTTTAAGAGATTTTTGTCATACGTTTGTAATAATCTTAACTCATTTCTTTTCAGGTTTGACTTTAAAGGCATAATCGACTACATATTCTATTCAAAGCAGAGCATGACACCGCTCGGTTTGTTGGGACCATTGTCGGCTGACTGGTTTCGGGAGCACAAAATCGTTGGCTGCCCACATCCACACATTCCCTCAGGTAAACCCATACTGTTTTGGTTGAGAATTTAAAATAAAATCAATTAGTTACATACATTGATTTCTATATATTTGTGCGTGCAATTCATTCTAGAAGAATTGTTTCTTATATATTAATTCTTATTTAAACACGAAACATTCATTTGCTAAGCATCAGTTCAAGTTCATCCGTGCACTTGAACACCTGAGGATGCCGAAAGGCGAAACCCGGGTCATTAGTGACAAAATCTGTGTGAATGTACATAATTTTAACGATTCAAATGTAGAAGAATTGGTTTGAAACGTATCACCATTGGATAGTTTTGAGAAAACGCATTTGAAAGTTTGAATCTACATTTGCATTATCAAATATTTGTCGAAGTTTAAGTATTTTAGAGCCAGTAAGCATAGAAGGATGAAGCTATTAAAAGGTCAGTAGTCAGTTTATTGCTCCTCTCACATCCTGTTTTAGGATAGGATGGGTAAGAGAGAGAATATAAGCATCACAGACAGGGCCGGCTCGAGGTTTTTCGCGCCTGTATGCGAGGCATCAAAAAACTAAATCTAAATCAGTAGATAGTTCTAAAATCTTAGTGCTGCACCTGTGTATGACACTCGGGTGCCTGTGTGCGCTGGACTTTTTGCACACGCCAAGAAGCAGCCCTGATTACAGATATCCAGCAATGAACACAAATCAATTTTAAGCGATTGTTAGTTAACTTTCCTCTCCTTGCTTAGGTTTTGAGAAAATATACAATAAAAAATTTATAAATTGGACAAGCAGTGGTTACATCCAACCCACCTTCTCTGTTGAAATTCTTTTTAAAAATACGATGGATAAAAAAGGAAACAAGAAATGAAGTCATAGAAATATTTTATTGAAATACTAGTGAAGTAAGCTCTCATATTTTTTTATTAGTAAATAAATGTGTATTCTCTACCTTACAGATCATTTTCCGCTACTGGTAGAACTGGAAATGGTTCCAGCAAATCAGCCCACCAACGGTGTGATCGCCCGACGGTAGCAGCACTCGTCGCCGGCCACTCTCACTCCTCACTCCTCAATCGGAATCTCCACACTCCCCTTCGGCAACCCTCCACTGTCGAGTAGTGTGCGGACATAGCCTGACCGTTTATCAATAGACTTTTAATCGTAAACTTAATGGAATCAAAAGAAGAATGTGCTCGCCGCGAAAACTGCATGGATATTCACCGGAGACACTGTCCTTTTGTAACGCAGAACAAATTTATAAGTAAAAGAAGGACATTCAAATACAACTGATTATTAATTAAAACCTTCTAATATTCTAAAAATTGTGCTAAAAGTTTTATACGCAATATTGAAAAAAAACAGTCTCTATCAACTGTAACAAGCCTTCACTAAAATTTCTTCAGAAGTTTATTTCTTGATTTCTTTATGTGTGCCTATTTTACTTATAATTTTTTATTCTGTGGTTTTTTTTTAATTATTGCTTTTATTCTGATAATATAAATAATCAAGTTGTGAATTCTGAAGGGAAAGGGTAAAATTGTCTTTTTACTAATATTTTTGTATCCTGTTGCCATTTTATCGCAGCTTCTGCATATTTGAATTGTGTTATTAGCTACTGATATTTATTGGTAATAATTAATTTGTTCATTTTATATTCAACAACCGATGAAATATGTGTTTATTGTTTTTGAATATGCACTGGTAAATCTCCACAACTTAGAAATAGTTTTTTCTTTGCTTTAAATACGTAAGGAAAACAATTGCAGTGTTTGACATATGCCATTTTTATATTTTGACATTTTAATTTTACGAAAGGTGTGAGTAATTCGTTATACGGAATATATTATTAATTATTTTTTTAAGCTTCTATTATCCATTGCTGTTGTGGTAATTTACCTGCATATAATATTATGAATTTGTTTCAGAAACAGTAATAATATATCGATCGTCACTTCAATTAGTAGAATTGACTGTGCTATTAAAATGATTTTACCTTTTTCCGGGATCGTGACGAATTGTGTACAATAAATTACTTTATAGGTGAATTTTATTTGTATTTATCACAGTTAATTATTGTATTATAAAAAAAATCATGAAATGGTACCTACCTATGTATAATGAATAAATTAAAAAAATATTTTTTTCATTAAACTCAAAGTGTCTTTAGTGAATATATTTTTTTATATTACGGAGATCCCTCATTTCTGCTCTCGCACGTATGTTGTGCAAAAGTGAATTTTTGCAATGAATGTGAAACATTACGAAAGAGACAGCATTTTTTTAATGAATTTGGCGATTTAGTTTAATTTTTTTTGTAAGTTTTTTTAGATTAGGCGATTATTTCACCTCGTACATTTAGTCATTTCATCCATATTCATTTTTTCTTTCGCACAAGCTGGAGAAATTCATTTTTCAATCCTCATCTTTATAGCTGAGAGTTCTATATAAATATGTGTGTATCTTAATTTTTTTATTCAATAACGGTAATGATGAATTTTGTCTTTTATAACGTAGATTTCTTTGACAGACAGATATTTTTTTATGTTATTATTTTACTTAGGTAAGCATATATTTTTACCGCCACAATTTCCGAAGTTCAGTTGATGTCTTAATCGGTTACTCGAACGAGTGCTGCAAATATTTTTCGATTCAGTTTTTTTCGGTCACCGTCAGCCTGTCCACCTTCCAAATTTAGGATTGACCGTTAGTTTTCAATGTTTATTACATCTCGATCGATTATATCAAATTAATATACACGTGTGCAGCGATACATGCCTTGAATCAATTTATAAAGTGTTAAAAAAATATTCCAATAATAGTCATATCTTCGTGTTTCAGAGGAAGATTCAGGTGGTTTAAGTGCCTTTATCTTACCATACGAGACTCGTTTAAACCCTGAGTCTTTATAGTGATATTCGGATGGTATATCTTTCAAAGTTTTTGCAACAGTTTGCTTTGTAGCTGATTTTTCTTTCGTCGACTGAGGGGTACGGATAGGCCTGGCAGGGCATCGAAGAGTTCCGGATGTTTGTTTTATGGCAAATAGTCTACAATTTTAAAATACAATTTGTCGAATCTGAGCATGCACTATATTTCCTATCGCATATCTAATACATTTTCATTGCCCTCCTGGCCGTTTAATATATGGTATAAGGCTTCTTCATAGTTCACTTGAAGCCGATCTAAGAACACCAGTTTGCCACAGTAAATAAGTATTCCTCGAATCCGGATAACTCGCATCAGATGTAAAATAAAATATTTTTGTATCAGTTTTGTGAATATTTCTCGTTGCATCAATTATTGCATGCGTTTTGATGTGATTATAAAATTTTCATTTGAGGACTCCTCGCATTAAATTTAAAATGTTCTGCAATGTAATATTATTTGAATTGTCTATTTTACTCTGTGTAAATTGTTGTAAAAAATTCACCCATTCTATCGCAAAACTGTTGGTTGTCACCCGTATTTGAATCGGTATGCAATTTTCATTTTGAATGTTTAAGGAAGGAGGAATTTGAATAAATCCTGATTCTTCGTACAAGTTCACGATCCGGGAACACTTTTTGAGGTTACGAGCGAGCGAAGGAGGCATTTAAAAGCGATCAGCGATTATTTATTATATTATTGGTACCGCCATTGTATTAATAAATATTATAGTGTTATATCGTTATGAATCTGATCCTGCCACAATATTTAACCACCATCGATATTTTGAAACAAAAAATATAAATTAACGTAAAAATATTTTTAATATGAAAGAGAAATAAAGCAAAAATTTATAGTTGTTACGTAAACATAGTAAAATCATCGAGTTATCTATAAATAAAACTTTATCGAGAAATTCATCTCGAGGATGAAACAATTAATCTTATCCTTACCGAGCTGTCTCCGATAATCTTAGAAAATTTGCTTTTAAGTCGTCAAAAATTATTTAGATCACTAGGTCATAAATAGTATACATATTGTGTGTATTGTAAAGTTTTCTCATTAATTCCCCCAGACGTTTACAGTTTCGCCAATGTTAACATAAATAAGTTTTTTACAATTAAAAAATTATACATACGAATATTTTGATAACAGTTTTTAAATTTAGTTTGTGCAATTTAGTTTTATCATATTATTGATCTAATTTTTGCATTTACTTTGTAAGTTTCCATGCAATACGATTTCCAGTCAGCCCGCAACAATATTTTTATCGAAAAATCATAATTTATTATCTGTTTGCTTTATTTTAATAATTCTTTGTTGGTGATATTGTAAATTTGTGTGAAAATTGTCGTAGAATTATGCAATGCGGAAGAGTAATTAAAAACAAAATGAATGCAGGTCTTTCTTAAACGCTTTACATGAACTTTGAAGTGATTTTAAAACTTAAATGTGTATATTTATCGTTCACTGAACTCCTTTCATAATTATTTTCTGTCAATTTGTTAGTATTTTTTGAAAAGATGAATTAATAATTAACATTAGGCACTCTTCCGACAACCACACTAAGTCTTATTCATTTAGATCGTACGAAAGACATACATTCAGAAATGAATAATTGATATTTTTTTTAATTATAAGAGAGTCAAGAGTAATTCAAATAAATTGTATTATATGTCATAATGTGAAGCGAGACGAATGGCATTTATGTATCTTTTTTTAATATAAATATTCCTTAGTCTTGTCGCAGATGGTTTCTAACTTTGATGACAAAATAATATACTTCGGTGCCTATTGTACTAATTTTAATATTTTACTATGCTTTCTCGAAATCGTACCGTATCTGGATTTAAGTACTCCCAATCTAACTATTTTTAAACTTTTACATTTGTATCGATGTTTTGTGATTCATGTTTTTTTAAACATAGCGTACACATTTTGTTAACTGTATTAAAGCAAAGTGGTAATATATACAGGAATCAACAGGTTAATAATAGAACTATCCCCAATTTAAATTTCATCTTTCAAACACTTGGATAATATTTCATGTAACTTTACTAGTCAAAATTAAACTGAACTATTGATATCTGCACGGATGATATTAACTTTTCATTAAAAAGCCACTCAATCATTGTTGACATTTCCGTTTAAGTATAAATACATTCATGTAGGTTTTACACCATCTGTTGACATTAATTAAGAATATTTATGATAATTTATTGGTCTCATTCGATCAACATAATGTAAAATACTTCTTTGGGTGTAGTAGAAAAATTGTGATATTACGGATCTTTTTCATTGAACCATCAAGTGAGCATAATATAATGTTTATTGAAATTATCTTTATTCCTATCCTATTCTGAAAATGTTTTGTTTTTTAAGTGAAATTCAGACCACATTCTATTCATAATATTTAAACAAAAAAATCATTTAATATCATCAAATCAACATGATTTTGAGTATATTAAACATTTAAGGTGAGAGTTACATCTATTCAAACATTCGTATATTAATTATTTGTTCATTTATATTATTGTAATGATTATAATAAGTACATTTATATATTTTTTTTTCATATTTTGCAAAACATTTCATGATTATATATTACTTTTATTTAAAAAAAAAAAACAAGACTACTCTGTTATCGCCGCTAAATTTAGTAAACCGTCTGTGCAAATTTATAAATAGTAGTTTCATAAAACAAAGAATCATTTTCATAGGATATCCTTCCGCCGGTCAAATCAATTCCTCTAGTGAATATTTCATCTGTCGTAATCTAAATGAAATAGATGTGTAAAATTAAATGACCAATTTCAAAGTATTAAAAATATTTTTAACCTATCTATTTTGAGTGATATGTAGTTTTACAGTTAAAATAAATCTCATAAATATAAGTTTCATAACTCATATTTTTTATAGACTTCAAAATTAGATAATATTCATTGAGACTCTAATATAATGTTAACTTTATTAAATATGCACTCTTTCACTTGATGTTCCGTGGAAACAAATCGAACCAGTGTGACGCTTGTGTTTTTCTTTCTAATTTTTTGATTAGTATTTTTATAGCTTTTTTTGTCTTTACGGCGACATTTTTTGAGTGCGCAGATCATGTGGAGCCAAATCAATTTCACTGTTATCAATATTTGTCCTGCTATGAATTTTCTACTTTCCGCGTATAGTAATTATAGTGTTGTCTAATTTTATCGACTCGATATAATAGTAAAGTATTTACGAACATTAAAAAAGTACCTTTTATTGTCATATTGAATAATATACAAACGATAATTAAAAAGATAGTACATTGTATATCTTAAAATAAATAATCGTACAAAAGTTTCATCATATTTTGATATCCGATCGCAGTAAGCTGTAAGTTAATGTGCAAAATTAGTGTAATTCGACGATTATTCTGCCAGACATTTATTGATAATTTTAAGAGATTTATTCTTATTGTGAGCTTAATTTTTATTAACGCTTCGTTCATTCTTATTCAACAAATAATATTCATTCAAAAATATCTTGTTATTTGATGAATAATGTGGAAAACTTATAAACCTTAGTTTACGATTATACCTTCAGCGTGCACCGTTTTAGAAAATGGTGCTTCTTCGTCAACATAATTAAAAATGTTATTCTTCTGGCAGTTTACAGATGGTATATATTTATTTTATTCTAATTAGTCTTTCTGTCGACATAGATATGATAGTCCTGTACATATTACAATGCTAGTAAATGATTTTTTCATACATTATTACATATTACCAAAATTTCTTTTATTCGTACTATTCTTAGAACAATAAATATTAGGATATTTGATCAAATGCACACCCGGCGTGGTTCTTAGATTATGATGTGTAATATAAAATCCGTGTGCGGATGAATATTATGTATTTTTATAATATCTAGTTGAATTTGTAATTTATGTCCATAAATACCTTTTCGTTGATCAGAACTTGTGATCTGTTGCCCACTCGGTGTCATGAAACCAATATCCCCCCCTCCCACGCAGTGCATAAAATAAATCGGTGATCTAGAAAATTGTTTAACTTATTTCATAATTTGATTAGTAATTATTTATTATATTGGAGACGGCAGAGTTTAAGACATTCGATAATATGCGCATAAATAATTTACCATGTTAAAATAAAATCATAATTATTATGTTACGCACATTTCTTATAATTTCACACCTCTACAACCGAAAGATTTGTACTATTTTTAACATATATCATTATAATTTCACATTATTCCTATACACTTTACGCAAGTAAATTTTAAAGCATAGTTTTATCAAGCGAACAGTTAAAACATACATTTATCACAAATTCTTCATTGTTAAATAATAGTATTAAAAAGCATAAAAATTACATTTCTGAATTTTTGTAACATAAACTTAAGTCAGTTTATTTTAATCATTGTCAAACTGTGATAACACATTCAATTCTTCTATTGATAGTTCCCTTTCATCTATCCGGTGTGATATAATTTATAAAATATAATCTCGAAAAATAAATTAACGGTCAGTGCAAAAGGTTTCCGATATGTGTTAAAAATAGTATTAGTGAATACTTTTATTTCAATATGTATATTTAACAATAATTCTTTGAATGAAAGATCGGGAGTATTTAGGATTATTTAGTATAATATCGGATGTGTAATGTTTATTGAGATAAAAACATTTTAAGTGAGAATTATTTTTGTGAATATTTGAATCCAAGCTATTGAAACTGAGACAGATGCGTGTTTAGTTTGTATTATTGTCGGTTTTAGCTGTAAAAATACTTAAATGACGTATTACTCTTGATTAAATAAATTAAGGTGTCGTGCTAGATCAAAATGAGGAAGTTTGATGGAATAATACTTTAATGGTTACTTCTCGAATATAGGGTTAAGTTATGTTCAGGTCAATCACGCGATTAGCATAATTTTGATACAACTACATGTATAAATGACAAAAATGAACTACGCTTATCGGTTTGTTAGCGCAGACATAATCTTTTGTGTTTATAAAGAAATATATTATGTACATAAACTTAATTTTATGTATCATTTTAAAGATGCATTTGCTGGATAATCAATCCAATTATTCTACCAAAATCAGCCAATATTATAATCTGTTTGCGATTCGATTTTAAATTCATGTTAATTTTACTCGTAGAGTATTAAAACTCTCGTGTATCAACATCCTACATATTATATTCTTTCACTGAAAGCGCTGGACAAGTTACATTGGCAAATATATTCAATAATTCTTAATGTCATTGCCTATCTTTTGATATACTCGAGCTCGTATTCAAAATTTGATACGACTATAATTTATATGATTGTACATCCGATCCATCTCACACAGGTACATTTTCCCTTCTGTCATTAATAATTATAAAGGGTATTTGCCAACGTTATTTCTCTATCATATTCTGTTAGGTTAGATTTGATTTGAAGTTTTTAGTATTTATTTTCTAAATATATGCATAATTTACTTTTATTTGTGTTACACATTATTAGTGCATAAAACTTGTGAGATACATAAATGTAACTAGTTAAATAAAACGGAACATCTTTCGATCGAGATTCAGAATATATATATCGGCGATGTGAACGAATTTACCTCCCCTAGCAAAATATCTGTCAGTAAACTTACTCGATCGTGGAATGTGATTCTATTTTTGATAGGTTTATAACAGGCTGTTGCGCTTTCAAATAAATTTATATCAAGCTTTACTAAATAGGGCCGGTGTCTTAAATCATTGTATGTAAATATTGTAATTTCCACAGCATGTTTGTGCTTAAAATGAATTTTCGAATGAAGTATTGTATAGTACAAAGGTCTTTTAATAAATTGTTGTTATTTAATATGGAGTAAATCGCCTTCATGTTCTTCACTTTCAGTTCAAATCTACAATTATATTTTTTTATGATTTTACGTTTTACTATTATGAATACTACTGCCAGTTTGTTACTTTTTTTTTGTATTAGTCCATAAATTCTAGAATACTTTAAAATCTTTTCATAAAGTGATACTAGTTACAATAATCGTGAAATATCTTTTTCGCAGATCCATCATAGATTAACTTTCATTAAATTTATTATGTTTGTATAATTTATGCTGTTTTAACCCATAGGAAACTTCAAATCAAATAAACGTTCTGTTTTGACTTGTAAAACTGTATTAATAATTTGAATACCCGTTCTCACTTTAATGAACATAGATCTCAAAATAGCTAATAACTGAGCAGCACTGAAAAAAATTCCTCTAGATTTTATTTTTTTGCACAAATACCAAAAAATTTATAACACATTTCATAATGATTTTTATTGTATTGTATTCTTACGTCATGAATTGTTATATTTAGTGAATGCATCTGCTTTCTTTTATTATGTGGATAAATGTAAATTTGAAATGTAAGCCTTGTTGATTCTGCGTGAGTGTTACATTTAATAATCAAAGGAAAAAAATCAGGGTGAAATTTTATATTCTGTTATTGAGATGACACGTAGAGTAAAAATCATTTTAAATTACTTAAATTGTAAATTTGTTAAAAGTCAGTCAATCAATTAAGGCATCTGTAAAACAGTAGGATAAGGATTAGGACTTTTACGGACATCTGTTGTGAAATGTAAAAAGCTTCAAAATATTGCTTTTAATATTCTGTTAAAGTCGACCAGACATCTGTAATTTAAATAATGTTAACTACTTCTGAGTTTTGGCCGTTCAACTTATAAATGTAATATTTAATTAAAATAATGTTCAGGGAATGTGCGGGAGAAATCTGACGACCTCCGAGCACTGAATATTATATAATATAACGGATCCCGTCAGGTTTTTCTCCGACGCTTCCGCCGTCGGGTAAGCGAAATGTATCATTGGAAAGTTCACAATTTATAATAACATATTCCAGAAAGGTATTTAAAGTAGCTCAAGTATAAGACTGCACAATGTTAAAAATAAATGTACAATATAAATTTAATCGAATGCGGTGGTTCAGAAAAATGGCACAAGGACCGGAAACGTCCGTCGCGGGCTGTCGTAAGGGAAGAATATGCTTTACATCACTGTGATAAAGACAATATACATTAATACCTGAACACACACCATATTTAACTAAACAAAAAAGTGATAGGTAATTACTTACTAATTATCGTATTTTGTCTACATCATCTATAAAACTATCTTCATCTACCGAGAGTACAAAATAATTATACTTTTCAAAAGGTGTCTGGCCGACCGTATATAGGTACGATGATCTTATTTGAAAAAAAAACTTCAATTCGTAGTGTAAGAATATGTATTTGTCGGATGCCACAAACTACCTGTGATTCCTGATTCCTAGCATGTATTTTTTGCTTCATCTTTCTTTAAACGGGAGTCATGTATGAATTTATGACCACGGTGGTGCTTTTAATTTATTCTCAATACCCAATCTGTCCTCTTGTCACAATTATTATTGTTTTTGTATGAATTTTTGCGAGATCGTGTGTTGACATGTTTGTAACCATTGTGTATACACTTACATCTTTCTGAAGAAAGAAAAAATAAAATATTATGGATGAAATGACTGTTTTATTACTACTTTCTTTACATGACACGCTGTACACGATTTAAATATATTTAAACACAACTTCTTCACTGTCTTCGACAGTTTGAAGTTCTAACGTAACCGGACACTGAAGCCAATTAGCCAGCAGCTCTTCCGAATAGCCGATGAGGAAATACATTTTGCTCGGCCCTAGACTTCTTTTGATTAGAGCTGCGATTCTGATGTGGTTGAACTGTCTTTTGATGATGACTTCTGAGAGGACAAGGGAATGCCAAGTGGAGGTGATGAATCTGCGTATAAATATATCCTCTACTGCTGTTTCAGAACGTCTAAGCCCGCCAGTCATATTTGCTGAAAAACAATAAGTTATAGTTTATGTATGAATCGTCAGTGTAGAAGCCCTGGAGTGCAAAGTTTGTTACTCCATTAACTGCAACTTTACAGAGCAGTGCAAAAACCGTATTGCTTTTTGATGAGATCATTGTGGTGTGTTAACATTAACAAATCAAATATTTTGTGGGAATAATAAAAGGATAATATCATTTTTTATTGAAGTTTTCTTTAGGTGACGTTCTGGAGCAAATATTTTGTAATAACCAATGGCTAAGGATTCTACATAATATTAAGCAAACAACAGACTTCAAAGCAGCGTTTAAGTTGCATTTGTAGATTGAGATTGTAAGCTTTGCATTCCAAAATGTCTAATCAAAATTAAGCCCCAGATGAACTACAAATTGAATTCTTCAATTATTACTTATGAAATAATCGACTAAAAAACTAATAGATGCAATAAAAAAGCAGAAATTTGCACAACTAGCGCAGTTACTGAATGATTTCATCCATACCTTCCCAATTTTAATAATTACTATATCATTAATTAATGTAAGCTTCTGAATGACTGCTATCAAAATGGGATTATTAATTATCAAGACAACTTTTGGTAATTTTGTCATGAGCCATAGCACGGACTATTGGGTCGAAAAACTTCACAGACTAAGCTAAAAACAACGCCACGATTTAAAATATTCATTGAAGCATCCCGGAAGCACGTTAAAATCACATATTATTACGAAGAACACTGATAAATTATGCGAAATACGAAATATTTTTCAGTACATCGCCTCTGTTTTCCATTTTGGTCGCGGCGCCGCGCCGGAAAATGGAAAACAGAGGCGATGTACTGAAAAATATTTCGTATTTCGCATAATTTATCAGTGTTCTTCGTAATAATGTGTGGTTTTAACACGATTATAGAGTTCTCAAAAAATAACTTAAATCGTGGCGTTGTTTTTAGCGTAGTTGTGAAGTTTTTCGCGGCATTAGTCGACGTGCTACTATATGCCATATTTACCAATATTTCATATCTTTATATAATTTATTTATCAGTGTTCTTTATAATAATGTGTGATTTTAACGTGCTTCCGGGATGCTTCAATGAATATTTTAAATCGTGGCGTTGTTTTTAGCTTAGTCTGTGAAGTTTTTCGACCCAATAGTCCGTGCTATGGCTCATGACAAAATTACCCCACTTTTAGCCAATCAAAAAATAAAGTATATTTTTATTTTTATTTTAAACTCACAAGTATTCCAAGAATTCCACGATTTTCTATGTGCTATGTAGTATGGAGGGTTTGCCATTTCATATGTGAGGGGTCTATTTTGTTTCGGCGTGACTCTGTATTTTCCTGACTGAACACGGCATGATACTGCTGTTGTGTGAATAGAATTTTCGAAACATTTCGAGTTATTCAGAAGCCTGGACAGCAAATTCTAAAAAATACCAACATTTATTTAATAGTACAAAATCTACTAACACTAACAAATTCGAAACAAGTGATAAAGTGAGTTTATTACCGGTTTCAGAAACTGTGATAGCTGAACAGTCATCTTGGACATTACTTATTAAAACTCAATGATTTCACAGTAATCCAAATACATCTACACACAAGTTTCATAACCTCATTCGGCATCTGTCAGTTCAAATTTTATTTGCGAAAGTGCTGCCACTCATGACATAGAAATACTACTAGTACAAAAGTACTAAGGATACTTAAGTTGTGGAATACTAATATTATTGTAAATAAAAATTATATTTATTTCATAATGTTATTTGATATCACTTGTCATGCATGATTATTTTCACTTAAGATGATTTTACAATAAATAAATTGTTATATTTTACATTGCTAAATACGATTTAAATTATTAGTATAGTAATATTTTATTATTTTCTCATTCTAATGATACTGAAATTATCAAATCATATGCTTTGTTGACATTGATATTGCAGTTTTGCTGACATGTATATTTACAGAAATAAGGTTTAAAAGTAAAAAAAAGAATATTTTATTTTAAGCAATCCTTTTCCCCACATATTTTCATTTTAGTTAAACTACGATAATTTAGATATTAAGTACATTGTATGTTATAAGATATTCAAATATGTAATTGCTGTTTTATTAATTTACACAAAGTACTTTAAGCTTTTTTAAATCATTTAAAACATAAGATCAGACTTAATGATGATCAATCATTGATAATCATTACGTCTTGAGATAATTATTGTTCAATGGATATATAGTTTTCTGACCTTACAAAGTAATGGATGTAAGTTATGTCTTAAATTCCCTCGCATCAATCCTATTCTAAAAACGGACGTAGCGAGGCTCCCATCCTCACTCTCTTCGACAAAAGAGAGACTGGTCAACCGAGTAACAAGCAGATGTCGTAGAAAGATTTTTGTTGAAATAAACTCCATTTTATGCAGTGGCGGTTCCTGACCTGAAATCTTGGGTGGGAAAGAGAAAAGCATAGCATTGTATACTATTTACGAAACTTTGCATGCTTCCACTTCATCTTATACATTAATCTACAAGCAAATTAACAAATACTACGACACTACTGCAAAGCATAAATTACTATATAATAAAATCAATGCTAATGTAAGTAATGAATAATAAAATAATAACCTTAAATTTGTCTTTTAAAGTGAAATAACAAGTACAAAAAGCAATACAGAGCTGTCACAGAGAACTGTCACTTTTAAACAATACATCGATTTGGTATTTGTCTATTGGTATTTGTGTATGGCCCATGGGCTAAATCATTTTAGCCCCCAATGAATGACAGAAGCCAGTAAATTTGAAATTCAGTCCTGTGAGTTTGATGACGTTTCCGTACATACAAATACAAACAAAATCGAATCGTGCTAGATTGCGCCCCAGTGTAAATAAATATTGTCTATGATTGCGGGCTGGAAAGCTTTAGCCCCTGAACCTTTAATACATAAGTGTTGCCAGACTGACGTCACGTTGAATGTTCTCTATGAATTATTTACAGGGTTATTGTTTTTTTTATACCGGCTCAGCTTAAAATTGTAATACAAAACAATCGAGAATATTATTGTAGGTAGACATGGCATTGTTTTATATTGACAGAGGAAAATTTAAACAAAGATATTATATTCATTTGGGAAAGGTTAGTTACGCTTATAAATGTATTTATTTTGTTCAGCGGCCGAATTGCTGTTCATTTTTATTCAGCCATCTAAAGTTTTGGGTGAAAAATGCAGGTCGGGCTTAGCCCACCTAGCCCAGTACCTAGAACCGTCACTGATTATATGTCCATATGCTACACATTGACACAGCAGACATGGTTTAAAAAGTTTTTTTAATAGCTTTGCACTACTTGACACATTTTAATGTTACAATAACTATACGTTTTGTATAGGGATAAGTGAAAAGGATTGCATAATTTTGGAGTTTTGTACTAAGCCAAACGTTATTTTACCTAATACTTTGTACATATCACCGAACGCAATACAGTTGGAAAGGGCCGCGCCAGGAGATTTGGCCGCCCACGTGCAAACTAACTGCCCGTCCCTTATTGATAGGTATAAAAATTAAAATTATGCTCATCATTCTATTTCCAGAGTAAGTATGCTACGTTGGATCACCAAGAAACTGCAGCCCGTGTAAAACGAGATGAAAAAATATATTATAAAACGAAAACAAAAAGTTTCTAAAATAAAAAAAATCGCTATGGCAATATATTTTTAACAATCTTTCCTTAACAACTTTCCTCGTTTGATTTGGCTGTCCCTAAAATCGGTCGCCTGCCAGGCACGGACTTGCAGTTGGATGTAGGCCAGTCTCAACAATCCTATTGATATACATTATAATATTACCTACCAACATGTTAGGTGAGGTTCACAACTTCCACGCTTAAAATTAACATGTCAAAACGGTGAAAAAAAGATGTTTCGTTGGAAATAAAGTAAACATTAACAAATGTGTAAATCGTAAAGGTGTAGCCATTTTTTTTATGATTGTTTTTTTGTTGTTCTATTGAATTAGCTGTCAACAAAGGTTATCATAGAATTGGCACTAAAATTAGTGGTGAAAATTATCGATGCACGGAGAAGTGTTTTTTTTACCATGTCCATTCCCGACGCAGATCCAGTGACGTAAGATAATGGGAATAAGTTTTGCCTCTCGAGGCGGTATTTGATTTTTTCATCCACCGCTTTACAACTCTAACACCTTCTTACGTTAATTCAAAATAATAAGCAGGATCAATGATACAATTCGCCACGGTTTGGCTACCCCTGTGATATAACCACTGTTATTGTAGTTTTTTTGGTATATATGTATGTACTTACTTATACAACATAAGACTGTTTGTTTTATATTTTCACATTTATGTTATTATTTTGTAATTTATATTAAAGAATAGAGAGGTATGTTATAGTTATGAAAAAAGTAGTTTTAGTTGAAATTTATATAAAATATAAAGTGTATAAAAGACATATACAAAATCAACTAAAGCCACATTCTGAATTTTCATATGTATAAAGAGCCACATGAGAGTCAGAGATAAGTACACAAATTCACGTTTAATTACAGTTTTAAACAAATTTTAATTTCTATATAAATTATAAAAATGTTTTTACTAAGAGATATTAGGACCCTCACTTACCAATAAAGAGCCCCATTTGCCCAAGTCTGGTATATAATATATAAAGTAACCGGAAAAATATGGTAAGCTGTGAATAGGGTTGCCAACTTTTTCTGTGACAAATCCGGGATAAATAGCTCAAAACTGAACGTCATCATCATCATCGTCATTATCAACCAGCCTTGTTTTATGAGAAACCTTTTTGTGTATGAAAAAAATAAAATACCGATTTTTAAAAAATATTTTTAACTATTATAGAAACTTAATTATACACACACCCACATATATACATATACATATATAATATTACGTAATAATAATAATAATAATATATAAAAAAAAACTTTTATTTAACATTTTTTCTAATTTTTTGCTTCACCGCGTTCCACCAATTCCTTCGCGAGCGAGTCCGTATTAAAAAAAATTACAAACTTACGTGTTTAAATAGAAGTGGAGGAGGAAACGTAAGCTGGAAGGACGTTCAAGGAATTTACACGATGTCAATTACAATAATAAAAAAAATAAACAGTTTTTTCTAAATTTCCGGGACAATTAAGCATTCATTCGTGATACGAGACAGCGATTCCAATTCCGGGACAATCCCGGCCAATACGGGATGATTGATAACCCTAGCTGTGACGTAAAATAGTTTAGTTATTTGTGAAATTATACTTAAAAACTTTATGATATCGTACCAATAAATAACTAAAATATTTTCAACATTAGGTAATTTTATGATATCATAATAATATTAGTCGACTGTAGTAAGTTGCCAATGAAATAAAGTCGCAGGTATTGATTGACTCATTGGCTAAAATTTCCTGCGAAAATCGGCTCGATCGCAATCTATCGTCGGATAAAATGTGCTGATGAAAAAAGTGAACAAGTATTCAGATTGAGGCAAGTAGATGTAAGTACATTTCGATGGAATCAAGTCTTGCCACACCTTTTACACGCGGCAGCACTGAATGGCCGACAGAGGCGACTGACAGTGGGAAGGTGCCCGCCGCCAGGGCTGCCAAAAGTACATTTGCCAACATAATAGTGCCAAGCTTGTCTTTCAGTTCCACGAAAAGTCAAGGCTGGATTATATTTAAAAAGATTTCGTTTTATATTGTACTCAAACACAAAATTTTGTTGTTGAGTTGTTGCAGTAGTGTCATTGGAAGGAAGAGTCTATAAACTTATTTAAACCATGCAGCGACAAATATAATATTTATTAATTTGTTGTAGTTAAAGAAGCGTTATTAATATTTCATAATAAAACCATGTTACTTTGACGATTGTCATTTTATATATTTTTTTGTAAAAGGGTATGTTAGTAGTTTCACGAAATTAAAAAATGTGAAATGCTGGCTGATTAAAATCATACATTTTAGAAAATCAAGAATTTGTTTTAACTGGAACAGAGTATTGGTTAATATTTATCAGCTGACGCAAATTCATCATATGCTTCACATATATAAACAATGAAGACGGTACATAAAATTATAACATGGATAACATAAATATATATTTAAAAAAATAAAAGGGAAAACAAAAAGTGTTATTAACTTACAAATTTATTCAAGAAACATCAATATTATTTTTTTTAGTCCAGCAGTCCCTAATTTTTCGGGTCTCGTGGATCATTTAACTCACAATCTTTTACCATTAACACGACTTCTTGTCAAATTATAGAGACATAATTGTATGAAATAATGAAATTTACTACAGTAGTTCTGACGATGGCGAAAGCCGAAATAGCTATCAACGAATACAAAATATTCAAAACTGTAGAACTAAAATACTTTGCTATTTTTAACCTGTTATAATGGAGTTCTAGCAAGTAAATGCCAAATCAATTAATAAATTAACTTCACTAATATTTTCTGCCAGATCATTAGTTATCCGCGAACCATCGGGATTAGTGACTCGATAACAAACTAAAACTTGATGTTATGGGTGACTGATTCAGTCACCTCGAATTTTAGTTTATAATAATACATATATTGATGAAGATTTATTTAATAAATATTTGGTTTCAGAACATTTTATCAAAATATAGTTATCATGTTTATTTCTACACTGGTTTTATTGTTAAAAAAACATTCTTTTTAATATATAAAGTAGAAATTTTAGTATAAAAAGGGGAGGCAGGTTTAAGAGGTACAAAATAAGACTAGCAATATTTGATTACAATTTACAAACTCCCTGTGAATTGGCGCGACCATTATAAGTTAGATCTAAATCTAAAACGGAAGAGGTTTTGAAACGTATCGCAATATTAGTATTTACTGCCAGCCCTGGCAAAGACACCTGTGCGGGGTAACATAGGCAAAGCAACAATTGCGGGGAAAGGGGTGCCTGTACCTCAGCGACCCCACACAGAAAGGCAGTGCGCTCTCAAGCGCCGAAGGTGGGAGGTTGTATTTACGTCGAAACGTTCGAAATCCGCGAAAACTAACCTACAAACTTAAAAGTATACGTCTACAAAAAACAAAGTGAATTTAATCGACAAAACTATTTAATTATCCAATAACTTCAGTGGAAATATAATATACTTTAATTTATAGTAAACTCGACAGATAAATAAAAGATTTTATAACCTAGCTTAAGTCTTTCAATAATAGTTCTTATGTGGTAAAATATTATGTTCTCTAAGATCTGTAAACTGGAATAAGTATCTACCAACATCTTTGCTCTCGGAGTGTTTTCTATATTTACGTTCGGTGTTAGTGTTTTTCTAGAATAACGTAGTTTCTCACGACATTTTTTCATTCTAATCTCTGTGTAAGTGCATTTGAAACTATTTATTTATCCAGTTTGTGTTTCTGAGTTGTTTTCTTGGTGATACTGTATTGAAGGATATCTGAATTGGAAAGGACACGAATTTGTAAGTATTTTATTTTATTGCTGTGTTAAATTATGTAGATGCCGAAAGTTCTTTTTTTTCTGCTAGATGTACTTATTTGTATTTCTGAAACATATTTACTCAAACTTTAGATATGTTTTTTATTGGTTTTATGCAGCTTCTTTTACGACACTTATTTATTAATATGGCTTATTTGACCCTGTTATTTAAAGAATTTTGATATCTATTTTATTCATTTCAATTTTCGTATTGTTTTGTAAAAGCTGACACCAAAATCAATTTCAAAAGTAAGTTTGTATGAACATAAAAATCGTAATTTTACTTTACACATATATTATATAAAATGTAAATTTTATGAACGATGAACTAACTGTCTGTGAGTGAAACAAGTGGTGAGCTGTCAATGAATTAACAAGGGGCTCGCTTGATCTCGATTCTATTCACAGAGTTCCGGAGAATTGTGGATTTTGTATCACTATTATAAAACCATTATCATAGAAATAAAATTTTACTTAATATACTTATTCAATAATAATAAACGCAATGCACCGAATAATTCATATCAAACCTGGAAAATTTACTTTACTGCCTTTAGATTGCAAGAGTTAGACTAAAAAATAGGTAATATTCTTTTCGCTTCAACTTCATGTTTCAAACGCTATAATTAAACCTTTCTGGACAATATTATGTAACTGCAACATATGTCAGAAAATTGTCAGAAACACCAAATGTCACCACCGTCAGAAGCATCACTTCGTTCTTCAATATAAATATAATGTATATGTATACATTGCATAACATAAAGATCTGAAAATATTGTTTTTATTAATTTAACAAGAGGCTTATCAGACCAAGTCCATTTTAACAAGGAACTCGCGCGAGCCCCTTTCAGCCCACCCCTGAATAAAACTTTTCATGTATATAATGATTACTAGAAATAATTGTCCAGTTCAAATTTTAAATGACACAACTTAAAAGAAGTTATTTTGTATTACTCAGCTTTGATTTCCACAAACTAACTTGATTTATGTATATCGCAATATCTCAAAGATGCAAAAGTTATTTTGTAAAAGCTTAGAGTTTTTATTCCATTACTGTTCTTTACATAACAAATCAATCGTTTGATAAAGTCGTAATTTTATTCGACGTTTCTTGAATTGTATCCAATATACAATCATGTAATATACGTCACCAGCGGCGGCCGGTCAATTCGGCATTCGTTCAATGCACCCCTTGTATATGCAGGGGCGGTTATATTTCATAAAATAATATTCAAACATAACACTTATACCATTCACTCATTTTAAATTCTTCATGTATTTATTGTCTATAATAAATATTTAAGAAAAAAAATTTTTATTTTATTTAAATTTTTATTGAATTTAAAATGAGGGAATGGTATACATGTTATGTTATGTACGTCACAATACTTCAAGTGAGATTCTTCACCGACATGGCACGGACAAGCTCTTAAAAAAACAACCAAAACATTTTTTTTACAATTTTCCTCCTCTTTGCAATAATTTATGTAGGTCCACCTGCTAATAAAGATATACTTAATAGTTCAATTACTCCATATTTGAAACATTCAATAATAATATAATATACCTTACACTTTTAAAAGATCCACACTTTTAAATAAAGATAAATCCAAGCAGGGCTTTATAAAATATGTTTTAATTTATCAGTTGATAATACTGGTGTAGATCAAAAGTGATCTTGATTTTGAGTTACAAAAATGTTGAATTAGTACCAGCAGTCAGTGTCAAGCAGTGAGGTTACTAAGCTGTAATTCCCTTCCCTTGGCAGAATTTAAAATAGTACTCTTACTTTTTGATAATGATAAAGCTCGTCATGGGCGAAACCGGTTCTGATCTTATAAAAAAGTGGAATTAGTACAAATGAGTGTTTTATTTCTTGAAAACATTATTACCTTTGAAAGTGTATTTTTTTATCAAAGATATTGAAGCATCATATTTATTCAAAACCATAATCGTGTGTCAAAAATATTCAGTAATCATTTGCCGCTCCCCAGAACTATCTGCCCCAAGGCAACTGCCTCCTCAACTATGCCCATGGAACGTCCCTGGTTTCAAGAGAAAGAGTTTCAGAAAATTTGTCGAAAATTAAATAAATGCATTTATTATTGAGGCAGTTGTATTGTCATCTAATACGGTTGTGTATCAATCAAACAATATATTGAAATTATAATATTATTGAATACAATTTGCAACTTTTAACAAAAGAATTGATTGTTTGCAGTAAGCATTAAAATACTGTGCTGCATAGTAATCTCCTAATTTTTATTATACTTCTTAATACATCTGTGATAAAAGTGACACAGCCATGCGATATTTTTTATGACATACAATCTACTTTAACCTGGCCAAATTGAAAAGTTTTTGTTTATATTCTGTTAAGTTAATATTTATAAAAGCTTTCTCCTTCATTATATTTTTACAAACTGAGATTTCTTATCGTCAACTATTGTTTATATCAATACAAAGATTTACTTTTTTCCTCACACTTCAGGTACACAATAAAAGAAATCTGATTTATAGCTCCTATCACCAAGGTGATACCATAAATTTCGTAGCGATAAAATCCATATAACATACCTACCAAGTTGATATCAAAAAACGGCCGTGAAAATCACACAGCATACTTAAATGAAATCCGCATCTCGTATAATATGTCGTGACTTATATATTTATTCCGTGAACTAATAAATATATATTGTGGGATTCGTCAGTGTTAATAAAAATCTTGTAATTACTGTAGTCGTTATAATAATTTACAAATGTATATGACTCAATCAGATTCTTTCGACATGTTGGTTTTGAAACCTGTTTTTTTTACCGGAAATTTATGTTTACTGTCAAATTGACAAATTCTATAGACATTTAATATTTCGGCAGTAGAAATATACGTCGATAATACTGAGTAGACGTTTAATTTTATCAATATTGAAAGAATATAATTTTAAATTGGTGGTTTAGTTGTAAGCATACTTACGCAAGCGTATTAATATTTAATATCATATCAACGTTATAATTCTGTGACTTAATATAAAGTTTAAGTTTGTAAAATTATAATAAATATGTGACATTTTTTATATCATGATTCATGACATAAATATCGTCTTGACAGATTTTTATATACTACAATGATCCAACAACCCAATATGAAAAACGTCAAAATTTATTTGATGGTTTTTCTAAAAACACTGTGATGGCCGATACATTTATTACCTTACTTTTAATCTAGAATAGATTCGGAAAACCTGCGGCGTACGGTTTTTTGGCATATCATCATATGAATCATATATAAATTTACATACATATATTTTATGACTCTGGTATGAAGTGGCTATACCGCTATAGATAGGGTTGATCGTTACTAGGGGGTAGTAGTGGATTATCGTAATTAAGCTGCTGTACCAAGAAGCCAACCGTGTATTATCTATGATAGACGATATAATAAATCTTCAAATGACACCATTACCTGTGCCGGAATCCCAGGCATTAAATAATTGCCCTCGACGAATCAAAGATATGCCCATCCTCGAGCATTGTAAAAGAAAAAAAAACTTAATTGCACGTCTCTTCGAGATCTGTCTCGATTCTACGTTGGAAGTCATTATTTATACCAAACCCATACTAAAAATAGTAACATCTGTTTTCAAATTCGCACTGCAATCAGCTTATAGGTAATACCGGATTTAAAACGCCCACAATAAAATGTATATCTGCTAGTTCGTACGTACTCAAATCCAGTTCTTTTTTTGTACAGCTGTGCTTGAAAAATGATGCTTTTGAAAATCAATCTTTCGCAGAAGGTGATTATTAAATTTCTCAGAGATTTTTTTTATTTGTCAGTAACTTGTGTATCGACCTCTCGCTGTACTGCGTCAATACACAGCTGAGATATATTTAAATATAATAAAAAAATAACAAAAAGTTTAATTTGAAATTTGTTGACGCTATTTATTTTAAAGGCATGAATGAAACTGCATTTCAAAAAACTAATACAGTATAATTATAATGTGATATAACTTAAAACTGCAATTAAATGTTTTTTTTTATATAATTAAATTTTGTCTAACGTTATGAGTCAATGGCTTGTTTAGTGGTTCTTTTGTGTTTAATCTAATTTGATTTTTAAATAATTAATACAAATATGTTTAATACTTAGTCCACAAGCGTCGTTGCTTCTGATCTTATGATCTTTCAACCAATAAATTGGGGAGGCCAGCGATTGAGCCAATGAGCTTGTCAAAGTTCATTATTATAGATTGAATAAAAATTTACTTAGTAAACTACATTGTAACAAGGTCAGATATATCTTTTTTACCATGCCCGCTTCCAATGTAGAGCATATGGAATTTAAATGGTGTTTATCACAACATATTTTTTTACGAGAACTTCTTGCTACTCACTCAACCTCCCTTTTTATACAAAGAAAGTAGGAATATAATTATATGGGCTACTGAACTACTTTGAAATCTTTACCATATTTATTTAACCTTTAAGCTGCGTAGATAATAAATAGTGAATACCCAGCACGCCGGCTATAATTTTCAACTATTAATTTAAATAATTATTGACGAGATATCTCGTCTGTGACAGCCATCGAGTTAACATACTGCCTTGACAGTGAAGAGCTAAAAAGTGATGGTGTATTACCATTATTGGCTAGACCAGTACGTCTGTTTAACACATGTGGAGTCCATATAATATTTGGATTGCAAATGCTTTTTTTATACTGGCAGAAAAGTTTGGCGAAGCGGCACTGGTTTGCGGACCATCGGTTGGGAAACACTGGGCTAAGCCATGAAAAAAGTTTGGCTACCCATACGAGATTTTTTACGATTTTCGCATAATCTGGTGACACGACTGAGTCCCGAGCAGTTAGACGAGAGACAGAGAAATCCGTCTCTCCCCATAACGTCTCGGTTTGGTGTGACGCAGTCAGTCTGTGACAATTTTTAGGAATTAAATATGGGAACAATCAAATTCAATTAAACAACGCTCGTGAACAGTAAAAGGTGGAAATCCACCGGTTTATTTATAATCAAAAAGGGTTTACAGTAAATTTCGATAATTCGGCTAGCCACACAGGAGTGCGCTCTAAATACATGTTAATAAATTTGTCATTCGGCGTGAAGCTCGCGAGCCGAGCCTCCTAGTACCGAATGACAGTCGACTTGCAGACCGGGCCTTTCAGTAGGTCCTTCGCCTGGACTGAGGGTCCCTAGTATTACAATATTTATGTTCCCTTACGGGGAGACATCTATGATTTGATATTTATAAGAGAGAGAAAAAAAACAACATTCAGCATACCATTTCCTTAAATCTAATTTTCGCACTCGGCGGTTTTCATAACAATTATTGAGTTAGTAGTGGGCAAATTTTATTGAGTCTTGTTTTTGAAGTTAAGATCTGCACACTCACTACGCGTGTACAGATCTGCTTAAAATTAATCCCTACGCTATTCTTATGAGTTAATATGGCCGTCAAGCCGTACCATATATCTAACTTAGGGGTGCAGAACAAAATTAATATTTAACTAGCACCGTCACAGTCCTCGTGACTAATGATTGTTTGGATTTATTATTAATCAGTATGTACGCTAAGTCGTGTCATACATTTAATTCAATTTATAATATCCGGTGAAAATTTACATACAAAGTTATGATTTCTTAGTTTAACGATTCTAATTCAATTCTTATTGGATTTGCTAATACGACTTCGCAACGATTTGCGGGACTCCCACAGCAAGGAACCGAGGTCTGTTCGAGAGGAGGATTTCCATATCCGCCCTCCCTTACTGTGTGCGTTCACTTCCAGTGACCGCAAGCCGTTTAGGCCGGAGCACATTTTATCGACGGCACTCTGAATACGAGTCCGTCCAACCGCCCGTTGGTCAATCGCATTAGCTAAATCTCCTATGAAGTTACTTACACTACGTGTTTAGATTTGTTCGAGTATTAGGGAGGGTTGGCGGAGACCAGACCTCCGTCCGAGGTCGGCTCCAGGCACGGTGTCAGACCGCTTGAAGGCGTCGCTATCGAGTGACGTAATCCAACTGGACGAATTGGATTTTAGGTTGTTACTATTGAGTGTCTGCCGAAACTTCGACAGACATGGGTCCCAGACAAGTGCGTTTGTCTAGGCGGGCTATCTGCCCCCGGAATTACACGTCCACCGCGCCGTATCACTCGGATTCCCGTGAATCCGCAATGATATTGCCTCCCTAGTACTCAATACAAAAAACACCCTCCGACGTCGACCTAGCTAAAATTAAACTAGTGCGAGGCCGGCGAAACCTGAGACCCTTTTTCGCACAAGTCCTCGGGGCTGTCTGATCCTTTGTTACTTAGCTCCGCCGACCTTGCATCGTGAATCTATGGAAGGCGTGATGACAGCTCTTCCTGACGTCTCGAGACTAAGTGTCCCGCAGACTTGACCCCGCGACCTCTCAATGTTAACAAGTGACAAAATTTTGTCTGATATTACGTTATATTTAAAAATGACTCGAATTATCACACCTCCCATAGTTCACCCTTATTACTAACATTTGCCGTTATGACGGCGGTGATCGACGATTATCGATGACAGATTACACAGGAAAAACAAAATACACAATCAATTTAGAAACAAGAAAATACCTAACATAAAATAAACATACAATTTTATACAAGTCCTCAGCGTCGCTTGGTGTTGTTTGCTATTCGTGTTACTCAGATACTTCCGCCCTCAGATAGGCATACATTATTGATTTTACAATTATCATTATTAGGTGACGGACCTTTCTTTTTCTATTGCAACTCAGGGTAGCTAATTATCGATGCGTGGGGCCCGCGACGCACCGCGGCGCGAACGCACGTAGTTTCGCTCGGCCGGGGCGCTGCGCCCAATGAAGCGGCCAATTTGCCTAATAATTCGTAGTTGATTACGCTTCCCTAATGCGAAGTAGTTTCGACGTCGCCAAGAAATCAAGCCGTGACCATATCTAAGGGTGTTTTTATCCATCCCTGTCCTCTGGCGACGGAGTTGGAAACTAAACTCAAACTAATTGAGACGTTGCAAAACAAAAGTGAATATCGCATTGTTTTTGCGAATTCTAGTTATCCCCGTGGTCTCGTCACCGAATTGAAACAAACATCCTAAAATTCAGGCCTTGCCAATATAGTTAAATATTGAAACAAACAAAAATTCAGACCTTGCAATATCATTACATATTGAAACAAACAAAACAATTCAGATCTTGCAAATATAATTAAATATTGCAACAAACAAAATTCAGACCTTGCAGATAGAATTGAATATTGAAACAAACATAAAAAAAATCGGACTTTGCAAATATAATTAAATATTGAAACAAACAAAAAAAATCGGACTTTGCAAATATAATTAAATATTGCAACAAACATAAAAAAAATCGGCCTTTGCAAATATAATTAAATATTGAAACAAACATAAAAAAAATCGGACTTTGCAAATATAGTTAAATATCGAAACAAACATAAAAAAAATCGGACTTTGCAAATATAATTAAATATTGAAACAAACATAACCAAAAAAAATCGGACCTTGCGAATATAATCAAATATTGACTTTTTCAACGATTCATATCCTTAGTGTTTTGCAACCGAAGTGATAACACACATGAAATTCAGACATGGTCGCAAGATTAATACTGACTTTTCCACACTATCGTTAAGCCTATTTTGTGCACTCGAATTGAAAACAAACATAAAATTTTTGACATGGAAAGAATTGAATATTGATTTCGTTAATCATGGTTACATCTCTTGGTTTGTAAGCGAATTGAAAACAAACATAAAATTTAGACATGAAAAAAAATGGAATATTGATTTCTCGATTTGAAACCAACCAAAAGAAAATTCAGACATAGTAATAAAAGTAAACATCGACTCTTTGCAAATCGTGATTATGCTGGTTGTCTTGTAACTGACTTGAAACCAACCACAAGAAAGATTTAGACGCCGCAAACAGAGATTAATTATTGCACAATCGTAGAATAATTTATTATTCCTGGTTTCTGGTGCGGACTTGAAAACAAACGTGAAACGCTTAGGCGTTGCAAAAAAGATTATTTATTGGACCATCGTAAAATATTTTATTATTCCCGTTGGCCGATACTGAATTGAGAACAAACGGAAAACGCTTCGGCGTTGCAAAAACAAGATTAATTACTGAATCATCGCAATACATTTTATTATTCCCGTTGGCCGATACTGAATTGAGAACGAACGTAAAACGCTTCGGCGTTGCAAAAACAAGATTAATTATTATTATATATTTCACGATTTTCCGAAGACCAAGCGCCGCTGAGTGTTACACTGGACCGAACGGAGAGCATCCTCCGTGCGAAGTCGGTCGACAAAATATTCACAGTATACAGTTAGACAGGGTACAACACACAATAAAATAAGACAATGAATTTAAATCAAAATTAGCGTTCCCGTACTCTCCTCCGGCCGCTGTTACCGCCATTTCGAACAAGAAGTGACACACGATTTTACTAGGCTGTGTTTAGAAGAAACAACATTTAATACATGAAGGGGTCCTGTCGACACTTAATAAAGTGCGGCTAGGAGCAAAGATTTGACCGCGATTTTACACGCGTCTTTATTTCGATTCTCAGTGTCGAGATCGGGCAGGAAGCTACAGTTCTGGCCGCGGACCTTAGGTTAAAGAGTATTGACTCAGAAACAATAGGCCGCGACATATTTATGCAACGTATAATAGTAGACGAACCTTTGGAAGTTCTCAGGAACCGGAGACAGCTTATCAGGAACAATTTCGGCAAAAACGGCTGGCGGCAAGCGATAACACAAGGAGGTAGCACAGAATTCAGCTCAGCTTTGCACAATGTTAACTATTCGAATTAATTGGTCAAGCTGAGAGAATTTCTGGCTGGTTTTTATTAAAGATGTCGCGGCGGATAATATCGGCGGAAGAGAGCACGGGAGCAGAGTAACGCGTAGAAGTCGGTGAAGATTTGGTAACTTTTGCAAAACTGACCTGCCTTTTTGTAAAGGTTTTGGTCCAGCTGCGTCCTCGGCCGGGGTCAAAAAAAACGGTTGACCCGAGCAAATCTGCTAACCTCAGCATCTGCGTCTCACGCCGATTGGCTAAGATGCTGACCTCCCGTGGCTCTGCCGAAATATCTCAAGATGGCGGCAACTGAGATTTTTCTAGAACAACGATTCCGCTGAGCGAAAATCGTCTCTAGTGATCTTAATATGACAGATAGAAAATCAGAAAAATCACTGTCGTGTCAGAATCAGTTTTCCGCGAAATATTGCTCTTACAAGCGATCTCATAACTCGTTGCTGAAGCGAGTTATGAGAAAAAGAAGAAAAATTTTTCACCTGAGCGAGTCAGGTGTACCGGTTAATCAAAGCGGCGAAGTCATCGTCCGCGAAAAAGTAATTACTGAATTGAGTCTGATTTTTATAAAAGCCTCATATCGATTTAAGTGCAAATTTATGCTAAATATTTTCTATGGTGAAAGTTCCTGAAGGGATTTGGCTGAAAATTCGAAGGAACGTCCGTGATAGCCGTTCGCTTCCATGAAACTAAAATTTCCCACCTTCCCTTCGTGTGTTCGCGCTTCATATCAGATTGAAATTTTGATTGACCGCGGTGGAGGGGAGGCCGCCTGCGATCGCACGTATGACCACGCGAACCGCTACGATTGGTCGGACTGGGCGGGGCTTATTTTAGTATCGAACGGCAAACGCTACGCGCCGAACGCGTTTCGAAAATTTGTCTCGCCAAAATGTATGGGGAAATCACAGTTTATTGAATTACTAATAAACCTGCTATCCGATTGCAATTTAATTTACAACACCGTTTCGGACCATCGTCCTTTACGGCTCAAAAAAAATTCGGCGCCGAAGCTCGGCTTGGGCGCCGGTTCCGCACGATTTTAATTGGCGCAGGTGAGGGCTTGGTGGAGTCCAAACCGCGAACATGATTTTAATATTAGTTGATGCAGTGCATACTAGGACATGGCTAGTGTCGTAAAAACAAAAATTCTCAAACGAATTTTGTCCCTGACGACCCTGGTCGAGGTCGCCGCGGGATTCATTTGTTCGATCGCAATTGGAAATTGCGTCGATAGAATTCAGCGAAATTTCTCCAGGGGCTAGAACAGCCTATGCTAGGTGTACCTGTAAATTATGGGGAGCCTCCGTTGAGGAGGAGGAAAACGGCAAGCGTTTCCATTTCCCTCTCTCGCCGCGCTCGACCGCTATTTCGGTCGAGCACCGCTCGCGAGCGAGAGACGGTATTTCTATTTGGCTCTGTGCTCCCACGTACTCACTTACAAAGCAGTGGGTTTGTCTTTGCACTCAATAATCCGCGGCAAGGCCCGCGGATTGCTAAATTCTTAATATTTGCTTACATTGGCGACTTTGTCCATTTGACCTTGAATAATCGAAAAATGATGTGATTAGTCTTTCTCTCTTCCTCATTATACCTATCAAGCTTTGCTAACAACCGTATAAGGAAATGCAAGTACAAATCATGCCAAAGGACCGTATCGTATCAATCCCCCTTACTTCCTATGGCGTGATTTACACTTATGCTTTTGCAGTTGTTAGCATTGCTAGAAAAAAAATATCGCCTTAGTTATAATGAGAAATCGAGGTGCGGGCGGGCTGATCCAGTCTAACCCCGCCGCGCGAGAATGCGTTGACCCGCGAGAATTTATTGCGTCAGACGCCTCGGCGCCAGTGGCCGAGGCCGGGTCAAATTGGACAAATTCACGACATTTGATTCTAAGTTTCTCACTGGAAACGCAACAAGTTTACAAATGTGCTCTACTTTATCTGTAGGCAAAAGGTACATACATGGGTAAAAAAATATTTGTGTGTGCTGACTCCTGTCTTGTGTATTTACAATTTTATTTAAGAGAGGAGGGTTCTCCTCCCTCTCTGACGAGCCTCCGTGAGGTTCGATAGTTATTCGCAAAAAGAATTAGTTATTCCCCAACACTTGTCTGTTCGAGCCCAAATCTATAATTTATTCTATTTTCAAAAAAAACAAATCTTACGTTAATAAATTTCTCCCCCCCCTTTTCTCTTTCGCTCCTTGAAGCGGGAAAACATGACAAATACAAAACACAAAAGAATTCCGTCATACTGACTGTTGCGGTTAGTGCCAACAGGAATGTTAACTATAAAATTTTTCTCTATGACTTTTGCAAAACAAATGGAATTATTATTATTTATGTTTCTGTTTTTAAAAATTTTAAGGTTTTTGCACAGAAAATAAAATTATTACTTTTTTCAAATTAATCCGCCTGACATAGCTTGCAGACGCTATCGAGGCAGAACAACTTTTTCCATCATTTGAAAGCAGACTCGCTTCGTTATTAACAGGAGAAAATTAAACATGTTACAAGTACTCCATGACTCTGTTATATGCGAGAAAGGAAAAAACTCAATATTCTTCAGATAGTCATTTGATGTTGTGCAAGATAAAATAAACATACTAAGACTTAATTGACATTGTCTATTTTTAAAAATTACAAAATTGAAAAAAAAATGAATTATGTCTTGTGTACAGGAGTTGACTGCGTTTACTTTAAGTTCAATATTTTTACTCTACTTGAATTTATTGATTAGCCTTGAAGAGGGATTAGCGAAGGTACTATACTTGGTGGTGTTTCTGGGCGTCTTCATCGGCGCGAGGGGTGGAGGTGGTCCTCTTCATCTACTTGGTCTGGTCCTAGCGGGCCGGGGCGTCGGCAGCTTCCTCTTCTGGCAAGGGGGCTTCCTCAGTTCTCCGTCGCGGCGGTGTCTGCCCGAGGGGAAGTGGTTCGGCGTAGGGCGTCGGCACGGGGCGGATTTGGTTGGTGTGCGCCTTGATCGGCATGCCTCGTCTGTCCACCCAGTACACGTTCATGCCCACCCTTGTAATTATCTTGTACGGCCCCTCCCATCTGGGAGCCAAGTTGGGGATGATGCCAGTCCTCACCCCTGGCTTCGTGAAGCCCCTCAAGTAGATCCGCTGCCCGGCTGAGAACTGCTCAGGCGGGGCGGCTTGGGCGGCGCGCGCATTTGTGCGCCCGCTGTACTCCTCCTGATGGCGTAACATGGCAGCATCTTGTTCGTCTCTCTCCAGCGCCTCTGTGCGTGCGGGCGGCATATCCAGTTGTGCCCGCCATTCGCCAGGCCTTGGCAGTTCATAGCCCATCACCGCTTGACTGGGTGTGAGGCCGGTGGCGGCATTCTGACGGCAGCGCAACGCAAACAGTGTGCGCGGTAACGTTTCGCACCACTGTGCGTGCGCGCCCGGTTCAAGTTGAATTCTCATAGCTTTCTTTATTTCCTGGTTTCTTCTCTCCGTAGGATTAGCACGGGGGTGGTAGGGTGGCGTCGTCCAATGAAGGCATCCCCATGCTTCAAGGGTTGACACCCATCTCTCATGCAAGAACTGCGTACCATTATCGGTAAGCAGCGCTCGCGGGTATCCAAATCTGTGGAACACTTCTTGTTCCAACAGAGGCAGGAAGGTCGCCACTAACGAGTTCCGCATGGCGAAAGCTTCGGTCCATCGCGAGAACAAGTCAGTGACGACAAAAATGTATTTATTCCCTCGTCGGCTCGCCGGGTACGGACCCATGAAGTCGAGGGCCAGTACCTCGAACGGCCGTGTCGCTTCTGTGTGCGACGTCATATGCGCCGGTCTCTGCAGCGCTCCTCGCTTTCGTGTAGCGCATATACGACAGGCGCGCACATACGCCTTCACGTCATTTCTGCGCGCGCGCCAGAAATAGAGCCGTTGTATGGCCCGATTCGTTTCCGCGGCTCCAGGGTGGCCGGCTAAGGGGTCGTCGTGATAGGCGGCGACGACTTCCTTCCTCAAGTGGAAGGGCACCACAGTCAGCAGCCTTCCGCTGCTCTCCCTATGACACAACAGTCCGTCGTGAACGATATTACTTGGGTGCGGCTGATGCATCGTCGGCGTCCTTATCGCCGTGATTGTTTGCTGCGTATCCGGATCGGCGCGTTGCGCGGCTTTCACGGCGTCGTGTAACGTTGCCAGTTCTAATAGTAGCGCCACTGGCTTCCGGTGACTCGGTACCAGCATTCGGTCGTCGTGCTCCTCGATGGCAGGCGCCGTGGCGTCTGGATTTCTCGACAGTACATCCGGAAGTTGATTCAGTTTGCCAGCGCAGTGTTGTATATCGAACTGGTGTTCGGATAACATTATCGCCCACCGTGTCAGCTTTGCGCGCTCATCCTTTGCGCTGTGTAGCCACGTCAGCGCTCGGTTGTCGGTAATCAGAGTGAAGGGACGATCCTCGACGTATGCTCGATACTTCTTGATTGCCCAGACGGCGGCGAGGGCTTCTTGTTCATTCGAATGATAGCGCCGTTCCGTTTCGGAAAGGCGCGCGCTCGCATACGAGATTATATCTCTACCGCCGTCGGGGCGCGCATGGAAGAGCACCGCCACGACGCCGTGTCCGCTTGCGTCGGTCTGCAGGGTGAATCTTCGAGAGAAGTCCGGTCTGGCGAGTTGCAGTGGCTTTCGCATTGCCGTCTTTACGGCTTGCATAGCCGCGTTTGCTTGCGGCGTCCATTTGAAGTTGATATTTGTCCGCAATAAATCGGTGAGCGGCGCGGCAATGTCTGCGAAGCGCGGCACATACTCGCGCAGCCAGTTGCACAATCCGAGAAACTCCCGCAGTTCCTTTCGCGTCTTCGGAGTGGCGGCCTCTTCTACTCCGCGCAGGTGAACCGGCTGAGGAATGTTTCCTCCGGCTGTCACCTGGTGTCCCAAGTATTCCACGCTGTCCCTCCCGATCTGGCATTTTGATACCGATATCCGTAACGAATGTAACTGCAGCCGTTCAAATACTTTGCGCAAGTCGCGCAGGTGATCGTTCCAATTCTCGCTGTATACGATGATGTCGTCCAAGTAGACTAGGCAACACCGCGGGATGAGCCCCACCAACACCTCCTGACTCATCAGTCTTTGGAAAGTGCCGGGTGCGCCTTTCAGTCCGAACGGCATCACCGTAAACTGGTAGCATCCTCCGTCGGGCGTGTTGAAAGCAGTCAGGGCTTTCGTGTGCGGATGTAGAGGCACCTGCCAGTATCCGGCTTTCAAGTCCAGAGAGCTGAAGATTGTGGCAGGTCCGAGCTCCTTCAACGTTTCCTGTATCCGTGGCAAGTGCGTTGCTTCGTCGATCGTGACAGCGTTCAGCTTCCTGTAGTCGACGCAGAAGCGCGGCTTCCCGTCTTTTTTCTTTACGATGACTACAGGTGAGCTGTATGGCGATCGACTCGGTTCCACCACACCGTCCGCCAGCATTTGTTGCACCTCCTCGCGTATCATTTGTTTGGTAGTGTCTGACTGGCGATGGGGTCCAACTCGGAACGGCGTGTGATCCGATAGTCGCACTTCGTGCATAGCCGAGCCGCATCTCGGTCCCGTTGCTGCGAAGAGACTTCCGTAATCTCGCATCAGTTGCGTGATCGCTTTCCGGGCGTCTTCCGGAATGTCGTCGGTGAGCGCCGGTAGATCGGGGACCTCGATCGGCGTCGGAGGGATGAGTGTTATACAATGCGCTGTATATCGCGCCTCCCGGCCGTGATGTAGGCACCGTCGTTTGAAATCTAGGCTGGCCTCCTCCTGTTCCAGCCAGTCTAGACCGAGAATCATCTCGATTCCTAACCCGCTGATGATGAGGGCGGAGGCGACGAATGGGGCCTCCTGTATTTTCCCCTTTAGGAGGGCGTGTCCGTACGTGGGCACGGATCGTCCTCCCACTCCCTTTAATTCGGCCTCCGGTGTCCTCTGTGAATCGCGCCTCACGAGGCTCGCGTCGACAAGCGTGTGTGTTGCACCACTGTCGATGATGGCCTCGCAGCTGATTCCTCCGTCCTCGAGGAACACCTGGATCCTCAGCAGGCGGCTTGTCGGGCTTGATTCTCCGGCGGCGTCGTATCGTCTGGCGGTGGCGGCCATCCCTTCCCTATAACACACGTTGATGTTCGTTTGAATACTCGTTCCATTTTTGTCAGGTCGGTTTTTCACACAACAAAAAATATCTATTGATTCGCACACTTTCGGCCCTCCCTGTACTTAGTTTGATTGCTTCTTTCTGCCTTGATAAAATAGCGCGCACTCTCTTCTTAATACAAATGAATTTAAATTAGTAATGTTTTTTTTTCTGAGTTGATTTTTCTTCGGTGTGCCGCTTTATGTATTTACCACAAAATATTTATAAACGTAAAAAAAATTAAAATTATTTAAAAAACACTGAAACTTTTACACTCTGTTCATTGTTCGTAAGTTATTTCACTTATGCTAGTTATTGTATTTCATTTGTTATCTCTTCACTGTTAGTCACTGTTGTTCACTTATATTTCGTAACACTCAATTAAATATACTACACTTAATAATTATGTCGCTTAATGATATTATGGCACTTAATTAAATTGTTTTCTCCTCCTATCTTCGATTATAACACGATTGGGCTCGGATTTATCGTTGAGGCATGATTCTAAATTATTCAAAATTCTTTTTGTTTGAAGTTATCGTTGGTTCCCGAGCCCATTTATATTTATTTACATTGTTCTTTAAAAATTATTTTGATTGGTTTCTTATTCAACACTTAACTAATACAGTTCTCCTTTCCTCGATGATAACATGTTTGGGGCTCGGATTCATGTTTGTGGCACGCGTCTAAGTTATTAAAAGTTTTTTTTTCGAAGTTAATATTTGTTCCCGAGCCCACTTAGATTTATTTACACTTATGAAATACTTATAAAAAAAAAATCGTTTTTTTCTTGTTTCGGATCGGTTTTTTTTCTTGCATACGTTTTTCCCGTTTATTTTCTCGTCATTTAAAGTTGATAATAAAAAAAAATATTCTGCCCATTTTCTTCTCGTTTACTTGCGTTTTTTTCGTTAATTAATTAATTCCGCCGTTGCCTACGTTGGCATTCCGCCTCCCTGTGGGGGCCTCCGCACGACCAACAGCGGAGAGGGCCGTTTTCCCTCCTCGGAGGGCCGTGAGCACCGTATTGCTGAGGCCTCCGCTCTTCTTTCCGCTGCCGGTTATCATACCTCGGTTTTGCGTCGTGGTGATGGGGAGACTTGGGTAGGGGAGGTGGAGGGACATTGTACGATTGTTGAGGAGGGTTACAGGTGTGCTGACACTGATGATTGCACGTGCCGTTTCCTGCGCGGTCGGTGTTTGTTACGTTTTGATTCCGTCTTGTCGTCTGAATCGGTTTTGGTATTGGCGCCTTTTCTCGTCTCTGGCGCAATTCCATTTCTCGCACCGCATCGACCAACTCATCGAGCGTTGTCCAACGCAGTCTATCGGTTCTCTCCTGATCCCTGGGCGTCATCAGACCCTGGATCATCCTCGCCAGTTCCAGTGGATCGGCCGGTGCAGTGCAGATTCTCGCGATAGCCCTCTTTTTTTCTAAAAATTCGTATGCGTCCTCATCCTCCTCTTGGAGGACACTTTTTACCTCGTATTCTAACCGCAGTTTTCGCCCTACGCTATCGTAATTGCGTTGCATCGCAAACGTAAAACGCTCCCAAGACGTCGGTTTGACTGGCAGACTTTGCCACCAACTCAACGCTTCGCCGTGAAAAGCCGTGGCGGCTTTCGTGGCCCGGTCCTCCACGTCTGTGTCGGCCGCAGCGAAAAATTTCTCGCAACGTGCGATAAAGCGCGCCGTGTCCGCTTCCGGACCTCCGTGGAACGAGATCGAGAACACCGGCGGGTGTCCCGATCTCGGTCTCTCCTCTCGTCGCATCGGCGCTGGCAGCTCATCCACCAGAGTCGTCGGAGTCCGGGGCTCCGTCTCTTCCGGGAAGATTTGTCCGTTTTCGAACATTTCCGATACGGGCGATTCGCCTCCCTGAAACCCCGGTCGCAAGTTTAATTGGGCGCCAGTCGTGGTATCGTCCACGACAACGGATCGCGAGCGCGTCACTCTCAACATATTCCCGCTCTGTCTGAAAGAGTGATTTTTCTAAATTAGCATTGGCGGAGGCACGAAACTCATCCTCTCAGGGCCGTCGGTGACGATTTATTTTGTTTCCAATCATTCATCTCCGCATACTTTACTGATGTTAATTCTCATGAGTCTAATCCGACTAATCGTTGTTTATTCGACGTCACTCAGTTCCTCGGTGATCAGTCGATTCACGTCGCATCGTTCGAATAACAATTTTCGGGCGGACTGCGCCCGGTCGATTTTCTATGTGCTTTCCGGGGTCGATTTTATTCGACCACCGGTCAGTCGGCGCATGACTCTAATTATGAATTTACATTTATTTTTAACATAAAGTCTACGTTACTTGATCTGCGCTTTGATCATATGAAATCAGGAATTTAAATCGGCCCCACGTTGGGCGCCAAATGACACGACTGAGTCCCGAGCAGTTAGACGAGAGACAGAGAAATCCGTCTCTCCCCATAACGTCTCGGTTTGGTGTGACGCAGTCAGTCTGTGACAATTTTTAGGAATTAAATATGGGAACAATCAAATTCAATTAAACAACGCTCGTGAACAGTAAAAGGTGGAAATCCACCGGTTTATTTATAATCAAAAAGGGTTTACAGTAAATTTCGATAATTCGGCTAGCCACACAGGAGTGCGCTCTAAATACATGTTAATAAATTTGTCATTCGGCGTGAAGCTCGCGAGCCGAGCCTCCTAGTACCGAATGACAGTCGACTTGCAGACCGGGCCTTTCAGTAGGTCCTTCGCCTGGACTGAGGGTCCCTAGTATTACAATATTTATGTTCCCTTACGGGGAGACATCTATGATTTGATATTTATAAGAGAGAGAAAAAAAACAACATTCAGCATACCATTTCCTTAAATCTAATTTTCGCACTCGGCGGTTTTCATAACAATTATTGAGTTAGTAGTGGGCAAATTTTATTGAGTCTTGTTTTTGAAGTTAAGATCTGCACACTCACTACGCGTGTACAGATCTGCTTAAAATTAATCCCTACGCTATTCTTATGAGTTAATATGGCCGTCAAGCCGTACCATATATCTAACTTAGGGGTGCAGAACAAAATTAATATTTAACTAGCACCGTCACAGTCCTCGTGACTAATGATTGTTTGGATTTATTATTAATCAGTATGTACGCTAAGTCGTGTCATACATTTAATTCAATTTATAATATCCGGTGAAAATTTACATACAAAGTTATGATTTCTTAGTTTAACGATTCTAATTCAATTCTTATTGGATTTGCTAATACGACTTCGCAACGATTTGCGGGACTCCCACAGCAAGGAACCGAGGTCTGTTCGAGAGGAGGATTTCCATATCCGCCCTCCCTTACTGTGTGCGTTCACTTCCAGTGACCGCAAGCCGTTTAGGCCGGAGCACATTTTATCGACGGCACTCTGAATACGAGTCCGTCCAACCGCCCGTTGGTCAATCGCATTAGCTAAATCTCCTATGAAGTTACTTACACTACGTGTTTAGATTTGTTCGAGTATTAGGGAGGGTTGGCGGAGACCAGACCTCCGTCCGAGGTCGGCTCCAGGCACGGTGTCAGACCGCTTGAAGGCGTCGCTATCGAGTGACGTAATCCAACTGGACGAATTGGATTTTAGGTTGTTACTATTGAGTGTCTGCCGAAACTTCGACAGACATGGGTCCCAGACAAGTGCGTTTGTCTAGGCGGGCTATCTGCCCCCGGAATTACACGTCCACCGCGCCGTATCACTCGGATTCCCGTGAATCCGCAATGATATTGCCTCCCTAGTACTCAATACAAAAAACACCCTCCGACGTCGACCTAGCTAAAATTAAACTAGTGCGAGGCCGGCGAAACCTGAGACCCTTTTTCGCACAAGTCCTCGGGGCTGTCTGATCCTTTGTTACTTAGCTCCGCCGACCTTGCATCGTGAATCTATGGAAGGCGTGATGACAGCTCTTCCTGACGTCTCGAGACTAAGTGTCCCGCAGACTTGACCCCGCGACCTCTCAATGTTAACAAGTGACAAAATTTTGTCTGATATTACGTTATATTTAAAAATGACTCGAATTATCACACCTCCCATAGTTCACCCTTATTACTAACATTTGCCGTTATGACGGCGGTGATCGACGATTATCGATGACAGATTACACAGGAAAAACAAAATACACAATCAATTTAGAAACAAGAAAATACCTAACATAAAATAAACATACAATTTTATACAAGTCCTCAGCGTCGCTTGGTGTTGTTTGCTATTCGTGTTACTCAGATACTTCCGCCCTCAGATAGGCATACATTATTGATTTTACAATTATCATTATTAGGTGACGGACCTTTCTTTTTCTATTGCAACTCAGGGTAGCTAATTATCGATGCGTGGGGCCCGCGACGCACCGCGGCGCGAACGCACGTAGTTTCGCTCGGCCGGGGCGCTGCGCCCAATGAAGCGGCCAATTTGCCTAATAATTCGTAGTTGATTACGCTTCCCTAATGCGAAGTAGTTTCGACGTCGCCAAGAAATCAAGCCGTGACCATATCTAAGGGTGTTTTTATCCATCCCTGTCCTCTGGCGACGGAGTTGGAAACTAAACTCAAACTAATTGAGACGTTGCAAAACAAAAGTGAATATCGCATTGTTTTTGCGAATTCTAGTTATCCCCGTGGTCTCGTCACCGAATTGAAACAAACATCCTAAAATTCAGGCCTTGCCAATATAGTTAAATATTGAAACAAACAAAAATTCAGACCTTGCAATATCATTACATATTGAAACAAACAAAACAATTCAGATCTTGCAAATATAATTAAATATTGCAACAAACAAAATTCAGACCTTGCAGATAGAATTGAATATTGAAACAAACATAAAAAAAATCGGACTTTGCAAATATAATTAAATATTGAAACAAACAAAAAAAATCGGACTTTGCAAATATAATTAAATATTGCAACAAACATAAAAAAAATCGGCCTTTGCAAATATAATTAAATATTGAAACAAACATAAAAAAAATCGGACTTTGCAAATATAGTTAAATATCGAAACAAACATAAAAAAAATCGGACTTTGCAAATATAATTAAATATTGAAACAAACATAACCAAAAAAAATCGGACCTTGCGAATATAATCAAATATTGACTTTTTCAACGATTCATATCCTTAGTGTTTTGCAACCGAAGTGATAACACACATGAAATTCAGACATGGTCGCAAGATTAATACTGACTTTTCCACACTATCGTTAAGCCTATTTTGTGCACTCGAATTGAAAACAAACATAAAATTTTTGACATGGAAAGAATTGAATATTGATTTCGTTAATCATGGTTACATCTCTTGGTTTGTAAGCGAATTGAAAACAAACATAAAATTTAGACATGAAAAAAAATGGAATATTGATTTCTCGATTTGAAACCAACCAAAAGAAAATTCAGACATAGTAATAAAAGTAAACATCGACTCTTTGCAAATCGTGATTATGCTGGTTGTCTTGTAACTGACTTGAAACCAACCACAAGAAAGATTTAGACGCCGCAAACAGAGATTAATTATTGCACAATCGTAGAATAATTTATTATTCCTGGTTTCTGGTGCGGACTTGAAAACAAACGTGAAACGCTTAGGCGTTGCAAAAAAGATTATTTATTGGACCATCGTAAAATATTTTATTATTCCCGTTGGCCGATACTGAATTGAGAACAAACGGAAAACGCTTCGGCGTTGCAAAAACAAGATTAATTACTGAATCATCGCAATACATTTTATTATTCCCGTTGGCCGATACTGAATTGAGAACGAACGTAAAACGCTTCGGCGTTGCAAAAACAAGATTAATTATTATTATATATTTCACGATTTTCCGAAGACCAAGCGCCGCTGAGTGTTACACTGGACCGAACGGAGAGCATCCTCCGTGCGAAGTCGGTCGACAAAATATTCACAGTATACAGTTAGACAGGGTACAACACACAATAAAATAAGACAATGAATTTAAATCAAAATTAGCGTTCCCGTACTCTCCTCCGGCCGCTGTTACCGCCATTTCGAACAAGAAGTGACACACGATTTTACTAGGCTGTGTTTAGAAGAAACAACATTTAATACATGAAGGGGTCCTGTCGACACTTAATAAAGTGCGGCTAGGAGCAAAGATTTGACCGCGATTTTACACGCGTCTTTATTTCGATTCTCAGTGTCGAGATCGGGCAGGAAGCTACAGTTCTGGCCGCGGACCTTAGGTTAAAGAGTATTGACTCAGAAACAATAGGCCGCGACATATTTATGCAACGTATAATAGTAGACGAACCTTTGGAAGTTCTCAGGAACCGGAGACAGCTTATCAGGAACAATTTCGGCAAAAACGGCTGGCGGCAAGCGATAACACAAGGAGGTAGCACAGAATTCAGCTCAGCTTTGCACAATGTTAACTATTCGAATTAATTGGTCAAGCTGAGAGAATTTCTGGCTGGTTTTTATTAAAGATGTCGCGGCGGATAATATCGGCGGAAGAGAGCACGGGAGCAGAGTAACGCGTAGAAGTCGGTGAAGATTTGGTAACTTTTGCAAAACTGACCTGCCTTTTTGTAAAGGTTTTGGTCCAGCTGCGTCCTCGGCCGGGGTCAAAAAAAACGGTTGACCCGAGCAAATCTGCTAACCTCAGCATCTGCGTCTCACGCCGATTGGCTAAGATGCTGACCTCCCGTGGCTCTGCCGAAATATCTCAAGATGGCGGCAACTGAGATTTTTCTAGAACAACGATTCCGCTGAGCGAAAATCGTCTCTAGTGATCTTAATATGACAGATAGAAAATCAGAAAAATCACTGTCGTGTCAGAATCAGTTTTCCGCGAAATATTGCTCTTACAAGCGATCTCATAACTCGTTGCTGAAGCGAGTTATGAGAAAAAGAAGAAAAATTTTTCACCTGAGCGAGTCAGGTGTACCGGTTAATCAAAGCGGCGAAGTCATCGTCCGCGAAAAAGTAATTACTGAATTGAGTCTGATTTTTATAAAAGCCTCATATCGATTTAAGTGCAAATTTATGCTAAATATTTTCTATGGTGAAAGTTCCTGAAGGGATTTGGCTGAAAATTCGAAGGAACGTCCGTGATAGCCGTTCGCTTCCATGAAACTAAAATTTCCCACCTTCCCTTCGTGTGTTCGCGCTTCATATCAGATTGAAATTTTGATTGACCGCGGTGGAGGGGAGGCCGCCTGCGATCGCACGTATGACCACGCGAACCGCTACGATTGGTCGGACTGGGCGGGGCTTATTTTAGTATCGAACGGCAAACGCTACGCGCCGAACGCGTTTCGAAAATTTGTCTCGCCAAAATGTATGGGGAAATCACAGTTTATTGAATTACTAATAAACCTGCTATTCGATTGCAATTTAATTTACAACACCGTTTCGGACCATCGTCCTTTACGGCTCAAAAAAAATTCGGCGCCGAAGCTCGGCTTGGGCGCCGGTTCCGCACGATTTTAATTGGCGCAGGTGAGGGCTTGGTGGAGTCCAAACCGCGAACATGATTTTAATATTAGTTGATGCAGTGCATACTAGGACATGGCTAGTGTCGTAAAAACAAAAATTCTCAAACGAATTTTGTCCCTGACGACCCTGGTCGAGGTCGCCGCGGGATTCATTTGTTCGATCGCAATTGGAAATTGCGTCGATAGAATTCAGCGAAATTTCTCCAGGGGCTAGAACAGCCTATGCTAGGTGTACCTGTAAATTATGGGGAGCCTCCGTTGAGGAGGAGGAAAACGGCAAGCGTTTCCATTTCCCTCTCTCGCCGCGCTCGACCGCTATTTCGGTCGAGCACCGCTCGCGAGCGAGAGACGGTATTTCTATTTGGCTCTGTGCTCCCACGTACTCACTTACAAAGCAGTGGGTTTGTCTTTGCACTCAATAATCCGCGGCAAGGCCCGCGGATTGCTAAATTCTTAATATTTGCTTACATTGGCGACTTTGTCCATTTGACCTTGAATAATCGAAAAATGATGTGATTAGTCTTTCTCTCTTCCTCATTATACCTATCAAGCTTTGCTAACAACCGTATAAGGAAATGCAAGTACAAATCATGCCAAAGGACCGTATCGTATCACTGGTTTAACCATTTGATATACTTACTTGTTTAGTACTCAAAACATGAGTGATTCAACTTCACAAATGGCAATCAACCAAAAAACATAATATATTATAATTCAAGTAATAGGGATGTTAATCCATGACAGGTGATGGCATGTCTTACCTTGAATAGATTTTGATTTTAAAGTGAAGTAGTTATAATTATCTAATTTAATATATGAGTGTATTCATTCACCTTGAATCTCGTGACATTTGATTTCCCCAGCCCGGATTATCTTCGATTATAATTTGACGAAAAATAAATGAACACACTTTACAAAGATAATTTAAATAATTACATGTTCAAATCCGCTCGCTTGATTGTATTCACAAATTTCGGAGCGGTTTCAAAGTTCAAATGTTTCATTCATCTTAAATTGGTCAGGTGAAAAATACTTGAAACATAAATGTCTCAACTTTTTATTAGGTATCACAAGAATTTAGAATGATTCAGAATTGCCAAGGTCTTATTGCTTTTGGTATCAGCAGCGTTCTATTGCTATTAAAAAAAACCAAGAAATAACAATTCAATCACGATATTATATTGGATTGAGGCTTTAGTGCTTATTTGACACCAAATAGTCGCACAAGAAAGTGTGCGTGGTATATACATAGTATGCTAACGCTCACCGAATTCAAATGATCAATATTTTTACTGTCTGATTATATTTTATATAATTTTGGGTGAGAAAATAGTCGGAAATAAACCTTTAATCGCTTTATTTTATATCAAGAGTCCAACTCGCAAGAACGTCAAGTAAATTTGTATAAAATAAACGAATGTGTTATATTGAATTTTTATATTATAATTTTATGACTATTAAAATTGTAATAAATGCATTAAACATATTTCCTTGATTTTAAGACGCTCTCCAAATTCAAACACACCAAAATAGGAAAAACAGTAGCAAGGAAATACAGTAGTTCGAATTCGAATCGTTCAAGTTTTGTACATTTTCATACGTTTTGTCTATTCCCCGAGCTTGACGGTGTATGACAGGATGGGTATTTGTGGTGCTTCCAATTATTGAGTAAAGACTTTCACACCATTGGCATCCTTAAAAATTAAGCTTTTGGCGATTAGTTATATTTTTTATCTAATGAACACGTTTTTAAGCACTATTTTGGAAGCCATATATAAAGTGATTCCACATCGACCAGTTTTATGCTAAAAATCTGTCATGCTTCGTGAGTAAATAAGTACACCCTTTCTAGCATGATTTTGAAATAACACAGTCCACTTTAAAGAACAATAACTGTATTTTTACACAAATTAATTGTTCTAACACGATTCTCAAAAATATAAAAAAACGTAGAAGCTGATAACAAATGTCCTAATAACAAGAAATCTAACAACATAATACAGTAATAACAAACCTTCATTAGATCCTAAGTCAATAGATGTGTTACTAAAAAAATCTGGCCGTGAAAGCTATTTATGTCAAATACCCGTATAAAACCAATTTGTAATGAATATTATTTTTATTTAAATAAAAACACAATATTCCTTTGTATTTTATTCCACTTAACAGAAATATACAAAAATAAATTGAAATGAAAAATAAATAGCTCTGTTAAATTATATTTCTTATGAGTTGACAATGCTCGCAATGGGCGAAACCAGTCCTGGCCTTTTAAATAAAGTGGAATAATGTTCATAGCCGCCTGTGTGGTCGAGTGGTCAACGTTGTTGGCTTCAGCTACGGAGGGCCCGGGTTCAAATCCCAGTACGGACAGTTTTTATAAATTGATTTTTCAATCGATTTATGAATTTCTGTTCAAAGGCATGGATGTATGTGATGTCTTGAGTTCCCCCCTCCTATCCTATGGACGGGATGTATCGAGAGCGATTAGCTTACCACTAATCCTGTCCTAGCACTATACTTCTATCCCTACTCTCTTTGGAAAAAGAGAGGTTGAGCAACTGAGTAACAAGCAGTTCTCGTAGAAACACTTCTGTTGAGATAAACTCCATTAGGAGTCCATATGCTCCACATTGGGAGCGGACATGGTTTTAAAAAAAAGTGTTCAAAGGACTATCGTGTTTTTATTAATATAATGCCTTTCCACCAAGAATTGACAGTGAACACCATAAAAGTCATTATTTGTATTAATAATTGAAATACATATTATGAATGATATTGTATGTAATTTACTTATCGGGTTTTCATTATTACACTTTTACACGATTTTCTATACCGCAATGTTGTTATTTTTTAAATAACACAGTTTTTTTGAATGCAGGGAACCACTCCAATTTTTCTACGAATTTTATTACTTTTTTACACGATTTTTTTGTGGAACGCATCTCTACAGTATAAAAAAAGAGTTCAATGTTTGTGATGATTGTACAGTCAATTAAAAGAGTTTCATATTACTATTTATAAATGGATTTGATTCTTTGCGTGTATATTATTGGCTTAAGCTTAAAATTATTTCAATGCCTTGACACCAAGAATTGACAGTCGACACCTTTTAAGTGATCAACATATTTTATGTTGGTAAAACTTCACAAAAATCTACATTTCGAAAATAGTCGTAATTTTTAAGATAGATTATTATTTACTGCTGATTGGCAATATGCTATCGATAAATTAGTAACAGTCATAATTTTATGAAAAGCAAAACTACATTTTTTTTTGGTTTCGAAAAAGAACATGAACGAACGGGCAAGAATGAAACCTTGAATTTTCTTTCCTCATTATTCATTACGATCTTTCGTTGTCACTCTATGCGCGTAGGCTAAAATCTTAGTAACAATCTTAATTACTATACATAAAAAGCTATCAGTTTAAAATTGCCTCGACTTGTCAATCTAAATAAATTATATACACAATGCACGATAACAATGAGAAGGGCATTTATCTATGATACGTATAACCTTGGAAAATTTCTCGTAACACATTTGTCTACGACTTGTATTATGATCCGACACATTGTTTGAGCGACATTCATTCTGTCATTTTATATAAACCGTGCAATAATGTGTAATATTAGTATTGTTTGTTAGCCAACCGATTTTTCTTAGTTATTCTTTCGAACTCAAAGCAAATGCTTTCGTCCATATCATGTAGGTTTGAATGTTTTGATACAAAATGAAAATATTAATTGACAAGACGAGTGCCAACAAGAGAATAAATGAAAATAGTGAATTACATAGAAACTATGATTAAAATTGAATTATTAAAAACTAGGGATCTCGAATATTCGAATATTGAATATGTAGTAATACTATTCGAATAGTTTCTGAAGTATGAAAATACACAGTTATTTTTTTACAATATTGTCTGGGAACTATTTTGTCAAACTCAAATATTGTAATAAAATATTGAATACGTCCGAGTTGAGTGAATAAAATAAAAAATACTACCATTTAAGAATAATTTTCAGTACATACTATTTTTGAAATCTGAAGAAATTGTGGTATGAAAATTATTCAAAAATATGTTGAAAAATATAAAGAATACTATTCGAATAGTATCCCTAATATTAGAATATCGAATAGTTGTAAAATGGCTGAATATATTCGAATATCGGATTTGCGAATATTCGATTGGGATCTCTATTAGCAATCGATGAGATAAAAATACATAGTTATTGACAAAATCACTACGCTATCTTTCAACAACTAACTAATTAAAATTAAGGTGTTGTTCACTATAAATTCTTGGTAAAAAGACAATGATAAAAAAACGGTACATTTTTTGTACTAATTCTACATTATTTATTAAAGATCTGAACCGCTTTTGTTTGTTAACTTTCAACGACGAGATAACATTTAAAAAAACACATCAATACTACTTACCACGAGTAATAATGAGGATGATGATGGTAGTTACTAATTGTTGTCGTCCTGTATACAACTGTAAAGATGTGTTAACGTAATTAAACTTTCTACTCGCAACACTGAATCTTTTCATACAATATAATAAACATATCGGTACACAGGTGTACCGTGTCTAAAAAATATACATTCATGTATTTATTATTTACGCAACAATTGAAAAACCAAGATTTATATTTGTTCTTGGGAAAACTAAACGGGATTATCATACACATTCAAATCATTGCCGCTTGCAGATAAATATTTTTTTAAATATTTAAAACACAATTGTATGAAAAAAATTAAAGATTATTTAGTAAAAACTAGATATAAAATATATTAACTTTAAAATTCAAATAATTATTGAAATGTCTTTTCCTTATCCTACCGTTAATACATCGCAAAAATATTGAAAAGCGAAGAGTTTTGTCGTTTTGGCAATGTTATAATTGAGGAGCTTGGGCTTAAAACCGCACAAATCCAGTATTGAAAAATAATGCGTAATCTTTTTTTTATTATTAAGTATATTTCAAAAAAAAATCACCAAATTTTCTATCACCAAAACATTGACAATTAATTAGATCTTTATTATCTCAATATTGTATTTATTTACTGCATGGTATGTATGTATGTAATATGTATATTTTAAGGAAAAAAACAAAGAATTACGTTCTACATCAACGATGTAATATTTTGTATCACGTTATCATCATAAATATTAAAACTATAATTATATTTGACCATTAAATCAATATAAATATATTATAATATTATATGTATATATATTGCCGCCTGTGTGGTTGAGTGGTCAACGTTGATGGCTTCGGCTACGGAAGGCCCGGGTTCAAATCCCGGTACGGACAGTTTTATAAATTGATTTTTCAATCGATTTATGAATCTCTGTTCAAAGGCATGGATGTATGTGATGTCTTGAATTCCCCCCTCTCACCCATCCTATCTTATAAACGGGGCGTATCGAGAGCGATTAGCTTACCACTAATCCTGTCGTAGCCCTATCCGTCTATCTCTACTCTCTTTGAAAAAAAGAGAGGTTGAGTAACTGAGTAACAAGCAGTTTTCGTGGAAATACTTCTGTTGGGATAAACTCCATCAGGAGTCCATATGCTCCACATTGGGAGCGGACATGGTTTAAAAAATATATTATAGTGATTATAGTTGCAATGATATTATTTTTCGAATGTAAGCTTTATGTTATGAAATATATAAAACGTACCATTTACTTTTGTGTCACGGTGTATCCACCATAATATATATGAACGAATCTCTTCATAAAATCAATACCATTCACGCATACTGTTAAAATCGCAGCACCTGCGATTCTACCTGTCGGTGTAAGCTTCCGGCTAAAAACATATTGCGTGAACTTGCTTCCACAGTGGTTAATATTGTCCTACTATTAAAAATATTTACAACATCTATTTGGGCAGCAGATACGCTATAAACTGTATTTTTATATACATATTAGAAGCTGTAGCCAGTAGAAAAAAGGTAAATCGTTCAGTAAGATCTAGAAACGAATTCTGGTAGTATGAAGTTTAGTTTTTTTTTTTCAATAGAAAATCTTATCTAAGATCAAAGGCCCAACTATTGAAAGCGAGTCGCACACGATAATTATTTTACTAAATCCGGTGTGAACGTATTCTAAAAATAATTTTCACATCAGATTTTTGAGGTTTTAAAAGTGTTTCAAGAATGATTTTGATTACGTAAGTATACAAAAAACATGATTGAATTATTATTGATTAACAAACTTTCATGTAAAAATTTAAGAAAACAATTCAATCGTTTTAAGTATTGGTAAGGTCTTGATATAATTGCTTATTGAGTTTATGTTCTTGACTAGCAGTGTACATAATTACACACATTTTATAAGTGTTAAATCTTTTTTCCTGTATTAACATATTTTCATTTTAGATATTTATTTTTTGATATCAATAAAATGGGTTGTATACTAGTGTCTGAAAATGGTATTTAAGAAAGTATTCTACCATTGTATCTCGAGATTTAAAAAAATGATTTTCTAGCCCTCACTAATTGGACCGCCAATTTCGAGAAATATAAAAAAATTAAAATGATAGCTTAGTAAGTGTTTCTTAATCTAATAGAATCTTTTGCCCCCTTAAATACGATAAAAATATCCGCCCGCTACAACTCTCCACAAGTAAATACGAAATTTTAAACATACACTGTTGCGTTCATATAAGTCATGGAATTGATTCCTCAATTAAAATAAAGGCTCAATTTATATTAAACCGATTTGAATCCAGAGTAACTCAAAAATACTTATGCAAAGAAATTAATGTGCCAGCCTTTGAAGGATTGCCAGAGATGACTGATTCATCTTAATTCACTCACTTCGATTTGATTCGATTCGACAAATGATAAAAAAAAAGAATGCACAAAATAATAGAGTGAGCCGATGGTGATACTTATTCATTTTAAATATAGTTCAATATTGAAAGTATAAATGTACGAAATATTGCGACAAAGTCGATTCTTGTTACACAAAGCGATTGCGTTATCAACAAAATTGAAAAAAAACCTTTCTTAATTCATTCACATTCAGTAAACCACGACTTTATAAATTGTCAATTATTGGAACTTGTAACGTATACGTAAGTAGTTGGAAAACGTGAGTTTTTATATTTAACGACAGTCATTAAGAATATTAATGACTGTTTCGTAAATGCTTAAGTAGATAAGTTTAGTAGAATCATTATGACGCTTTCATTATACGAGTTTGAAGCATTGTTACAGGGGTTTATAAAAAAAAAACCCGCCTCTTGTTAGTTATTAAAAACTCGTAAAGACTAAATACAAAAGCTTACATTTTTTACATATTTTTTTTATTCTACCAGTTGCCAATTTCATTTTCGTTTGTGGTTAAATTCCTAATATAAAAATATATTTGGTAATATTGTTATTGGACTTGTGTTACCAAACGTGACACGTGTTTTGACTCTCCAAAAAGCATCCTCAGACATAACATCGCAAGGTTTACAAAAAAACAGACAGCAGATAGAATAACAACATTATCAAAATTTATTTTATATTAAAAATATTCCACAAAGACGTCACCGAATTCATCTAAAATATTTAATCATAATATTTGGTATTTTTAATTGAGCGATTTATTTTGAAATAATGCACTATATTATTGTACGCGTATACGGTACCGGGGTAAGATTATTTGGCGCCCTAGATAACGGTTATTAACGCGTCCCATTTTTTCTAAATAATGAAAAAAAAATCGAGATCATTAGATTTGTTTATACGAATGTTCGCTTCCAATGTGGAGCATATGACCTTCTAAAGAAGTTATCTCGACAGAACTTTCTACGAGAACTGCTTGTTACCTAGTCGCTCAATCTCTCCTTTTCAAAATATATATAATGCGACACATAATTACAACGAACAGATACAAACATCAAAATAAAATAATACGTACTATTAAGTATAAAAATAATTTGAATACTCAATTTATGCGCTCCCTTATGGTTTGCGCCTTAGTCAGTGGTCTATTTAGCCTGTATGATGGCGCCAGCCCTGCACATATATATATTATAACAATATAAATGTAACATTATAAGTCATCGTGGTCCAGAGATGTATTACTCTCTGATCAAAAAGAGCTTTGATGTTTGAATCGGAGACTGTAGTGATATAATTAGGTTTTCATTAATGTAGTAACTAGTCGTTTCAATCATCCAAAAGCTATTTATTAATTTTAAGTTCCAACTTGAATTGTATAGCGCCAGGTTAATGACATCAAAATGAATGAAATAATAATAAAAAAAAACGCTTCGTTCAACCATTTGAGTGGAACAGTTGTATTATGCTATTGAGAAATAATGTTTACGTTGAAGAAAAAATGCAAGATTTTTTTATTTGAAACAAAAAAGAAGACGAACATGGACTCTTTTTTTCTGCTTCTCGAAAATCCGACGCTTGATTAATCTTTTCGGCGTCAAAAAACTGTACAAGATAAATGTTGGAAGTTTTTTTGTAAGTGTTTCATTTATTATCAATTGTTTTTATTCAATGCTCTAATGATTTGGTCAGAATATTGACTGACATCTGTTCATATATGACAGTGTCATTAATATTGTGTCCTTTTTTAGATACAATTCTCGGAAATATATTTTCGGCCGTGTTAAGCGAAGTTGTGGTATCTGAATTTTACTGTGTCGAAAGTGTGAAAGGTGAAAATATTTCACTTTTCGAATTGCGATAGTACTGACAGGCATTTGACGTATATTTTCGTCCGAACATATCGAGTTCGTGTCACTCTGTAGGTCAGAGTTGGCAAACAGAATTGGATAAAAAAATATATATTTTGTAGAAAAATAATCTTTTTATAAAGAAAGATTTTCTGCAATTATTCCGCAGTTAAAAAGCAACCTTTCTTTAAGATAGAACTAATCCCGGACTATAATTTGATGCCACATATTATATACTATTAATCTGAAGTAAATATGGTCGGGTCCTACGGCGCAGCGGTTAGCGTTGTTGGCTTCCGTGCCGGACTTCACGGCTTCAAGTCCCAGCACGAGAAGCAATTATTTCTATCAATTTATCGATTTCCGTTCGAAGGCATGGGTGTTTGTGGTGTCAAAAAACCCAGCCTTTCCGATCCTTCAATAACTGTGAGACCGATTAGGTAACCACTAGTCCTGTCCTTGCAATATCCTTCTATCCTTACTACTCTTTATGAAAAATAGAGGTAGAGAGATTGAGTAACAATTAGTTCTAGATGAAAAACTGGGGGATCATATGCTGGGAGCGGACATGGATAAAAAAATAAAAAATATGGTAAACGTGATTTCATTTGTCCATCGCATTGGTTGTAAATGATATTTTGGATTTTTGGCACGCTCACGTCGAAAGTTTTGACACCACTACTCCAGATTATGATATTCAACGTTTTTCTTCATACTTTCAACACTTTCAGATTGGTTTTTCGAAAGCATCAAATCTATTTTTTATAAAAGAATATTTGTACTCAATACTAACAATTGCATATAAAGTAAATGCTGTTGGATGTTTTCAGTGCAATATTTTCATCTATAAGTAAATAATATATTCAATGTCTTTACAATATCAATTTATTCAAAACGGATATTCGAGGAATAACTTTTACGGCGGCAATATATGCATAAACAGGGTAATTTTAGATTAATCAAATAGCTCATTATAAGCTCATTACCAATGAGATAAGCTCAAGCCAATAAAAAATGATTAAACTTGAATACGAGTGTCGTAAAACTGACAAGGATGGCGATCAATGTATGTGAGTGTATTGGTGATGTTTTCAAAAGACAACAATATAGCTTTTTGTCTGAGAAGCAAACATGCACCGTTTCACTTTTGCAATAAAACAATGCATTTTTAATGGCCGGCGATCGAAACAAACCGCTCGCGTAAAGTGTTGCCAATTTTGGACATAATGTTTGCTTTATTTGGCAGACATTTCGAAATTTGACCTGGTTCCAATAACGAGTTGCTTCTGAGACCCGCATGCGTTTACGCAAATCGTTCCCTTCTGATAGTAAAAAAAATACTTATCAATAGGTAATGTTAATGAGCTGACACACTTTTAAATTGCGCAAGTTATATGAAAATGAGCTGTCAGAACAAATGGTTGAAAATAAATAATGATAATACACTGTTTTAAGAAAATGTTTAATACTTAACTGATTTCCGTTGGCAACATTGTAAGCAAACAAATTAACTATGTTAAGCATATAAGAACCCAATGAATTTTATCCCAGCATACGCTTTTCTACGAGAACGGCTTGTTACTCAATTTTTAAATCTAGCTCCGTTTTTAAGATCAGACGAATAAAAGAGAATTTCAGGCATAAGAGAAATCTAAAATACACAGTGGCGGATTATCTTATAAGCGAATGAGGCGCGCGCTTGGGGCATCCGAATCTTAGGGACCTCAAAAATAGCTTATTTTATATAACCTATATATTTTTATTATTTAAAATGATTTTTTAAATAATAAAAATATCGTCGTCAAATTTTATTGCGCCTGTGGCCGCTCGTGTGCTTAATCCTCCACTGAAAATAGATTGAAAATTAATTTTTAGAACTGTCCGTACAGGGACTCGAACCTGTGACGTCCGCTTCTGAAGTCAACGACGTTTACCGCTCGAACACGGGCTCGACAATAAGCTTACTATTACACACTCTCAAACGATCCTTCGTTTATTATTCATCTTCAAAAACATGCTTAGTTATGTTATATGTTAACTAAAAGATTATATTGACTATTGGCCAGTAATACATTTATTTTCTATGCAAATTTAACTCTAATGACATAATGCACTTTGGTATTGGCATAAATACTGTGACCTTCGAAAACCAGCAATTATTATTTACCGACATTTTGATTTGCTATTGGCAAATAGTAATTTGCTTGAAACAGGTAAAATTTGCAAACGTAAGAAAAACTAGTGCATTTTCGATCGTAATAACAACATATCTCGGGTCACTGCCGTTCTTGCAATATGTCGAGGCTGCAATTTTTATTGAAAGTATCATTACCTACAAATAATGGTTCGCCCATCTTCGATTGAAGGCTTCGCCAAGCCCAGTTTTATAAAACAATGGTCTATCCGAATTTACTTTCACTCGAAATAAATTATATTTTAGCAATCGGTGTAAATAATAACGGTGTTAAATAATATTATGTAAATTTTTATTTTTTTTAAATACGAATCATTGAATTGATTTTAAAATGTCTTATGGAAATTCTTCTTTAATAAAAAATAAATAGATTCAATTTTTAACTTATTGCGTAGCTAAATTAGCTAAGAGGTTAAAATGATGTGTTATAATTTTATATTTATACTGTAGGTGTCAATTTGTTAACCTCTGTTTTAAGGATGCCCAAATTTTCTCGATTCCGGATCACAAAAAAACAATGATTTATTAATTTGAAATTATTCTAGAAATTCTGGAAGAAGAAGTCTATCGTTATTCAAATTCCATTAAAAAATAGTACGAGTGTTAACCCATTCCGTGCTGAGAACACGCCCATCGTGCCAATGCAAACATTCTCCCCATGCGTACAGCAAATCTAGCGTGTATAAATAAATACATATACGAATATATGTATATTGTTCAAACAACACAAAACATGTCTTTTGCTTTAGCACATTTGTTTCGGTAAATTTGGTTGTTTTTAACCGTTTCAAACTAAATAAAGACATATTTTAGAAATTTGTGTGTTTTTTTTAATAGCTCTTAATTACCAAAGCGTTGGTTTGAGAAGGATTTAGACACATTAGTTATTAAAATTTAAATACAGCTAAATTCTGGCGGAAGTTTTATTACTGGTGACTGGGAATGGAGAGGGGAAGAAATCATTGCTGGCATAAATTAATCACCATTTATAATTTATATAAAAAGTCATCTACTGCAAAGATTTCTCGATAGTTGAAAACATTATAAAAAACTCTTAGAAAAATACAAAAATTACTTGCATACAAAAATTGTGTTTTCTATTGTAAAGAAAATAAAACACGCTATGATTGATAGAAAATTTAAATTAACTTTGATTATTCCACGTATTGTGTTACTAACTGTGACACGTGTTTCGCCTCTTTCAGAGGCATCTTCATAATCAAAGTTAATTTAAATTTTCTATTAAAATGAATTTCCACAAAGTTACCGCCGAAACCATCGAAAACGCTATGATTGATTTAAATATTCTCTTCAAATTAAAGACAGTGGTGTATGTTTGTATGTTATTTATTTGCCAATTGAAGAGGAAATAAAATAAACAATTTCGAAGATAATTACACCACATGCTCAAATATAAAATGATTTATTATACATAAACACTACCCATGAAACGGAAATGTAATTTAAAATGTAAAAGCGGAAGCTTAAATGAATTTTCAGTTATAATTCGCGCAGTCTTGACCCTGATTTTTAACAAATTAATGACTTTATGCAATACACTGATTGAGCACGGAAGTAAGTACAGTGTTAAATTTGATAAGAATCTATGTATGCATACATCGTATTAAATCCTATTTGTTTTTTCGATCGTTTAATATTGAGTAATGTTTATTTAAACACTAAGTAATTATTATTCGATTGTTTCGTATGTTTTCATGCTCCAGTAAATGTTTTAATTGCACGAGTAAACGGTCTGTGAACTAAATAACCAAATTTATTAACACAAGGCTAGAATTAGTTGCACGCCAAGTGTAATTGTGGCTAAACGTCATTTTTTGTAAGATGACAGACTTAATTATTAGATAGATGTGTTGATTTATTTGTCTAGATATTGCATTATACTCTCTTTTATCTATACAATGCCAAATGAAAATTATAATTATATTCTATACAAAATATTGTTAACGACTTTTAAAGACGCAAAAAAATAATTTACATTTAAATTTTAATGGCATTAATTTTATTTAACAAAAACCAATTTTTATTTTATAGTTTGCTTGATTTTTTCATTATGTTGACTTTATACTTTATTTTTATCCATATCCGCTCCCAATGTGGAGCATATAGCCTCCTAATGAAGGTATCTCAACCGATTTTTTTCTACAAGAACTGTTTGTTACTCAGTAGCTCAACCTCCCTTTTTCATAGAGTAGTAGGGATAGAAAGATAAGACCAGGACAGGACTACTCGCTCTCATTACACCCAGTTATTAAAGGATCGAAAAGTGTAGGAGGGAATTTTTAGACATTACAAACACCCATGCTTTTTTTATACTTATAGTATATAATATTTTCTGAAATTGATATCGTTGTTATAAAAACGACAGTTGTAAAATGTAAAATACCACCACAGCCTTTTAGTAGCGCTACGCACGCCACTTGTTTTTCATAGTTTCACATTAAGTGGAAAATAATACACTTTTTTATAAATTTCACATTTTTAATAAATAACAAGACCATTTCAACTAGCACGAGCATTTCCGACAGACAATATCTTTCAACCGAGAATTCACAGTTAACAGCGGTGTTTTCAATGTATACAAAAAATGTCTTTTAGCAAAGTAAGCATTAACTGCGTGTATTGCTATTGTTTATCAGTATACTACATCATCAAAAAAATCAACGCAAATCTAGGCATTTGTAAATAAATTCATTATGAATACATTAAGAAATTGCTTTGGTCAGTTTTCTTTTCTGTCTAGGTGAGTAGCTCTTATCAAAAATAAATATTTCGAAATAAATATTACCGCCGATTGACTTTTACCACAAACCTCCAACTTTCTCTCGTATTTATCGTCCGAGTTACTCAATACAACAAACTAAGAGCAGTTCATAATGTACATTTAATCGGATTTCTTGCGATCACCTCACCTGACGAAACTTGGCCAATGGTTATGTACTCCATTTATACTGGGAAAGAAGAAAACTAACCTTAATACCAAGGTATGTTATTAAGAAGCAGACACATCATTTTATTTTAAACTTGTGTACACGGATTAATCGCTTTTAATATCAATGCTAGAGCTTTTTAGTCCGAGTATAATGGCCCCCATTCACCAGCAAATCCCGGGGCATGACCCTGAAAATCTACGTTATGTCTCAGAAACAATGTTACAGAACATTTTATTGAACATACGAGGGGTCACAGAAACGTCACCCGTTGAGGTTATGTTTGTCAGTGTTGCTACCTAACGAACGTTATTCTCTTATTGGATGCAAGGAATGGGAGTTACTTATGTTTATAAGCTTCCTGCAATGAAAATACAATTATTTAATCATCCACGATGACAGTTTATACACTATTACAATATTATAAAAGCCATAGAGTTATATAACTTATGCAAAGGCGTTTATTTTGACAGCTGTCACCTTAAGGAAACATTTGGAAATTGGATAATGAAATATTGTGGAATAATATGATAAAATATGACATTGACAGTTCGTCTACAGCTGAGCGCGAATCGCATTTTCTGTCTACGCTCACCGCCAGACCATGAACATGGGAGCTATCTCTCGTCACGCGAAAAGTTCCACGATATGGCGTAAACGAGTAAATTTTGGTTCCAGGATATGTTCTGGAACAATTTGTTCACTAGTGAATGGGGGCTATAACATTATCTGTTTATTCGGAACAGGATTGAAAGGATACATTCAAATACATCATAAAAGTTGTTCCTTCAGCATCTAGCAATTTTCATTGTGATGTTCATATATCGTATATTCTCTGAATATCTCTTTTTTGGTTGTAGTGTTGGTTAATTCTTTATTTTCCACGTGATTTAAACTTTAATTGCATTGTGTATGTCACATATTACATACCCAATTGACGACGAAAAAACGACATCCATGAGGTATCGTGTCACAAGTCTTCACAAAATAAGGTCGAACACATTATTCTGACTTCAAAAACCTAGGAATTTTATACATTGCATTAAACATGAATAATGTGATAATTTTTTCTAAAAAAATGCGAACTTCCGACTTTTTTTCTCCATCCTTTCAAAATGTTACGACTGTCAGTGACGCCAGCGCAAAATTATTTTTTACGGGATTTAAAGAATTTTCCATTTGTTATCCCGAATACCGAAATCCCGAGATTAGTACTAACATGATTTTAAGCCCTAGTCACATTAGCTTAGCTCACCAGAAAATTATTACTGTAACTAAAATACGATATGTAGGGGAACAATAGTATTTACCTTCATACATTTTTATGCTGCTTACAAATATTTGTTTCATACGAAAGCTTTTCGCTAAAATATGTCAGGTAAAACAACGCGATAAGCTGTTTTTATATAAATAAAAATATGATACTTACATATCTTCGATCAATTCGGCGGCAACTTTGTGAAAGTTTATTCGTAAACCTTACGATGTTGCTTCCAAAAAGGCGAAACACTTGTCACATTTTTAATACAAGTGAAATAAGAAAGTGATCAGAATCTGACAGTTTTACGAATATTTTATGTTGTTAACATCTTTTGTTACCTTACGTACGATTTTGAACAGTAGGGGAAGTATGGATTGTCCAAAAATATCGTTTATGGCATTTATGTGTATACGTGTATAGTTTGTCAACAAACGGTGTACCAAATAAATCTTACATCCGTATCAAAGAGGCGTACTTGTTGTTTCAATTTGACGTAAGACTGTAATCAACCAAAACAATCGAGGAATTCACTTCTTTTGACAGAAAATGACCCAACGCAGTTATGTCAGATTCAACTGTTATAACATAAATCGGTTGATAGTGTTACGTCAATTTATTTCGCTTTGAGGTGCTACAAATTATCTTTTTAAAACAGTTGTCGAAAGAATGCCTCCGTAGTTTCACAAAATATTAGTTTTCAACTTTAGTATTGTTGTTAATTTAGATTGTAACTTACGTAGGAAAAAAAATACCTTTCTTATACTCTTTTATTCGCTGTGTTTATTTCATTTATTACGAACTTAACGCAACATATTTCCGAACCATCATCAGAGGGCTTTGGAGATGTATTCATTCAATACAATGGGACATATTCGTGAAGAGAATTTTAGGTCAAACAATACTTAGTTTTTGTTCACTAGAAACACTTCCAGTGCACTGCAAGTGCACTGGAACACTGCCGCCTCTGTGGTCGAGTGGTCAACGTTTTTGGCTTCGGCTATGGAGGGCCCGGGTTCAAATCCCGGTACGGACAGTTTTTATAAATTAATTTTTCAATCGATTTATGAATTTCTGTTCAAAGGCATGGATGTATGTGATGTCTTGAATTCCCCCCTTTCACCCATCCTATCCTATGAACGGGGCGTATCGAGAGCGATTAGCTTACCACTAATCCTGCCCTAGCCCTACTCTCTTTGGAAAAAGAGAGGTTGAGCAACTGAGTAACAGGCAGTTCTCGTAGGAACACTTCTGTTGAGATAAACTCCATTAGGAGTCCATATGCTCCACATTGGGAGCGGACATGGTTAAAAAAAAGAAACACTTCTGTTGAGATAAACTCTATGTTTTGGGTTGAATTTAAATATCTAACCTATCTCACTTTTAGGGTGTTCACTGTCAATACTCGGTAGAAAGGCATTATATTAATAAAAACATAATATTCTTTTGTAATTTATTCTACTTTATTTAGTAGGTCAGGACCGGTTTCGCTCATTGCGAGCATTGTCAAATGATAAGAAATATAATTTAACAATGATTTTTATACAAAAATAAATTACCAATTGTTATTTACAACTTTTCATTTAAATTTATTTTTGTATAAATAGTATTGTTAAATTATATTTCTTATTAGTTAATAATGCTCGCAATGAGCGAAACCGGTTCTAACCTATTAAATAAAGTGCAATAAAGTACAAAAGAATATTGCGTTTTTATTAATCTAACCCAGGGGTGGGGAACCTTTTCTTCTCTAAAGGCCGCATGCATTTTTCTGATTCGACACAAGGCCGCAATGCCTGAAGATGTCGAAAGGCGAAACCCGGGTCGTTAGCGACAAAACTCATGGAAAAGTACAAAATTCAAACAATTCAAATTTGTGTATCATTTAGTATGTAAGGTTAGTTAAAGAAAGTATACTACCATCAAGCAAGAAAATAAGGTAAGTAAAAGATATTATTTTAATTCATAGTTTGTTTATGTTTACACCAGATCAGGGGTTCCAAAGGGGTGGAGAATCGTTGGATTACTAGATTGCTTCAAAACTGAAACATGATTGAAAATTCTACTAAAATTTGCTTAGTAATTTGTTAGTAAAAAATCATACATACTTATAAAAAATAAATAATTTTCAACACCATGTAGACTAACTTGGGAAGGAAGGGGGGGGGGGAGATGGAGCAAATAAGGTTAAGGGCCTCTGCACTAGATAGTTTTTTTTACTCAAATAAGTAAATTATTTGTAATAAAAATCGTTTACAAGCCCGAAGCTCAAATTGGGCTTAAATTTTTCAAATCATCAAATGGTAAGTATTTCTGATGTGACCAACAATTTAAAATCAGTTAACTGATATATTTTGTCTATTTGAATCCCAAAACGTTTATACTTAATAAAATGCAATGCCAAATATATTTAAAAATGTTAGCGGCCTAGAAAAATAAATAAACACATATCTTTTACAATAAACTCTTTGTGTTTTTCATAATTCGAACAATTTTCTTTGTACATTATGGTTAGGTGTGCTGCAGCTGATTCGTGCATTTTGTATCTAATATTATAAGCACGTTTATAGCGGTAATGTAGAACCATATACGAACCCTAGTGCTGCCAGTTTTGATCCGTTATTCAATTAATAGAAACGACCAAGTCACGCATTCTAATAATATTACATCTAATATACATTATCGAGAAGGTAATAATTTCGTTCCCATTTGCCGCCCGCCGGCTGAATGCGCTCATTAGAGTTGCCTGCATTTCAACATTTACTAGAGTTCCGACAGGTCTCTTGTGACCACTGCAGTGACGAGCGAAGGTTTCGTGGCCCGCTCTACTGAAAAATCAGCTACACACATACCGTCGATTAACTCTCGTTAAGTTAAAAAAATATCTAAAAAACACTTGCCAAATATTCGTTTATTTAATCAATTAATTTACATTTAAAAGTACGATCTGTAAAATAATCACTATATCTCTTCTTAATACTCAACTTACACAATTAAGTCGTTCTAACAATTTTTGCCCAGTCCCCAAGACGCGTCTCACGCGTCCACGCATACTTTGCAGCGGTGGCCTCGACGCGTCTCACGCGCCCGGTTGTAGTTCATTGTATCTCACTCGGTTAGCAGTGTTAGCACGTCTTCCTCGCTCTCTCACGCTAAAGCTGCACTCACAATGTGTGTGCACCATTTTTAACTGACCGGTGATATTTTTATGCATTTATCGATGGGGCACCACGCCAATGTTTGCAGAAAAGTTTGGGCAGTGAATGGGTTAAGTCTACATTGTTCTTCTATTTGAAGGATTCAATTTGTTGTTAAAAATATAAATATTACATATTACTAACCAGCATTTTAAAATGATTCCAATTTATTGATTAAATCTATGTAAATTCGATTCAGTATGACGACTAATAATCAGCCATCTTCTGATTTGTTGATTTTTTCTTTCTTATGGTTTTCACGTTTCAGTTATTGATATATGTGTGTAACGTATTCAATATTTCGCAAAAGTCTTTATCAGGCGAAAGAAAATCTTTTGGCTGTCGGCCTACATGATTTTCACAAATCACAAAATTAAGTGGCTCATTTTAAATTAGGAAGGCTGGATGATAGAACTCACAGACCTTCTCTGAATCAAAGATCAATCCTCCGAATGGTCATTCAATTTGTAAATATTTTTAAAAATGATATTTTCAATTTATAATGTACAGCAAAACCACGTTTTCAAGTCTTTAAAGCGATTCAATAAATTTAGTTGAAGGTTTGGTAGTGTAATCATGAAACTTTAACAAATAGTACATTTAACAAAAATGGGCAACATGCGCCATTTTTTCAGAAAAATATACAGTTATAATATGATAATACGCTTGAAATGAAACGCTATTTCATATTGTATCCGTGAAATTCGATAGTTGAATTTGCATTTCTTAGAAAAAATGCATGTCATGTCCTTGATTTTAAAATGTAAGCATTTGTCGTCTTCTTATTGGCTTTGACGTAATATTTGCAGAGGTGAAACATAAAGTGATGTAGTGAACAGTTTTGAATCCGATTTCACGGGTGTTGGGTTACGTAAGTACGAGTTTATAGTATTCTACAAAATTCACCGTATGCATTTAAGTAATATTAGATAAATCATTATATGTGAAAAATATTCTTGGTCAACAAATTAGCATACTATTAGAAGTAAGCCATATCCATTTCTTAATTAAAATTAATAAATTAACAATTAAAATAAAAAAACATCTAATTTTCATTAGATATATTGTAATGTAGCCATTTTGAAACTCTTTTTCTATCGGTGTTTGCACCTACTACGAAGTATTCTTTATGAAATTTAAATTTCTTCCATACATCCTTTTCACAGTCGAAAGGTTCCCCACCCCTTAAGGCGATATAGGCGATGTAAAACGAATTCATCTAATGCAGTTTTGTAAAAAAATATGACAAAACAGTGACGGAAAAATTATAAAAAATTGAATGATTTTTTGCCATTTATTGAAATTATTATTGTTTTTTTGTATTTTTTTTTAAATATTTGACATTACAGCTAGAAATTTTTTACGTTGAAAGATCATACGAGATATACTCGATGAGAAATTTTTGTAAGTCACATGAGATTAACTCAAGGAGAATTGACGTCACAAACACCCATGTCTTAGATCTCAATTGAAAAATTGAAAAAATCCAATTTGACATTGACCTTACTGGGAATCGAACCCAGACCCACCAGATCGGTAGAGCAAGCTCTAACCAACTAGACCACAGCGGGCGGCATTATATATTATAATATATAAAACAGTAAAACATAAATAGTTACAGGTAGGAATTTTGATCTGCAGGGCTTGATCTTTTGAAGAGTCACATGTGAGATGAACTCTTTAAAAATCGGACCCTCCTCTAATAAAATTTGAATACGCCTTTGTCAAAAGCGCATTACTGAATTTGAGCAGTGACAGGCATGAATGACCTTTCGTTTCCTTTGTGAACACCTCTACTAATTGAAAAGGACCAAATCATGTTTAGCTTTAATATTCCTTTAATAACAAATGTGTACAAGTTCGCTCATTGCGTAGGTGAGCAAGCTGCATTATTACTGCCAGAAACTCGAAAAAGTGGTACTGGTTTCTCAAGCGGGGGGCTGCAAACTCACAAGGGTTCGCATATACCCCGATAACTATTTTTTATCAGAACTTAGTCACAACAAATATTTATGGAGGTGGCAACTAAAGAGCGACGAAGGTGAGACAAAAACGAGCAGTTTTATTACTATGTCCGCATCCAATATAGAGAGAGCATATCGTCGTTAAGCACATATCTCAATTATTGTAAGTTTTAGGCTTTTTGATGTAATGAATTTAGAATTTAAATTCACACATATTCTTTGATTTCGTATCCCAAAAAAATATATTTCATGCTTTATTTATCCTAATACAAAAACGTCGACATTTTTTTTTTATTATAATGTGCAATGTTTAGCGCGAAAAAGAGGATGGAATGGATATAAACGTCTTTCCTTTCTTCCTTATTAACTTCCTCAAAGGTAAAAATAATAAAAGATTTTTAGTACTTTTTCCACATAAAATTTATTACATCAGGACACTTTAAAAGTGTTCCTCAAAGGTATTGAGAACAAAACCATTCCAGTGGTGTTTTATAGCGATATAAAGCCATAACGGTAGAATAAAGTGCATTTATATGTCGACTGAAAACTTTTTTAAATACGAGGTTGTAGAGAATTATCAACGATATGAACTAATAGCGGAGCTTTATATCAACATAGGTTATTTAATGAGAAATTTAACCTCTATTTTTCGGACAAATTAAGGATGGAACGATAGTTCATGGACGAGGACGACAGATGGGGGGAGACGATTCTGACATAACATATTGTTTGTAATTGGATTCCAACCTTTGGACACTGCAACCGATGTCATTGACCGCTCAGCCATATGCCTGGCTAAGATTATATAAATATGAACCATTTTTTATAATCATGGGCTGTGGCCTGTGGAATGAAATCAAAACGGAAATCCTTGTTTTTGTATTTTTTAAATCAATTTGAAGAATTGGAGTTTCCATTCGAGATTTTATTCCGTGGACTCGTACGAAACTGAATTGATGACATCATGTACCAGTGAGCACTTTGGCTACAGGATCGACAGTATTTTCATTGTTATTGAGAGGGATTTTTTGTATATTGATGAATGCAAACTAATAATTATCAATCTCTTTATCTACTTTTTTTAATAATATGAGTATTTTAATTCATTTTATATTTAATACCAGATACCAAAACTGTACAAAATTGTAGTGTAGGAAATATCAAAGTCCTTGAATACAAATTCATTAATCAATATGTGGAGGTTTGCGCTTTGGGCGTGTTATTTTTGTAGTAGTTTCTTTGTGATTGTAAGCAATATTGTATATTTATACAAGTACCGCCAGGACCATGTTGCTCAAACCGTGCTGCCCTTGACCTGAGGTCACATTTTTTTAAAAAATAGGCGTTAGACAGTTTGACATTGATTTTTTTTAAGACAAGTAAAAGGTATTCATCTGTAGCATTTAATTCTTTTGTTTGAATATGTAACAAACGTTTAATGACAATCTTACTTCTTAGTATTTGCAATAATATAGTTTAGCACTTGTAATAATTTTTATATTTTGCCGAAAGTGCCAACTTTCAAAAATGAGCCAACATATTTAATATAAACAAATACGATTCTGTTGTTTATACTGACATTTTCATACCTGTCATGACCGAGAGTTATCCAATTCTCTTATACATTTATATAAAAACAGCGGTGGGCTGGCAATACGTTAACAAAAGACTCACTTAATCCCGAAGCAATTCTCGGTGTTCTGGGGAAGGAGTGAATTTTTTAAATACTCCTTTGCAATTATATGCATAAAGCAATCAACTGTCTCTTAATACACTTATAATACGTAACAATATGCAATTAACCGTTAACTTATCAATCTAAATAGCTAAAAATGTACTACTGTGTGTACTAAAGCTGCCGTAGATAATATATATGTCAAAAATTGCATTTATATACTAATTTGAGCTCCCGAGCTCCCTCCAGCCCAGCCCTGTATAAAAAATAGAATAGAATCTTGAGTTTGAGTTGTATAGTATTATATTGAACTATCTAATGTTATAAACGCTGTTTTTTTGTCGATATATAGAACTTTAAAATTAAACGAAACACGTAAAAATAGTCAAACTGCTCATTGTATGTATTCACTTGATTGGAAAGATAATTTTATGTCGGTTGTGTTTGAATATGATTTCGAGCATATGGGCACAGCGGCTGGCTCGAAGAAAGCACAATCTGGAAGATCAGTTCTCGACCATTTTTTGAAGCAGTTGGAACCGTATGTCATCCCTAGTGTGGCAAATGTTGGCATAGACTAACCACCTAACATTTATCCTGTCTTGTTGAAACTACAGCTTTCCACATCAATGTTATTCAATAGAGAAAAGAAAATATTAGTAATCATGGATATATAGCGCTTACCATTGAGTATAACGTTCTAATGAGCATAATTTTTGAAGAAATATGGACCAATGATTCCACCAACCCATGTAGCACACCAAAGAATTACTTTTTTTAGATGTAACGGCGTCTCAATAGCGATTTGTGTACCCAATCAACCAAAAAAAGTTATTCATGGTGAAATGGCAAACCAAACTAAGCACACTTTAGCTGTCAGCTGTCGCTGAAAATTTCTTGCTTATTTGAAAAATAAACCTTTAAAAATCTTCTCGTTATATAAAAATAGTAATTTTGAATATGAAAATAACTTTTTGTATCATTTTTACGTTTATTTAATAAATCATTGTTTGATTTCTTCTTTTTATTTCTGAGGTGAAAGGAAATATCAAAACATCTATTTACTAGCATATAACTATCAGAAAAACAAGAATTCTCTGCATCTCAATAAATAAGAGTTTTTGTCGTTTCGTTAACCGTTTGATCACAATTTTGAAAGAATACTTATTGTTCTGTAAAAATATTCATGATAGTAAGTAATAGGAATGATAAATGGGTATGAAAATAGCGCTCCAATAAACTTAATAGATTTGTATATCCGTTATGCAACGAGGTATGAAAGGTATCCCAAAGTGGTACTCGGTTCAAATCATAAACATAATTTATCAAATGTATGATTTCTATGTACCATTCGTCAGCCTAATAGAATGGATGCAAGAAATCGCACCATAAACGGATTACGTGAATTCAGGGCAGCCACAAAGTGTGGACATTTTTTAAGCGATGGATCAATTTGTTGAACTGCTGTGGTCTAGTTGGTTAGAGCTTGCTCTACCAATCAGTCGGAACTGCGCATGGTAAGGTCAATATCATTTTTTTTCTATTTAAATTTGAGACCTAAGACTTGGGTGTTTGTGATGTCAATTCTCCTTCTAAGTTGATCTCGAGTGACTTACAAAAAAATATCATCGAGTTTATCGCGTACAATCTTTCATTTTTGTTTTGAACGAAGATACTCACTATCCATACATCATAAAAAATATAACTTGTTAACTAAATAATATGATTGTTGTGTAATGTGTATTTCACTTGAAACATATTCAGATTTTAATAAGTATCCATTTTAACTTCTGGTTTATTTTAATATTTAAGGTGCGTAGAAGATATATTATTATCATGACTAATAAATTATGTCAAGGAAAATGGCTTTAAACCAGGGTTTCTCAACGGGTAGCCCCCGGGTCCAAAAAAAAGGTTGAGATACACTGATTTAAAAGATATAAATATGGAAGGGGCAGGCATAATATTTTCTATTTCAAACGTTACATACGTAAAATTGACTGCTTTTAAACTCTTGTTGATGAAATAGTTATACGCTATTTATTTTCAAATCTTTACTTTTTACACGCATTTTTTCTACATCATTATTTTTGCCATTTTTATAAAAAACTAAAACCAGATACATACCATACATAAACATAATATTATAAAAACTCGGTGGTATAAATCAAAGCATATTCTACTATTGTTGCTGACCCCAACGTACCTTCGGTGACTGGTTGTATATCTAAAATACGACCATGGGGTGGGCTCCTCCTCTTAACTCCTCCTTGTTTTCGGATAATGCTGCCAAAGATGCGAACAAACTTCTATAATTCTAGATACAATTTACTACTAAAAATGACTTCTAAAATATCGTTTTCGAGCACACAAACGATATTTTAAATTCTTAAATATTTCAAACTCTCAAAATATTCAGTGGCAGCCCTAGATTTGAACAAATATAATTTCATAGGCAGAGGAATGTTGGGCAAAGAACGTGAGACCACACTCTATTCTACTTGAGGTGAGGCAGGCGTATTAAAACTGCAATTATATAATTCAGTGGGAGAAAATTTAATTACTCTTATAAAAAATAATGATTTCCTAGATTAGTTTAAACGTTTCGCTTTAGTTCATAACAACAGTGACAAAAGATGAGAAAAACAATTGCGGGAAAATGAAAAGATCACACCAAATGACAGTCTGCACTGTCCTTTTCTTGTTTAAATATAAGATTTTAATAATTCGACGTTAATGAATAAGTTAACTATTATATAAATATATTTAAGATGTTGTATTATCCTTACAAATTTTATTGCAGTTTAATTTAAAAGAACGGCAAGTATTTTAGCGTAAATAAAACAATAATTGTTTTAATGTTTTTAAACGTTAATTATATTATTATCTAATCGTAAAATTTTAAAAATGTGATGCAGAATTATTATTTTAAATTAGTTCGTCGTCATAAAAAAGGTTTAAAGCAGTTGATTGAGTGTTGGGGAAGTATTACACACAGCGGTGGGCCGCCAATACGTTAAAAAGGGGCTCACTTAATATCAAAGTAATTCTCGTTGTTCTCGGGAAGCAGTGAGTTTTTTATCACTCCGATGGAATTATATGCAATAATTAAATAATAAATCGATTGTTAATTAATACACTTATAATATTATATGTAACAATATGAAATTTACCGTAAATTTTTCATTGTAAATGGCCAAAAATGTACTACAGTGTATACTGAAGTTGTCCTAGATAATATATATGTCAGAAATTGGAGTTATGTTCTCATTTTATCTGAGAGTATTGTTTTCTCTTAAATCAACAAGGGGCTCGCTGATCTTAGTAAAATTTAACAAGGGGCTCGCGCGAGCCCCTCCGAGCCCCCTCCAACCCATTCCTGATTACATACAACACTTAACTTACTTAATACTCTTTTCACTTCTGGCAAGTACTTAATGTTTATTAATTTATTAAATACACTGCCTGAATAGCAGGACCTTTTCACTCAACTATTTCTAATCGTATTAAATGGTCATTTTAAATACGTTACATAAAATGTATACACATAATTGAACAAGTTATCAATATTTTAAAATCTATGTCAATTTAAAAAATATAAACGTTGCAAAATTTGTACATTCTTTCGAAAGAATTCATCGGTAATTAAATGATTAACTATTGCTATTTTTTAAACTTTAATAACATCATCAACAATATTCACGAATGTTGCAGTGTAATTTCAATGCTTTAAAACGGTTTGTAACGTAATTACACCACTGGAGTCGTAAAATATTTTACTACTACGCCCAAATTCGTATTTCATGATTGATGAATTTACTTCAAAAGATTTGGTTCTCGCTCAATGCAAGAGCAGTTCTTTCAACATGTCATCTTGTTATTTAATTCACTGAGAGCAAGTTTTTTTTATCTACCGATATGATTTGAAAGTGAATAAGTTATTTTAAAAACTTTTACATTCCTACTATCAAACATAACGTAGGCAGGTGGAACGTTAAACACATTTAAAAGTTTGAATTTACTATCTGTTGCTTTGTTTTTTTCGATTATTTACCATTTTAATAAATTTCATATATTTTCAAAGTGTCAAAGATAACTATTTTTCCATGATCATCTTTTTTATTTTCAATTGGAAACACTTATGAAACGAAGTAGATAATGTTATCAGCGTGTGACTTTGACCATAAATGAATACTGGAAATAAAATAGGCACCATGTGACGTGACACATAGAACATTTCCGCATACTCACTTTTTCGGTACTTAGTGCCTATTTTGTTTCCTGTATTCAAGTATCGTGTCCATTTTGTAAATAAAGTCTAGCAATTAGATTCCTGACTGTAAAAATAAAGTTGTTGATATTTTAATGTGTGGATTTATATGACTCCTCTCTTCGGTTGGTTATCTTGTCACTTTTGTATAAGTGTTCATATTCTCTCAGGTGGTTTGAATCTTTCAACTTTGGTAGACAAAAGCAATGGTGTTATGATATATTCCATATTTTATTCTGTTTTGAAGGAATATGGATTTAAATATTTTAGTTAGTTTTTATAAGCACGGGTATAACTGAAACATGACATTAAGAACATTAGATCTATATTACTAAATTTTAATTGATCAATATAGAAAAGTGATAATTTGAACTTATAAAAATATTTTCATAATAAAATAGTGTATTTGTATCATGTTGAAGACGCTCAATGTGTGTGTCGGAATTTAAATTAATCAATACATTATCATTTTACTCAAGTTGAATACTCACTAAAATATCTGTATTTATTATAATTTATAAAAATAAACAATCAATTCAAGGATGAAGAATAAAAAAAATACAATCGTAACGTATACAACTGCGTCATTTTTTTTTCAGTACAATATGCAATCTGTTATGGTTTTGAGTTACTGAGGTTACTTTGCTTTTCCAATACAAAACTCCTGATTATGGATATAACTGTTATCATCTTCTAGTCTACGACAGTTAAAAACTTTATTATTATCAGCACTAAATGCAATATAACACTTCAAAACAATCAGAAACACGAAATATTGTTGGGAAACTGTCAAATAATAAATACAAATGAACGTCGATAATTTTATTCAAATAAAACGTTCTATTCTTTATTCAATATAAAATCAGGCAACGTGTCTGTATTTAATATGTCTCGATTTATATGTAAATCTAGTTGTATGACACGTATTTAAACTTTGATTTAAATTGTGTAATTATTTTTAGGTAATATTCGTATGTTAAACAACATATCAAAATCAGAAAGGGTTTCAAAATTATTTGCCGTAACACAGTGACAAACTAAATTTAAACAATTCGTAAAATTAATGAAGTCTTATTGTAGTATCTATTGAAATATTTTTTTGCCGCAGGGCTAAACCAACTTCAATAATTATTTTGACTAGTTAATCTCTAGTGATGTTATAAACGTCATTTCAATATCACGATATCATTATTGGTTTTGTTTTCAAGAAATTCATAAATGGAATGAGCATTTATTGCTGCATTCGTAGTAAACCATATTATATTTGCCATAGAAATTTACTACTTACTTATCTTGTGCATAAAGACGAAATATACTTACAATATTACAAGGCACACTAAGGGATTTGTTATTTTATCGCAGCTTTGACGTTTAAAACTCCGCTTTTCTTTTTTAACACATAAATAATAATATAATGGTGCCTGAGATATATCTCGCTTTGATTTATAGTGCCAATAAAGAACTGGTTATTTTTCTTCAGCGAGATAATAATTTTATATGCTAGCTATATCATTTAATATACTATTTTATTGGAATGCCTTAATCAATACTTTTCCATATCAAACTACTACTTCCATGCCAAACGAATTGATTTGAATTGATATGATGTCATTAAATATACGCTATGCGATAATGCTTAAGACACTAAAGGACATTGGACGCTTCGATTTTTGTAAAGGACTTTTGAATTAAGCAGGACCGTGGTAGTCTTGATGTTTTAAGTAGAGTCGAAGTCGTAAAAGACCTTCTCTTTTTAAAAATTACATTGAAATACAAAATTTTATGCATTTTAGAAGCATTAAAAAATACACAAAATTCTAATATAAAATTCGGAGTTGGGGATTTTTTTCAGAATTTTTAACATTATTATTATTATCAAAAAAGATATTACGATGTAATATAAAATAAGCTAGGAAAGATTTAATGTTTAACTTTTCAATCGGGCCTGGGAAAACTTTTCGTCTAAGGAGCCATATAATAAATTGAAGAAAAGTAACGGCTGGCCATAAGATGAATACTTTTTTAATGCATGAATTATTATTTATCATGACAGTGGAATTTCAGCGTACAAAAAATGTGATTTCTCTAATAACCAAAAAATCAAGAGGCGTGTGTGTGACACAAAACGGGCCGCATGTGGTACAAAAGCTTTACTTTGCCCATGTCTGTTATAAATGATAATATTTAATACAAAATATACTTTAAAAATCTTATTCTCGACAGAACTTTCTCTAATAAAAATACAATATTCCCTTGTAATTTATTCCACTTTATTTAAAAGGCCAGGACCGGTTTTGCTCATTGCGAGCATTGTCAACTGAACTTTTTCTAAGAAAACTGGTTGTTATTTAGTCACTCAACCACTTTTGTTTGAAAAAGAGAGAAGAGAGACCAATACCGAATTAGTATTTAGTTTATCGCTCTCACTTTATCACGATTGTAAGAATCGGATGGGCTTCAGAGAATGGAGGCCAGGGCTGGGCTGGAGGGGGCTCTGAGGGGCTCGCGCGAGCCCCTTGTTAAATTTTGCTAAGGCCGGCGAGCCCCTTGTTAATGCAAGAGAAAACAATATACTCAGATCAAATTAGTATGTAACTGCAATTTCTGACTTATATAATCTTCAAAGATAGCTTCAGCTTACAAAGTAGTACATTTTTAGCCATTTAAATCGATAATTTTACGATAAATTGCATATTTGTACATAATATAGGTGTATTTAGTAACAATCGATTGCTTATTTTAGTACTACATATAATTGCATAAGAAGTGATAAAAAAATCAATCCTTCCTGAGAACACAGAGAATTTCTTTGAGATTAAGCGAGCACCTTGTTAAAATATTGGCAGCCCACCGCTGATGGAGGCCTCACATATATCCATGACTTAACACATCATCCGCGTACTGCGATCCAAAAAATTTAGCATTCATGACTGAAGAAAAGAACAATAATATTTTTGTAAAGTCATGACAGCTTAAATAGTTATCGAAATTTAAATTGAGTAATTAATGTCATGACTTACTTATTAACCGCGTCGAACCGTGTGGCCCATCAATTAGTCGTGGAAATGAAATGCCTAGCGGCCAGCGTAATTCGCAAAAAAATATTTCCGTAGTCATATTTATTTGTACGACACCAGTGAAAGTCTATCAGCTTGACCATTAAAGTTTCATATAGATGTTTTGTAATTAATTTTCATTATTATTTTATTATAAAAATATATTATTTACGTGACGCAATGGGCATACTTTTCTAATTGATATTCCTGGTGAAACTATTATAATTTGTCATTGAGTACTCAAAAAATATTTAAAAAAAACATGACAGTTCTGTTTTTAACCAGGAAAACGTTTTAACAATATAAATTGTTCACATATTGATTGGCTCTACAGGCTAGTAAAAAAACCCGTCTAAGGTTTCTATTGTAGATATTATTTTACCCGCCATAAGAAATCTAATGCAATATACGTTGTAAATGTTGTTTTTTAAAAACTTGTTACGTGTGCAATGATGACGCCAAAATTTGCGGTGGGCTGCCAATATGTTATAACAAGGTGCTCGGTAAATCTCTGCCATAAGGCTTTTACATAATAAATACAGAACCTACGGCCCATTTGAATTTGTGGCACTAGAATGCTTTCGTTTTAAAATTAAGACATAGTACAACTACTTAGAACATCTGGAAGCAATAAAATATCAAATTTTGGCGTTTTTAGTCATTTTTAGATAATTATTGTAGACAGAAATGTATTATACACAAAAAACGGCTAGGTCTCGCTAACAAAGGCTAACGAAGTCTCATTTCATTATACAACTAACCAATCTACAGAAATTCCAGTTAGATATTGATTTGATCCGAGAATAATAATTTTATAAAATTAAAAAAGGAGCTCGAAAGAATCCCTTCGCCACCCCCAGCCTACGCCTTGCCAAAATACAATAATATTTTAGATGCTTCGACTAGTTTTTTTAAACATATAAGTATATGTAATTAAAAAGCAATTTTGACTTTGAATTAATTGGGAAAATAAAATAAACATGATGATACTTTATTTTTGTAAAACATATATCTCATATATAGTAATCGATTTCGTGGATCTATTTCAATTACAATTTAAAAGTGCGAAAGCAGTTGTCTGAGGATGCCTCTGAAAGAGACGAAACACGTGTCACATTTTGTTACACAATACGTGGAATAATCTAAGTTGTTTTATTTTATATTACAATTTAAAGGGATTGATATTATGGTACAGTGAAAATATTAACGAACAAATTATATTGATTAAAATGGATTTTATTTGTAGATCACCATTAAAATGTAATATAATATGCAATGTTTTTATTTCTAAAAGCATTGTGAAATATAAAGTGAAAAAACATCAAAGTACTTTAGCTCTAAAAATATTATTTTATATTAGCTATTTCATCTTACGTTCTCATCAGAATTATTTAAAAAAAAACTTAAATTAACATAGTTTTATATACTGGCTTCGAAGAGAGAGAGAGAGACAAGATTCAAAAAGATTTTATGTATTTTTCATCTAGTAACATAGTTCTGAATGTTCTGATGTGAGCGCATGCCGAAATAGCTATCAACCATATATTTTTTCACGCTATGTCAATGAAGTTCTTTCTACCAAGGCAATGAAAATTCAATCAATAAAATTTTAAATATTTTTGAAAGCTTTTGTAATAAATTATCTTGTCATATTTAAACGAATAAGGGTTACATTATCTTCAGACTAAGTCATACTCTTAAACAAACTATTTTATGTATGACGACTACATATGTAAGTTTTTTGAATATAAGTTTGCTTTGTTTTGTGTTATACAATATATGTGTTTATATTTCTCTAAAAACACCTGCAACTCGACTCGCAAAACCGTACATTGAACTAAGCCAAACATTTAAAACGAAATGATAATCTTCGCGCAATGATGAACGTTTGCTAAAATATAACAATGGACCAGGTCTGATTCATAATAGCTACGATATGTCTGAATAGCCGCTCCTCGCAATAATGCGCCCCGATGCATACGTAGGCGTTGAAAGCTGTTGCCTAAGGGCTACTCTGGTTTCTTAGAACTGGTATCGGAAGTGGAATATTGCGAGTGTGGGAGGGCTGGCATATTCGCCGATTTGATAGCACTTGCTGCTGCGAACACACACGCTCAGTGGACTCGTATCAGTTTTCTACAATCTGTCGCTTTCGTATTGCACTTACTATTAGAAACCAAAATCAGACGAGTTGAGAAGTAGCTCTTATAACAATTGAAGGATAAGCTAGAATTTAGAACTCGCGTTTAATACAAAAAAAATCCAACAGCAGTTAAATCTGTATAAAGATACTTTGTGAAAAATGACGATGATACTAGATCACTTTAATTTCGTTCGACTTAATTATTGTCTTAACTGTTTACCGTACCTTGTAAATATGCAGGGGCGGTTATATTTCATGAAATAGTATTCAAACATAACATTTATACTATTCACTCATTTTAAATTATTAATAGGTTCAATATTATTTTTGAATATTATTTGATGAAATATAACCGCCCCTGCACATACATGGGGCGCATTGACCGGCCGCCACTGGTTGTTGGCTTCCATGACGTACCTCACAGGTACAAGTGCCAGTAACAATGGTATTTATTTCAATCGATTTTTTTATTTACGTTCGATGGGTGTTTGGGATGTCAAAAAATTCCCTCCCACCTTTCCAATTGTAAAATAATAAGACGTATTGAGAGAGTTTGGTTAAACATTAGTCCTTTCCTAACTGTTATGTTCTCTATTATTATTGTTTGACCCCCTATTTGTCATATTTTGTCTCTGAATCCTTTGCACCCCGTAACACGTAAATTGTGTCAAGTTTTTGGACCCATTCGTATTAAAACATTGATTTGATTTAAGCTTGATTTCTAAATTGCCATAACGGTCGTTCTTGACGTTTCGAGAAAAGTTTTCAGAAAATATATGTTTATATGGCATTACATTGTTTACAAACCATTGCATAATAACCCCCCTCAATCGTTTTTTTTTAATACACTGTCCATAATACGTATTTATCTTGTATTTGTAACGGTGAACTAACAAAATTAAATAAAGACATTTTGAATTAGATGCGTACTTCTTACTATAACATTTTTTTTAAAATAAAAATTATACTTAAAACATAACATAATATTATGTTACACTACACATTTTTTTATTTATAAATAAAAATACCGGCTTAACAGTAAAAAAAAGCTGACGCAAATTGCTTAAATTGTATTTTTTTAGTTGTGCCATACTGGCAAACTGAATTTTGTTTTTTTGTCAAGATTATAAAAACAACAAACAACGTACAGGTATATTAAGTCAATTTACAACAGAACCACATTAGCATAGATCGCTTGTGTTTAGAAACCGCAAACGTGAGGCTGTCGGTATCCATTTTTCTTTTAATGAATAGTTAAACAAATGCCTTATTCGCTGGATGACTAATGCATTTTTTTAAAAAATGATGTTGAAAATAGCACAATGCGTCAGATTGAAAAATCTTTTACGCATAATAAGATGGATAGTCTCATTAGCATTTTCAAGAAACTTCTCCGAAATTATTATTTATTTGCCATTAACACGAAAAAGTATAACTGAATAGAATTCTTCATGATTATCTTAATTGTATTTATTATTACTCATGAAAGCATTTAGCATGTGATGCTGATTAGTCACTTTTAAGAGTTTTATTTTTTAACCATATCCGTTTGTTAAACACGTATTGAGAATATTTGTATGTCTAATATATTTTGGAATTTCTACGATATTTAAAAGACAACAAAAACATAAGGATACGTTCATATGTTTCAATGATGAAAAAATGGGTTTTGTAAGAAGTTCGTGTATGTAGATGATGGATAATGACGGGAAAAGATAAGCCACATTTAGATCAACCGAGTATCGCGGTCAAGCGTCCTCGGCCAAGCAACAATATTGACCGAGTAAGCGTCTACACTCTACAACTACACGCGTATATTTTTGTAACGATTCTGTTAATTTTAATGTGCTTTTCATTTGATTCGATATAGTTCCAACATGAACAGTTGGCGTAAAATGAAAAAAAAAATAATCAATGTAAATCGAATTATCGCTACGATGGTAGAGCTACTGCAAAATGTTGCATAATCACTGTTTTGTGAGTGAATTCTCTACTCAACATCAGTTAAAAGCATCACCTCGTAAAAAATGAGGGCTTGCTACATGTTGTGATGGTTTCTTCTTGGCCGAAGAAATACAAACAAGTTGGTTGTTGAGTATCCCACCACCACCCGTTATGTGTATGCAGCCGCATTTTCACGGCCACTCTTCCATAGCGCAATGCGATCAAGAAAAGAAAAGAATTTATTCCGCATATTTTTTGGCCCGATAAAGAGCTGCACGGGCCCTATCTTTTAACCATGCACTGGTGTGCTTAAAAGATTAAGATATAAATGAAAAAGAGAATGTGACTTGCTCTGTCATTTAGTCAAGTGTTATTAAGTATCATGTGTCTCCGTATACTGAGAATCCACCGCGGCAGAAGAGTTTAATCTACTCCGTGTTAAATTTAAAGAGTAATCAAGAATATCCCGTTCCGCATATGATGTTGCAAATTTATCGAATGCCTCAAAATTGGCCTTGGTTGAGATCAGGTAAGTTTGGCCTATTTTGCCCGTATGAGATCGGACCACAGCAAGCAGCTCTGCTCGTTCGGCATTCATCTCATGGCAGTCCCACAGTACGTAATTGGCGTCCTGGTGGTTGTGCCCGCAAATGCAATCCGGCCGTTCAACCAACTTGAGAAATACAAACAGTTTCTATTCACTCGCTCACATAAAATCACTCGTCGGATCGCTCGACCAAATACCGCGCGTCGCGATCATATTGTTTTGTATTCGGCCGAGTTCACTCTCTCGGCCGCGTACTCGTTTGGTCTAATTGAGACATTACAAATAATGCTTTTGCGTAAAAAAAACAATACAAATTACTATCCAAACAGGTTAACGGGGATTCAAAATCAGTATCACTAGCGTGGCAACATATTACCAAGGTTAATTTATTACCACAGCGGTGCAGCAAAGTTTAAACGAATAGTATGTGTAGATTTGAAATTTGAGATTGATAAAATTCATTACCAATTAAATTTGACGTCACTTAATTTATTTGAAACCATTTACTGTGATTTTTTTAATCGACCAACTCATTATAATAAAACAAGTTTAACAACCATAGATTAATGCTTTTTTATAGTTATCGTATTTCTATTCAATTTAATTTAAAATGAGATACTTCTTTTTTTATTACAGGTTATTCTAGTCTATTATTCGTCTTTGTTTTTTTGTTTTAAAACTAAAACAGCAGTAATTATTTAACCAAAACTAACAATTAAATCGTTGTGTGGTTATCTCAAATAGCATATTCTTGTTGTTATGGGCTATATGCGTTTTCAAATAATACAAAATTTAATTGACTTTTTAAAGTTCTACGTCATTACAAACAATAACGGAGCAATATTTCCAATAAAGTAAAAATTGATGTTATTTCATTTTATAATTAAAAATTGTTGTCTATTTTTACTATCGTAACAAGATATGAGACTAGTACTGCGTCTCAAAGAATCTTTTAAAACCGTATTTGTTTGCTATTTCAATGTTTATTTGAGACTGTTTCGGTTTTGGGTGCGTTGCAGATGACCAATTTTATTTTAATTTGAAAGTATGTATTGAATTACTTAAAACAGCAAACTTCAGTGGCGGATTAAGCACATGGGAGGCTTCAGCCGCAATAAATTTTGTCGGATAATACAAAAACACTTGAAAATTCAATGAAAAATATACAAACTTCCGAACACAAAGTACATGGGTTATATAATATAAGCCATTTTTGAGGCCCCTAATATTCGGAGACCCCAAGCACGCGCTTCATTCGCGTATAGGTTAATCTGCCACTGCAGCAATTGTATCACCACCATAAAGGTAATCTAATATTCAAACATTTTATATATTGTTATTTTATTCATCTTTTATTGTTTTTACTTGTGTAATTTGATTCGATCGTACGTGTTACATAATTAGACAAAACTAACAAACAGTATTTATTTAAATAACTATATGATCACGGTTTTTCTTACGGTTTTTATAAGACATTGTGTGTTTTTGACAGCTGTCAATGACTGTATTATTGATTTAAAAAAACACAAGAGTAAATAATTATTACTTCACTGTTTTATTAAGCTCGTTAATTAATACGATCAAACGATTAAAAAAATCAAGATGCTTAGTAGACATTAAAAAAACCATTTGAGATAAATAAATACAGCGGTCATAGACACGAAATGTAAGTAGCCCGCTTTGTTAACACTCGAAATGTTTTCTTCTTCTTTTATTGAAAACGTTTTTCGTAGGTATGTAGTATTTCTAAGAACTGTGTTGCCAACGGCTATAAACGTTTTTTTTTAAATTATTTTCTATGAAGGCGACTGTCACATTTCAAACGTTATTATTGCAGTCGCATCACTGCGATTGCGAATCCGATACCAGTAAATTTAATGACATAATACTGAGAAGAAAGTTACGACCGCCATTGTTGTTTCATCTCTTTTTGTCATTTTAAGCTTATCACAGAGTTATGGCTTCCTTATTGGTGATGTACAGGAAACATTAGTTAGATGATAAAAATAATTACCAACGTTTAATATTATATCTCATCATTATACAGAGGCTTGCATTTTAAAAAAAAACTTGCCATGTCATGTATGTTTTATTCCTTTCTAGTATTTTATATTACCTTATAATTTTAACGATTATTTTATTTGTAGAGACAATCTATTTCTCATTTACTTACTAATATTTCATAGCATAAAGATTTCTAATCTTATGACATTCAATTTTCAATTAAATCTACTCTTTTTTGGCCTAGGTCTTATGTTTTACGGTATACATACTATTAGGGCATCCAATCCCGGGATCCCGTTCAATTTTCTGATCCCGAAATTCCGGGATTGAGATGGCCGCGATCCCGGAATTTCGGGATTGAGAAATTTTGAGGAAAACCCGATAATTTACACGAAATTGGTAAATCGGTGAGCTAAAAAAAAAAACGAGGTTTTGCGAGATTCTGGGAAAAAGTATACCGAAATCCCGGGATTGAAAAAAGGCTCCGGGATTGGATACCCTACATACTATGTTTAATATGAAAAAAAACATATCTTTAATGTTGAATAAACACATAATAAATGTTTAAGATGTAACATATTATGTTTAACACGTAATAAAAATATTAAAACTTAAGAGGTCTTCAACATAGTCTTTTTATAGTTTTGTCACCATTTGTTGGTTACACTTTTATCAGTATTACGTTTTTTGTATAATAATATATTTTTTAACAGTTGGAATTACTCGTGAAAGACAAAACCGTTACTGATCTTAGTTTAAAAAATGTGAAATTATTACCAATCAACGTTTTATTTTCTAATTCAATGCCTTACAATCAAGTATTGAAAGTGAACACCAAGTGAAGTGTGTATTATATATTTGTGAGATTGTGATCACTGCTTAACATTTCTGTTTGCTTAAGTGAGATCGAATTGACCGTTAAACTTAAAAAAGTAACTGTTTTTACATTATCATAATTAATGATTTTAGAAAAACATTAGGTTGTTAGATACCATAGCTCTTCAGACCGTTGTATCTCCTTCCAACGTTTCACATTTGATATGGTTGATTACGGTGTGTTGTTTGAATAGCTAGTCAGTGCCGGCGCTACGGCAAGGCAGAACAGACGACCGCCAAGATAACTCCATTAGGAGGCCATATGCTCTACATTGGGAGCGGACATAGATTTAAAAAAATATATATATATTCGGAGCAGTGTTCCCTCTAAGCTGTGTTCGCGCACACACGCACACGACTCGCCAAGCGCGCGCACATGTATTAGAACAGAGCGCACAAAAGTTACACCAGCTATACCACCACCAGAATAAATTAATTTACCTCATATAATGCTCTTAATCATTGTCATTACAAAAAAATACCATTTCGTTAAGTAGGTCTGAATACGGTTATGTGGCGCACAAGAATTTGATTTATTTTCAAAGTTGCACAGCCAATGTATTTTGCGTACATAATCTTCGGAAAATTAGAGGTAACATTGATTCGGAGGCCCGAAGCGCGCGCCTCATATACTTATAGTGTGATCCGCCACTGGGTATAGTTGTTGTAGAACTTTTTAGCCTACGCGTCAATAAAGTAAAATATAATGCCAAATAGTAACTCTTGGTAATATTATCAGATCGAGCTTATAATTCATTTTTAATTGGCTATTTTCATCGTGGGTTCCCTGGGTTTTGCTTATCGGGGTGTCGGAGATGATCGCGTGTTATGATCAGTGGGTTTTTACGACCACAGGGGACAACCGATGCAATTTTCCCGCGCGGTTCAGGTTTTCGTGGTGACGCATGCGTGCTAGGAAGCTGTGGTATCGGTATATCAATACCGAGGAAAGCTGTAGTTGCCGCTTAATGTAATATATTAAAAATAAATATCTTGTTTGAATTTTTAAAATATCTATCATTTTTATCATCAATATTCTGACACTGAAACTTCGTACAGATATAATTTAAGATTTCGACTGAAGGTGCTTCAGTCAGTTCAAGTTAATCCATGCACTTGCACGTCTGGAGATGCCGACAGGCGAAACCCGGGTCGTTAGTGACAAAATCTGTGTGAATATACATAATTTGAACGATTCAAATTCGTACAGGTATTTTAGAACTATTTTCATTTTGATTTTGTACACTTCCATAAAATTCTTGGTCGAACACGACCCGGGTTTCGCCTCTCGGCATCTTCCAATATTTCAAAATCAATATGAAAATAATTCTAAATTATTATTAAATTTCCATCAAGCACCTTCAGACGAAATTTTAAAAAAATTTTACAGGTATATAAAGAAATTTTAAAATTAAATAAAAAAAGGCAGTTCAGATTTATCACGAATGTCCGAATACGCTAAAAGACGCAACCCGTGTCGCTAAAACTTGCGTGAAATGAAAATATAAATCAGGGGTGGGGAACCTTTTACTCATTCTTTTATCTGATTCAATATAAGGCCGCAGTAAAGAAAACATTCACACCCTTTCCCCTTTTTTTTCGACTGTCGAATATGTAATGGGTTGATTACGCTCTTTTCTGAATGCTTGCTTATAATTTTTTGATCAAAGAGAATATTTTGATCGAGACAAAAGGCCGCATCAGAGTAGCCACGAGGCCGCAGGTTACCTCAACTGGTGTTAATACTATGACCGATTCAAATTTGATATTCAAGTATTTAAGCACCCTCAAACGGTATTTCAAAATAAATTAAATCAACAGTATTTTTTTTTTTACAATAAAATATTATTTGTTAATTTGCAAACACTTGCCATTTAGCGCTAACTCAATGTAAAGTTAACGTACTGTATCCAAATGCATTAACCCATTTTATTCAAGACGGGAATAATATACATGATAAATATGAAATAACTTTATAGTTACATAGTCAGGTCCATGTCACAGTGGTGACTGTCGTAGGCTTTCATGCCAGACCTTACAGGTTTGAATCCCAGAACGAACAGCGTTTTTTTCAATCGATTTATAGATTTCTGTTCGAAGAGATGGATGTTTGTGATTGTCATAAAAAATCAACCCGAAGAATTGAATACAAATTCCCTCACAACTTGATGTTGAATTTGTTTGGTCGGCAATAATATCTGTTAAATAGCTTCCTACAATTGAGCAACGCAAAAAAAAAATACAGCCAAAATAAAATAAGTGTGCATAAGGCACAATCAGTATTTTTTTTTGTATAAGACAAAAAAGATATGTAACAAAATTATTAAAATGCGTTTTTTACATAATGTAATTTTTCGAGATAGAACAAGTTGTCTTTCAGGTATATTAAAAAAAAATATTGAATAAATCGTTTTATACAAACCAAATGGATCACGACTCGATAGAGTTTATACAGCGATTAAAAGTCTGTTCGTAATTGACGCGCTGTGATCAATGATTTAACTCACCTGTTGCAGCCAACTTTAGATAGTCGCCTAACCTCCTGCCATGAAATTTATTAAATTTTATAACCTCGTTTGCGAAATGAAACATGTCGGCATTAAAGGACTTGCAATAATACTCTGAGCCCGTTTGCGTGTTGCAACAACGCTTTCTGTATTTTTGCTATAAGTCAAAAGATTGTAATTATTATTTTATAAATTTAAAATTAGTTATAAGAAATTCTACCGTCATATTTTTGACATAAATTAAGGAAACTATTTTATTATTTATCGTTTTATTTCTTCTCTAACTCAAAAGTCCGAATATAAACTTACTCGCCTCCATCTTCTCCACTCTGCTCGGTTTTCTAATGCCAGTATTCTCAACCGGGGTTCATAGCATATTCCAAGGAGGGCACAGAGAGTATATCAGTTATGGGGAGCCACAGCAAACTTTAGAGGGCCACAGCCAGTCTAAATATAACAAAACAAATCGTTTAAAAATCGCCTATCGTGAAACTTTGTAGTAATTTCGTAACTGTAGCAGACGTACATACGTTATTGAAGTGATAGAGCTAGAAAAAAGGTCTTCATTGCTGGCAGACGTAAGATTTTAAAGTGATTTACTTAAAGACTCAAAAGGAGGGCCACGGGCTCAAAAGTACTCTAAAATACCACGACAATCAGTGACCACCGCCATTTGTAAATCTTGTAAACACATCCAGCAATGTCTTTGGTGGCTTAATCGTTTCATTTTTTTTAATTCTACAATAGTTGTGCATATGTTTTGTGAAACAATATGCATTCAATTCAATAAATGAGATGTGAATGCTCCTTTAGTATTTAATGTACATGTTCACTATTAATTATTCGGATATCTCGGTAAATAAATACTGCACTCTCTTTATTGATTTGTGATAATTACACTATTAATTTACTGACACAGAAACACGAAAGTACAGTCAGTGTATGAATAAACTGTACCTGTAAGCAATTTTTGCATTTTACTAAAATATTCCATTGAATGAGAGAGGATATTTTCCATTTTATATGAATTTCAACCACATAGATTTTTGCTTGCAAAGCAATTTTCATAATTTATTGAATTATTAAATAAAGAGTTTTTAAATCGAAATGTACGTTATCGGAACATTTTCGTGATCTCGGGATTTCAGGATTGACAATCAAAACACAGGAATATACGGAATACCCAAATAAACCAAAATTTGGAAGCATCTTTTTTATACCCCTCGCTCAACTTTCTCTATTTTTTTCAATCACAAAATACCGGGATTAGTGCTGTCACAACCCCGGGATTTCGGGTCCGCAGAATTGGACGGTATCCCGGGATTGGAGGCCCTAACTGATATCATTTACATATATATAATTATGCGGTATGTAATAATTAAAACATGACATTAGATTTTGTAAGATACGACACCGTCTAAATGCGGGCTAGTACATAACTAAATAGTTAACGTGGTAAATAAATGTGTTAATAACTAACACACAATTTTAATTATCTAAGCAAGATTTCCAATTGAGTAATTAAGGGGAAATTTATAATCATAATGGAACGTAGTATCAGTGCTAAATAGAAATGCATCTTGCACAAGGTCTAATATCTAATAGACTTCAATAGGCAATAATTTATCTTATTATGTTTCCGAGACGAATCCTGCTGCACGCAATATTGCATGTCAGTTTTATTGTACGTATTGTTTTGTTGTGGTATAATAACTAATAGATGAGACGAAAATAAGAGATATATGACTCATAAAGAGGTAGGGGCTCGTTTAAGGAAGTAAATTGTAATGACTAACAAAACATAGTGATAATATGTAAGCAATAACAAATATATTTTTACAAATGTGGGAATATGTTTAACCTGAAAAAAAACATGAAAATTTTAGTCAATATTAATTTAAGGAGAGAAAAACATTCTCATAATTATGAATACTTGCGATATGTACAAATACAAAAGATTTAAATGTTATGGGGTAAAATCTGCAATCAAGAGAAGTTTAATATGTGTCATAAAAAATAGAGAAAAAAACCGCATAAAAAAATTGTTAGTCGATAAAATTGTGAATTAATTTGTTTTAATATTTTTGTTCTAAAATATGTTTTTTTTATTTGTTATGATGTTATCTGGAGACATTTAAAAAATTCTAACTTCACTTAACCTTACCTAACGTAAAATTTATAATTTAGAATACGCAGTCCTTACAATTTGAATTTTGCCATATTAGGTTAGTTTGAATTGTACAAAAGTGTTTAAACCCCTTCATTTATAATTGAGTATTTGCATATACTAATAAATCATATTGTGTTTATTATATTATTAACAAATGAATAAATACTTTTCTTTAATAGGAAATAAACAAAAAGAATTGGCCTGCAATAAAATGAAAGTACTGAAATATAGTATCTTTTTTAATCCGTATCTATTTATTAGGCCTACAACTTATTAGCAATTGAACTTTATTTACAAATTAAAATGTCGTTCTTACTTTGCGTATTTACATATGAAAAAAAATCGTTTGGAATAAAAGATGTATTTAAATTACATTTTTACTTTTATAGGCGATAATTGCTAAACAGACTTTGTTTTTACCATATTTGATTCAAGAACACATTGTAAAATTGTTTGTTATTAATGTACACAAGTATTCAACATCGACTTACTAAGAACTCAAGATAAATTGCTAGACCAAGAATGATATCACGGAATATATTGTCAATCGATTCCATACCAATCAAGGATATCAAATACGTATCGTTTCCTTGTTTATTCAATATTCATGAACGAATGAACATACAAGTATCATTCATGCATGTTGAGTTGTGCTACACTTTAATAAAAGTGCAACAATTAATGAATCACATGACTTAACTGCAGGGCAATAAATAAAATCGGTTTGCTTCATTGTCAAAAAGGCGAATAGCGGGGCCGCCTATTATAGCCAATACATTATATTACATACTTTCTCATTTAAAATTATAATATTTTTTCGTTTCAAAATTGATTTCAACATTCTAGCCAACGCAGAAACTCGTCTACGTATTTTATTATTTATACGGCGTTATCGAACAGTGCTTATATAAATTTTTGAATCCATTAATTTGACAGCTTGGGTTTTATTTTTATAAGTGTTACCATCGCAAAATGCCATAAATAAAAAAGCTACAAACACAGAGAACGCCCAATTTGTTGATGGATAAATTCATAGAGAAAAGTGGTACAAAGCTTTCAAAAAGAAAATTTATTGTTGTTTGCAATTTCTAATGTAATTAATTTTTGTTTCAGATTGTTTTTGGAATAAACTATGCTTTAACAACGTTGGATTTAATTTTGTAAGTATTTTTTTATTATACAATTATCTTATATATCGAATGTGGAAAGGAAAAAGGACGTAACCCACAGTCTTTTCAAAATAGGTTTTTCCCCCGATAATCGCAATGTATCAAACTTGATACACGTTCTGTCAAAAGGATGCAAGCTGCAAATGCCAAATTAGTATCTAAATTTAGTTTTAAAGTTTGAAAAAGATGACCTTGTAAAAAATTAAAACCAAGAAAAAAGACTGTGAAAAGAAAGTTTTCGTGCACTTCAAGGTTGTGTATGATTCATAATTTGCATATGTCACAAAATCATCAAAACACGTTTTTAGCGCCTCCTGTAAAATTTGATATGTGTGGGTTACGTCCTTTTTCCTTTCCACAGTCGATATGAAATTTAAAAAAAGGATAGAATTAAACAAATTTTACTTTTCATATTTTTTATACACAAACTAGTCTTGTTTGCTTGTTATTCAAATAAGATCTTCATAAACTATGCATATTGTTTCCTTCTACTTTTGGTTAAGTTGGACTATAGATGGTTTCTCTTGTGAAATATATGCCATCAACAAATAAAATTAATCTAACGAAAATCAAGTTAAATATTCAATTTTCAACGTAAAAATGCTATAAAAGGTTGAAATATTTTATTAAAATACAGTTTTTTATTGATAACTTTCATTTTTAGAAGAATATGCCACCACAAGTAGTGTTACAATAACTGAAATTAAATATCTAATATTAAAAAAAAAACAGCAATTTAAAAAAAGAGGAGTATTTTAATGTTCTCATAATATATTTTACTGATCTGTTGATAATATAGGAATCTGTAATTGTAATAAATTAAATCGTCAAATAACTAAATTACTTCAGTTTTTAAACTTCAAACTATTGTCATTTAAATTCAGTGGGCTTAGTTAATTCAATCTCAACTAGTCATAATTTTAATCTTCTCAACAAAATATACGGCACATCAATAAAGACGATAATTGTGTCGATCATAAATATCCACTATCAAATAAATTAAATAAATAAATAAGACAAAATATGGCCGGCGATCATAATTATATGCCACCACATACTGTGCGATTTTTATTTAATGTATACATTTGAAATATGATATATTAAATTCCAACAATGATTAAAATTTTTGAATATTCATTTGGCATTGAACCGGTTGGCTTCTTTTATGATTTTATACAACTCAAAAATAAAAGTATCTCGATTGTTTTTCTGAACAAATATCGTCTGTTTTGGAAAAACTGTTTTTGGAAATAGAAAGCTAACGAGACCATTGCTTCTAACCACAGATTCAGTTTCGATCACTTATTTGAAAAGTTTTACTGTGTTCTTTTATTTCCTATTAGACAAATAACGTGTAAACGCAGTTTGCAATAGCGTTTTATGAGCCTAATCATAATTTGGTAAGAGAAAAAATACTTTCCCAAGAATAAACAATGTAATGGTTTTGCTAACAAGGCAGATTTTAAAAAGTACGTAAATATTTAAGGAAAGTTAAATTTAATGATTGGTTAACATTCCTCGAATAACACAGAATTGTAATTTAGAACTTTTGAAATATTGCAGTAATTGATTTTACCAGTAGTAAGTAAATAAATCTGTTATATTATAATATATTTGTTTTTTTAAATCTCGACTTTTGTGTCAGTTTTGTAGATCAGTAATTTACTTAGTAATATATTTTTTGTTGTTTTCTAAACCATGTCCGCTCCCAATGTGGATCATATGGACTCCTAATGGAGTTTATCTCAACAGAAGTGCTTATAGGAGCACTGCTTGTTAGTCAGTTGCTCAACCTCTCTTTTTCCAAGAGAGTAGGGATAGAAGGATAGGGCTAAGACAGGACTAGTAGTAAGCTAATCGCTCTCGATACGCCCCGTTCATAGGACAGGATGGGTGGGAGGGGGGAATTCAAGACATCACATACATCCATGCCTTCGAACAGAAATTCATAAATCGATTGAAAAATCAATTTATAAAACTGTCCGTACCGTGATTTGAACCCGCGCCCTTCGTAACCGAAGCCAAAAACGTTGACCACACAGGCATAGAAAAAAAAGTTTTTTAAAGAAGAGAAAAAATTACGCAAATTATTACTCGAAAAAAACACGTAATTTAGGTCGATAACCGCCTGAGATCAGTGCGGTGGAGAACTACTTGACAACAAACTGTTGGTCTTTAAATGGTCTAATATCGGAAACCGAAAGAATGAGAAGTGATTGGTTGAATCGACGGATGGAACTGAAACTTACTAGTCCGGAAATTTTCAGATTTGTCGGGTTTAATGTCATTGACTTCAGCATTTAATTAATTTGATTGTGGCTATTGTGAATCGCTCTCACTGTATGGAATAAGATTTAATGTATTTCAAGATGGTAAAACGTAAAAAAAAACAGTCGGGTAATTTGTTTTTATATTGGTATAGGATTGAAAGAAATAAAAAATGCCCATGTTGCTCATGTAACTTTAATTTATGTTTTTAGACTCGACCCCCGTTATATTGACAATAGAATTAAAGTTAGGAGAGGACAGCAAGATAGTTATTTGACTGTTTAATTAATACGAAATACAGTGGAACTCCCAATTACACTACCCCGAATTACGCGCTGTCTTGAAATATTGGCCGCAAATCCCCCAATTGCACTGTCGCATTCCATTGTCGTTGCTACGAGACGGTCGTCTATGCGGCGCATACAGCCAAATTTTGGCTAGCGACTGTGTATTCAACACGTGCCAGGCTATACACGTATAGCCGGGCGACTGTCTACGTGTTTGATTTTGGCGCGCTTTGTACCAAATGAATAAAACAAATCCCTAATTTTGTACGATATTCACTGCCCCAATTACACTACCCCGAATTAGACTGTCCCGACTTTAGTGTTAATGAAGGTTTTACTGTATATGTAAAGGACGAAGAGTTTTAATATTTCGTTCAGTCTAAATAGTGTCTATTTTGAAAACTGTTTTACTTCTGTGACGCAGTAAATCAGCGCATGTCTGCATTTTATAATTCGAACAACGTAGATTTTAAAAAATATGATTTGTGATCAAATCTCTAATGTGACATATCGTATTGTCAAGTTTACTGCATGAAGTTTTTGATTTCGAATTATTTTTTATTAATTTCATCTACTTATAATTATTAAGCCGTTAGATGGCGTATGTGATATCAAATTGTCATACGCAAGCTTATATTGGACGATATACGAGAAATATAAAAAAAATAATTGTATTTTTATTGGTAACTATTCAGCTTTACAATCTGGCCACATTCGTTTTTCAACAACCGTTGTATTTATTTACAATACTTATTGAGCAAACAATAGAATTATTATTGTTGGTCATTGTCTACTTTGGTAACGTATTGAATTGTTGCCAGTGTCAAGAACATTATTTTCCAGTTCGATTTTGGTGATAGATATAATCGCCATATTGAATCAACATAAAGCAACAAGTGGATAATGGAGCGATTATCTTGTTGACCGGTGACCCGTGGATATATACGATATATATGTACATTTAGCATTTTTTTAAAGTGAAATTATTAATGGCATTTCAATATCAATTTGAATCGCTTAAATTTTGTACAATTTTTGTCACAAACGACCCGGTTTTGGCTTTCGGAATCCTCACGTATTAAAGTGCACGGGTTAAATCAAAATGGTAGTCAGTAAATAGTTTGAATTGTTGATATATTATAAAAAAACATTTTAAACAACTATTATCGTTTTATTTTTGTATAGGTATAATAATAACAGTTTCGATAATTTTTCATTACATTGGTCTGAATTTATATTTAATTGCCGTAATGTATCGGTCAGTATACAGAGGGCAGAATAAATAATTTATGGTCACAATTTAAATAAAATGGTCATAGTTTAATTGAAAGTAGTCATATTTTATATTATTTATATAACTTAACTTAAATGTTATATACATCTGACCGTATAATATTTTTATTTTGACCGTTAATATTTTTATTCTGAGCGTTACTATGTTTACTTGAATTTTATTCAGACCAAAATTTGATTTAAATTCAGACCATTTAGTTCCCATATTTTATTTCTATTTTTGGTTATTTTTAATGTTGATCAATATTGAATCTAATATATGTTGAATGAAAAAATATGAACGAATTTCACGATTTTTTCGTTGCGTTTGTCATTTAGCGAAATTGAGTAGTCATTGTTAATGTACGCATTGACGTACAGAAATATTTTCCGTTACGCAACAAGAATCAAAGTCGGAGAAAGAACACCGCAAATAATTATCTAAAAAGCCAATCTTTCCACACTGTCTTCTATTCAAACACGCCCTACCATTTTCGCTTTGAATTTATGGAGCGGAGGTACAAAATCGTGACTCGGGTTTGTAATTATTTTTGAAAATGGCCACTAAACTTTGACACGTTGTAATTGGGCCAATTTTTCGAGACTATCAATCCGCATTTTACATATAATAAGGTAATCAGTGGCGTGCTAATTACTGCGTAGCGAAGTGTTGAGCACTTCTTTTTACCGTTAGATAAAATTTACACAAGCCAAAAAGCTGAGTGCTTTGTTAAAATTTCTGGATTTGCGAAATGGGTCATCGCAGAAAAAAGTTTAGAAAACCCTGGCCTACACTATATATTGTTTATTACGTATGTTTTATTTTCACTAAATATGTCTCTAAGAAGAGCGATAGACATGTCAATCAAAGCTAAATAAGTAAAATGTAACGTCTTGTACAAATAAATAATTTGAACATTAAATGATCTCTTCGTGGAAATAAAAAAAAATGATGTTTAATATACTTAAATATATTTCATAAACTGAAGTAAAAGATAAGAATTGGTGTCAGAAAAAATATAATTGGGCCCTCTAGATTTATTTATTTAATTAAAATTGCACAAGGTTGACAAATTATTAATTTAAAACTTTTACAATGGAGAAAAAAAAATAGTACAATTTAATATTGAAAGCAGTAGAAATAAAATGGCAAGGAAGTCAACTGAGTTAGCTACGACGAACTCTACTTTAATACATAAAAAATAGTATTCGTCGGAACTCACCCACGTCTACGTGGAATATGTCGACATCCGAAGCAATATTTTGAACACCGTTAAAGCTCTCCCCAGTGGCATCCCCATTAGCAGGCTGGTTCTACACCTTGGGAGAACAAACAATCCATGTCCGCGATTTCTTAGATGTGAAGTGCGCCAACTAGTAAAATGGTAAAACTTTTTTCTTGGACTTTTATTTACAATCACGTTTTTATTTGATGTTTTGGTGGATTGCATATTTTTATTTTACGGACATAAAACTATTGCAATGTGTATTAACTGATGTAACTTCACTTTAACGATACTTTAAGACGTATCTAACTTATTTTTTCTAACATACCACTTGGCTCACTTCACCTCTAATGGGCTCAAATATAACAGTAATATATTGGATCAGTCATAATATTTGTATAATCTAGGAAGTCATTAAACGGCCTGACATCGTTAAATAATAAGCATTCAACTAAGGCTGTCAATTATCCGATTTGGCAATTTGTACGCAACTAGTCACAAGAAAAAAAGCAAATCAATATTAAATCCTTCAATTTACTGGTCACGATGCAAACCGGCAGGCCATGAATAAGCTCCCTTCCCTGATCAAATAACATATTATTTGAATAAATAATTCAATTGAAATAAACGCAACAAGTAACTAACGATATTGAATAAAAAATATTATAATAGATTAACAATCTAAAACGTTTTATCTAGATTATATTAAATCGTATCATTAATCTGAATTAGGGCTGTCACAATAGATATCTTATACTTATAATAAAGACTGTTTTTAATATAACCTTAGGCTATGAGAATATTATATTTAATATCGGTTTTAATCACGAAATCCATCATCTAGCGTTTCACAGTCTCATGTAATATAAGATTCTTAAATTATAATATAATTTAAAAAAATATTATCCGTTCCAAATAATAATTAAATAACATACATGTTTAATTCATTGCATGTTTTAATGAAAGAAATTCCACATACTTACTTATGTTATGCACTTAACTTTTGTATAAATATCACTGTTTTATTGTTTTTTTTATCAGTTAACAATGCTCATCATGAGCGAAACCGGTCCTGATCTAATAAATTTTATGTGGAAAAAGTACTAAAAATGTTTTATTATTTTTATTACTTATGTTATATTAACACTCAGAATAAACAAGGAATCGAACAACACACGGCAGTAATATCAAACAAAAGACGCCAGTACATCCTAACACAGGCGTGGGGAACCTGCGGCCTTTTGGTTACTCTGGTGCGGCCTTCTGGCCAATTCTGTAATTCTATAAATTTATGTAAATTCGTAAATTCATATTCTGACCGTAAATTCCTGTTTCCGGCCAGATTCCATAGTCAATGTTTACTGCGGCCTTATGTCGAATCAGAAAAATGAATGCAGCCTTTAGAGAATAAAAGGTTCCCCACCCCTGTCCTAACACATTACACGTGACTGAAATTTCTAACGATGACAGCGATACATCCCCCATAAAAGTCCCCATGTATAATCAAGTAGCGATAGTATTATTTTTCCTAATTAAAATACATATTATGAATAATAAGTATTTTTTTATGTTCTTTATTCTTGTTCTTTATTCAAATATTACGGTTTTTTTAAATTCAGGTAACCAACCTCCAATTTTTCTGTGAATTATATCACTTTTTTTAAACGGTTTTTCTGTGAAACGCATCTATCGTGAAAAAAAAGATTTGAGTGTATGTGCATGTATATGTAATATATAAATAATCTGGAAATTCTGCATCCCATATTAGGTACACACTACACAGTCGCCGTAAATGTATCAATGCGTTTTACACTATCTGTTATATTTTACATCTGAAAGTTTACAAGGTTCGCTTGTAGCATTTATCAATATGGTATTGAAAACGATTTTATTCCACTCACACTGGGTATAGCATAGACAGATAAATATTCTCTGAAAGCAATCTTGCTATTAACGTACGAGTATCCTCTGCAGAAACGGTTTTAAATTTCAAATTTGCATGAATTTATTGGCCAGTGTGTAAATTGTTTTTCCCTTATGCGAACTCAAAAAATAATTCCTTTTCTGCCTTCAATTGGATCTGGGATAGTCAACTATAGGTCCCGAGCATAGATTTAAATACAACAATTACGTATAATTCAAAGGTTTATGTTTATGTAAAAACTAAAAGTGTTGTGTGTATTTAGATATTTTTTGTACCATCTCCGCCTCCAGAAAACATCGTTTTTTATTTAATTTGTTGCAAAATAAAACACTTTTTGCACTTATTCATAATAGTTTAGAATCGGTTACGTTCATCATGAGTGTTATCAACTGGTGAAATATACATATTTTTTTCAATCCATGTTCACTCCCAATATAGATTTTATAAACTCCTTATGGAGGTATGTCACCAGTTTTATTTCTACGAGAACTGTTTGTTACTCAGTTGCTCAACCTTTATTTTTCTAAGAAATAACAGGATATAACTAGGACACGATTAGCGGTTAGCTACTCGCATTCGCTACGCCTGAATTCAAGACATCACATACATCCATGCCTTCGGGCAGATCGATTGAAAAATCAATCTATAAAACTGCCCGTATTGGAATTCGATCCCATGACTTTCGTGATCTAATAATCTTTGCGATGAGCAAAACCGATCCTGATATATTAAAAATAATGTATAAGTAGTGCATAAAGTGTTAATTATTTTTTAATAAAATGCATATTTCCACGTGAAATTTCTAATTGAAAAAAAATGGTGAAACAAAAATAGCTATGAGAAGGCTTTCAAGTGCCATTAATGGTATTCATTGTTACTTTTGTTTGCACACTTAAAATCTTGTGTCCTGAACACCGTAAAAGTTCTCAAGATACAGAAAATAAAGGATATTTCTGTACATCAATGAAAAAGCGCGTAAAGGTGATTGTTGTATTAGCAATATAATAAAAACTTCCTCGCTAAAATGCATTATTAGTTTGCTTTATAAGCACTGATCGAAGAAAACGATTAAATTTTCCGAAATTATTACGTATAACACAATAATGTTCTTAGTTCAACAGCTGTTAATTAATATAATACGCACTGTTGATTGATATTTTGACATTACGCTATCGCCAAAATTATGCATCCACCGAATTGTCTTCGATGTCTATTATTCCTTCCCACCTATCCAATTCTACAAAAGGGGCGTAGCGGAAGCAATTGGCTAACCTTAAGTCTTTCCCTAGTCTTTGAAAGAGAGAGTTTGATCAACTGATCCCTTCTTTTGTGACAAGCTCCACTAATAATCTATTTGATCTACATTTGGAAACGTACACTAATAAAAAAGGTATTAACAATACTTTTTAATACATATGATGAGAAAAAAATCAGGAATATACTAATGTTATTTAGATAAAGCCAGAAAAATTACAAATACACTAAATACTGTGCATTGTTGACTCCTGGCCTGTGCAGTATTTATGGCCAGGCCGATTAAACCATACTTTGACCTTTTCTTTATGTAAATACTAAATGTATATTAGTTCCTTAACGGTTAAGCTGTGCATTCAACTTGGCGAAGAATGGCAACAGCGTAGAATAATAAACTAAATGCGGTTTTGTAAGATTTTCCATAAAAATGTTTTTTTATTGTTTTAAGCATAATATGATCGACGGCTATTTATTGCTTTTGCTACGATTTTTATTCTTGAAAAAATTCTACGAACAAATACGTATTTTTTATATACACCTGTATTGTTTTAATATGTAGAAACCTTTATATCCTCTAGTTTTAAGTTATATCAACAATTTCCAATAGTTGTGGTTGATTTTATGTTGAATTAATGCCATGTTTTTATATTGTAAAAAAATGTTGAAAAGCAGATATGATTGAAAATAATAATAATATTGTATTTTAATTTGACGTATTTTTAACTGTTGGACATAAAATAGTAGTTCTTTGGTGATGCAAACGTTTCGTAAGTAATATTATTTTTCCTTAATAATGTTAAAAATATAGTTTGAAGCTATTTCGGCGTATGGCATCATCTGAACTAAGCTTCTTTTTCATTTTTAATCGAGTAATACGCAATAAATGAGAGTTTAGAAAAAAGTGGTTATTTAATCGTCTCTGTTCGATAACATTGATTAGTTCCTATAATATAAAATTTAAAAAAAACTTTGATTATTCCGCGTATTGTGCTACTAGCTGTGACGCGTGTTTCGCCTCTTTCAGAGGCATCTTCAGACTTACTGTCGCAAAGTTTGCTTAAGTAATGGAATAATCAAAGTTATTTTTAATTTTATATTAAAATTAACTTTCATAAAGTTACCGCCGAAACCATCGTAAGTAGTTCCTATAATATTTTCCAAAGCACAAATTTTTTAAGCTTGTATATTTGATAAAATTTAGTAATAAAAAATATACAGAAAATAATAAGTTATCACATTTAAAAAAGACCCAAAACATTTTAGATCACGAAAACACATTGACTTACACTTATTATACTGGTATTGTCAGTATTTTTGTCTGATTACTAAATTTATATTGAATTCTCTTATTTTTTTAAAACAAATCAAAAAGCTGCGCAGTCAAGTCGAGTAGCTATTGTGGGAAGAGATAATTAAGAAGATGTTCAATCAGTGGCGGCCGGTGAATGTGGCATTCGATCAATGCACTACTTGTATATGCAGGAGCGGTTATATTTCATGAAATAATATTGAAACATCACATTTATACCATTCACTCATTTTAAATTCTTCATGTTTTTATTGTCTATGGTAAATATTTTATTTTATTGAATTCAAAATGAGGTAATGGTAAAAATGTTATTTTTGAATATTATTTCATGAAATATAGCCGCCCTTGCATATACAAGGGGTGCATTGATCAAATGCCACATTGACCGGCCGCTACTGCATTCAATACATTTTGATCTTACTTTGATAATGGACCATGACGTTACGGTGAATAGAAAAATTCTTTACATGTCAGGTGTAGATTTTTCATGATCTGGAATTTACACTATTCTAATGAATTTTATTGTATGCACTTGTTGCGCTTATTGCAGTAACGCAGCTGCAAGTTTTGTGATGCAAAGGCAGTGGATAAAAAATAAATAATTATATTTTCGATCTACGAAAGCAATAATGATAAAACTGAGTAACCGTGACTTTAGTATCGACGGTTGATAAAATTGATTTGTTGAAATTTAGCAATACAGAGTTACGTCAGTTTGATGCCATTATTGCTAAACTTAATTGAGTTATTTTGAAAACCACAAATCATAAGTACTGTGGCGGAGTGAAATTGGTTTAAGAAATGATCGTCGTTTCAATTCGACTTCATTGCATTTGATTTAATTGAGAATTTGTTCGAATTTTTACGCTCGATATAATTTGATGCCGTAAGAAAAAAATATAATATTTCATCAAGATTTTAAAAAGAATATAAGATGAAGAAGAAAATTTGGAATTATCAAATGTAAGAGTGAAAGAAACAAACTGCGTTCTATCAAGCACGTTATCGTCTAGTCAGCGAGGTCCAGTAATCCTAACCGCTGACTCTTCAAAAAACAAAGGCTTAGTATGGATAAAGCTTTCTCTCCTACTTCTTCAGTGGTAGGAATTACAACGTTTACCTAGTGGTGGATTAGCCACTTCTGACGCCTCTGGTGAAATAAAATTTGTATGTCCTGTTTTTTGGATAACATACAAGAGGTGGACAGCTTCATTTAAGATCAAAGTAATTATTGAAAATTGAACTAAATATAAAATGGACAATTTATTTTTGAGGCTCCAAAAGCGCGCAATAACGGGGTATACTGCCACTGCGTTTAACTACTTATATTAAAAAAATATAATATGTATTCTAGGACACGACATCAAATATTAAGACTCTATTATTTTATGTATGTGCTAAAGGTAGTCACCTCAAATCCTAGTCATTGACCGGCGTTAGAAGACACCCGGGAAAAATACAATATTATGTATTTTAGAAAGAGACACAACTGAAATAAATACATCCATCGCACTCTTTGCTTTAATCTTATTTTGCCTGTAAGATTTTCCGAAAAAATATATTCATTTAATTTAATTATGAATTTTAATTTGAGGTTGGTACAAGGTTTTTAAAACATTTTTAACTTCTGTGCATAAAATTATTCATTCTTCTTAGCTTTAAGATCGCTTAAAAAAAATGTTTGAATAACTGTAAAAATAATTGAAAAACAGTCTTTTTTAAAACTTGTTTACTTTTATATATTACGTCCTAAAAAGGAATGTTAAAATTAATCCATAGTGTTTATTTTTATTAGATTTTATTGACTAATTTACTTGATTCATATTATCGTATCAGATTTAAACGTGGGATCCGATTGTATTTAACGCCTTTGTATAAAAAATATCAGCGGTAAAATAGGAAATATTTTTACCGTTCTTGCTAATTATCGTAAAAATGTTTTTCAATCAACGGAAATTAACAAAAAAGTCCATAAAAAACTTTCCGTTTTACGGTAAATTTAGAAACTGCATCGACGAATTATTCGAATTCTTCAAATGTGGTTACTTTAACATTGATATAATTGGACAATTTCCTATTTTTTTGACAATGTAAAAAGTAATGTTTACTTTCGCTAAGATAAACCAACCGCAATAGTAATGTCCCAGCTTAGCGTCGGAAATGTAATTGGTTTGAATACAGATTTAGTTTTTCATTTTCGTTTGCTGATTGTACTGTGTGTGATCAGTTTATTTTGTTTTCTAACGAAATTACTGCATTTCAGCAAGATCTTTTTTTTAATACCAAGCTAAATTTAGTGTCCTAACTTCTTTTTATAATCAATTATTTCACGATAGTCATATTTTGGTATTAAGCTGATATGAATTAAGATTTCTAAAATTTGAATTTGAGACCTAAAACATAGACGTTTCTGATGTCAATTCTCATCAAGTTTATCTTGTAACAGTATGCTCATTCAATTAAAAAATAACGGATTAGCATTAACTGTGTTGCCAAATATACAAATATATAAATATAAGTAATGTCTGCCACGTAAATGAATAAAGTAAATATAATTACATCTACATTTTTCAATTGACTTTAAATTGAAACCCTAATTAAACATTCGATATATGTATGTATATTAAATTAGTCCTAAAAAAAAATTACGTGCTCCTAATACTCTGCATATTTAAATATTCAAAAAACAATACCGTTTTTAAACGAAATAATGTCATTTTGGATGCTGCATGTGCTCATCAATCGAGTGTAATTCATTGCAAATTTAATTATGTCAGCATTTAGTTTAAAAATAATTACATATCTCTGAAGAAAATCGGTTTCATTAATTCATAATATTATTTATTGGGAATATTCTCTTTACCTTCACATACACTTTTCGATTTTGAGAGACGACTCCGTCTCATGTTTTATTTCAATCTACTGGTGAATAAACACCTTCCCACGCATCTTACCAATTTCATGAAATTCAATTACTTTATCAATCGATTGTAGGTCAATTATTAGCTAATGACAGTTGTTATTATAAATAGTTTTTTTTACACTAATACTATGAAGATTTTTGGTAATTTTGTGTCGCACAGTATTTTCTTAAAACAGCTTTTTGTATAACGTTGCATTACATACATGCTAGACAATTTAAAAAGGAATGGTCGATAAATACTGTGATAACCGATTAAGGCGTTGAAGCGGCGTATTTTTTATAATAACAATAACAATACAAAACATCTTGTCGGCCATTATAACGGTCGAAGAATAACAAACAAATGAAATCGAAAACAAAATGTCGGAAGAACGGTTTTTTAATTTTCCCGCGTGCGCTTTACAAGCTGACAATGGCCGCCGAAATTGAATAACGGATGTAAAAGATGCCTCCGCATTTTTACTATTATTAAATACATTATTTTTTATTGCTATTTACAAGAAATCGTATTAAAGCTTAATGCTAGTTCGCTAGCAAATTTAAATGTTTTTTTACCGTTACGTTTTCGTGAATGTAACTAAAAAATCAATTAAAAGATTTTTATTCGAAATAATATATTTTAAAAATAGTCAGATTCATGTCATCATCATCAACAGCACACCGCTGGTTACGGTTTGGTGATTCGTCAGTAAAAGGTTCTCTCCTACCCTTATTCTCTTCACGCAGATTAATTATTCCTGAGTATGTTAAACAATTTAAAAAAAAACTTTCGGATTCTTAATGTCAGGAAAAAAGTGTTAATTAGTGTTCGGATTGTTCTTGTGCGTAGAATTCGTATACTGAAGAATCTTTTCACCTCAAAACACTTATGTAACATACCATCAACGAAATTGATATATTTGATGGAATCCGCTTTAGTAAAATGTGAAATTGGTGATAAAGTTAACTCTAAGGCTCTATTACCACATAATATTTAAAAAAAAAACTCACAAATAAATGTCAATTTTAATGAGTTTCTTTTCACTATTAAATATTTTCCTCAGTTACGTAGTTTGCGATTTTAGACGCAGATATATTTAAAGTTTATACTTGGCTTGTGGCATGTTTGTTAGCAGTGAAATAAAGTGTGTTGGAATAATCTTAGACATTTCGTATTTCTTGTTTGTCCTTTTCCTATCGTGGGCTTCTTATATTAATTGCTTTCGAGATAAGGTGTGCATTTCCTAGTTTACAATGTTTTTTTTCCAAGTGAAGCCTATCGTAGAGGCAGTGAAAAATATTCTAGTGGATATCCATATCCATTTATTGCTTGAACGTATTTGGTTTAATAATAATGGCGTTGTATTAAAAATCACCAACTAAGCGGCATTGCTAATTGTTAATTACAATTAGCAGTAAAGTAACGTAATAAATATTATATTCATAGAAAACGTTTCTGCCTGGGGCTTCTTAAAAATTATATTACGATAAACATAATGAATGTAATGAGAACACATGTACAATAACAGTAAAACATCTTAAGCTCATGAAATATGAATGTAAAAAAATGACCATGAAGCCGTGTAGATTTTTACTTCATCATACTCGCAGGTAATAAATATTTTTATACTATTTAATGATGTAACTTCTACGTATTATATTTAGTATTAAGTGTGTTATTTTAATTGATTACACTTCACTTATAATTAATATGGTATTGAAATTTATTAATACTTTTTCCTGTATTGATGAGAACTGTTAAATTTACGATCAAATGTTGGAGCTTCTTTGATAGTTTTCCCGGTAAATTGCAGTTTTAATCTGAGCTTTACTTCTGGTTTTAAAGTAACTTATATAGTTAATACATCAAAATACTACATATCCACTATACTTTTAAAATCTATTGGTATACTTGGTAAATAACGGCTGATAATACTATTTTATCATAATTTACCTACTGTCTATTAAAAGAGAAACAATGCGAAATCATATTTTTTAACCGTATTTGACTATTTGTGACATTTGCGCTATATTTTAGTTGCCATGATAACAAAATAGTTAGCGTTGTTATGCCTACCAGGTAGAGGTCTGCATGGGCCTGGGTTTAGCCCTCGGGTTTGTACGGGCCCGGGTAAGAAATTTATTTTTTCAGAAAAATATTTCAGACTATGTTCGTGACATAAGTCAGCCATGATGATTTTAATAATTACCAGTTCTATAAAAAATCTTAAATTGTTGTAAATTAGTAAAAACGGATTTTTTCGGGCTGAGGAGTATAAATCTGGGCTTCTGGTCGGGTTCGGGTAACAAGTGTGGTATTAGGCTCGGGCTTGAATCTTTCGGGCTCAGACCGGGTAATTTTGTAAAATTTCGGCCCGTGCAGACCTCTACTAACCAGGTGATATTATTTGAGAACAAATCAGTAAAACTGACAGTTCAGAGAAAGGGTCTGATCACTCATCTATGACAATCCGTAACACGAAATATTACATATATTGGGGATGGGTAAACTGAACACCAGTAAGATGTCAAAACCAGTCAAGTTTCTCTTAACATTAAAGCCAAATGGAAAATGGCAAACTGTCAATTTGTCTGTACGTGAACCAACCTCCGTTCGTCTGACAAAGATCTCAATGTTTGACGTTGATTAGCGATAACAGTTAAGAAGGCACACAAATAGACCTACACAACTATTAACTTTGGTTTCGGGCCTGTGTCCTGAAATGGGCAGCTGTGTGTATTCGTTCCGTAATAACGTGGTGAGCGGTATCACTACTGCAATAAAATATAATCTTGGACGTCACGCAAACATAAACGCAGCTGTAGCCTTTGGACTGCTGACTGCTTATAACAAACCTTACCGTGGAAGACGTAGACAATTCAGTGCAATAATATATACCATTTATTTTTATGAGGTTATCATCTGTGTGCTAATGATAGTTCAATAAAATCCAAGGCGAATAAACTATTATGTCCGAGTACCGCCATTGAATTCTGGCTAGCCACTGCGTTACTTGAGCTATGATTTAGTAGGCAGTTAAGTCGGATTTGTTGTAGTTCGTTCTAATTTCTTATCGCTATGTTGACTAGGCGTGTGTTTCTCCATTCAGAGGACAAATCAACTGGCACGTTTGCCGTATAATATTTACCGGTTATCGCTGTCGAGGTGGGCAGATAAATAAACAGTCAACACTGGACAATCCGGCGAGGCAAGTGCTGTGACTCGTTGCAGCAAAGGTAATAATAATTAAACGAAACTCAAGCGATTGGGAAATGAATTGGCCATATAAAATGCAAATGATTACGGATTTGTTTGATTGTATGATGTCATAATGCTATTGAGATGTGGTATTGAAGGCGTACGTTTGGCACTCTACGAACTGCTAAAAATATGAATAAATTAAACAAATAATACATTTTAAATAAACAAAATACAAACGAACATAAACATCTTTTTGATAAAAGGGTGTTGTAAATAAATAAAAAAAAAAAAAAAATCACATTTGCAGAAGGCGTTGGTGAGCATATTATGTGTGTCTAATTCAAATAAAACACTCGAACAAACGAATATTCGGCCTTATTTAAACTATTCGACGTTCGAATATTAAGACAACTATTCGAATAGTATTGGTAATACTTTTGAAAGACTAAGCTTTAAAGTTGCTCAAGTAGATTGGTATCTTATATAGAGATAATACTACGACCGACAAGAAGTTGTAATATAAGTCTCCCCGCTCCGCAAGTCTGAAAATAATCAACAACAAAAAATAAGTGACGTAAACATTTTGAAATGTCAGCAATTATTTTACAAATCCAACAAAAAAGTGGCATGAAAATGTACATCGTAGCAGCATATAAAATATATACAACATACAATACCTGTTTCGAATGATAAATTTGTCAAGAACTTTTTTAGTCTCAACGTTTAGAAACATTGCAAATCTGTCATAAAAAACGATTATACCAGTTACAGGTAAATAATTATTTGAGGAATCTTTTCATTTTCACTCGAGTCATTTTCGAGGCATTAGTTTATTATACAATGCGAAACGAGAAAATTGTATCATACATTAATCAAATATAAAAAAAATATTGTTTCTCGAATCGCTTAATTCACCAACTTCAACATCACGAACAATACTGTCCACAATATTCGAACCTCAGACCTATTTCCCAAATCCAATAAATGACAGTACCGGAAGATGTGGTCGACCTATCCACTATACAATTAAGCTTATAGGAATATAATATAAACATATATCTGACAGCTACTGAGCGATGCATCCCACCGCCTCTGCTTAGTCGAGTATATTAAGATCACTATAAATGCGTTTGTATTCTTGATTGAGATTGAGTTAATTCTAGTGTACACTATCAATGGCCAGATTATATAGACTCTTTGCTAAAGATCTGACGAGTTTGTCTCATACAGACAGAATCTCTCATTTATTTTAGTTACTCTGAGATGGAATTATATAGGATGATGTCAAGGCTTTGCAATTCATGTTGTACATAGTGTCGGATTATTTTTTTAAATACGTTTCTTAATTTGATAAAATTAGTTTAATAATCGAAACGAAATCAAAATTGATCGCGTTTTCTTGACCATGACTTTGATTTGCTTCGTTCAGCATTTTTCTCCACTTTCTTAAGTTTGTTTGACTATATACTCGGATGCTTTATAATTTGAATGGCATTAATATGTGGGCCGACATTTTAACTTTCCTTAGAGAGTTAGCGATGACTCGAGCGAAGATGATTTCTGTATAATATAGCGCTCCATTACCTGCGACTACAAACCGTTTAATATAACTGATACAAATTGGTTAGCTAAACGCCGTAATCGATTTGTGCGGTACATACTCATATCATTAATATCTATTGAAACTTTTAATTATCAACGAGAAAGTTCTATTAACGGACGGCAGGTAAGACTGTAGTGAAATGAACTTTCCGTACAAGAAAACGTTTTGAAACGTTAAATATGCTTATATTCATGAACGTTGATATATTACCAGTTGATAATCATTAAAAAAACATTGATATTTTTGGGAAGTAGTTTATAATAAATGCATCTCTATTAATCCTGGCTACTAAACGTTGTCGGTTTTACAACCCGCTACAGATTAACAACCCTTTCTCGGCGTATCGCGTGATGATTATCAGAGTTGCTAACACTTGCTAGCATTAATTACATAATGGCCATCTTCAGACACTTCAGCTTGTAGTATTCAGCCAAGCATAGAAGTTGACAGTGAACCCACCAACCTTCAACTAACTGCTGAGAGAATTGTGAGACTCTTATAGTCATACGTCGAAGTTATTCACGAGCTCCATTGTCTGGAAAACACTAGAAAACAGCATTGAAATTGATATTTTCTTAAAAACACCTTTCAAATATGTATGAATAAGTAAAAACAGCTTACATTTTTAGCTTAGTAACTATTTCTCAACGATTTAATGTATTTTAATGAGAAGAAAAATACCAATTTACTTAAAACTAGTATTCCTAATTTTTACACTTCTTTTTCAGAATTGCTACAATGCGCATTCCAATTATTATTTAATCAATCAAACTAAAATAAGATATGAGCCCTTGAGAGGTTAAGTGAACTAACTGGTGTTTTGTAGTATCGCAAAAGTGAAAAGAGCTTGGAAAATATACAATCAAATAAAAAAATATGCAATCCACAAAAAGATGCAAGAAAAGATGTGATTGTACTTAAAAGCCAATAGAATTTTTCACTTTTTTACTTGAGTGCTCATATTAATCATATGGACATTGCAGATTTTACCATACAGAAAAACTCGTCGATTCTCAGCATAATCGCCAACTCACGAGCACTTCATTGTGGCAATTTTAAATCAATAATAAGACGTCTTCTTGCGTAACATAACATACAATGTAAGCTTCGTAGCTTGTTCTCAGCTTTCTGTAAGTAATAACATATCAATCGTTAAATAATCACCATTTTAACAATGTGAGGTAAATATTTCGAGTAACCTTTTCAGAACGATTATACCCAATATGAAATGGTTGTGAAAGCTACCCATAACACCGCAGACTACAGAACACCGATTCTTATTAATAGTTACCTCACTTTAGCACAAAACCGTAATTTACATAAATAATATACCGTAATTTAGTTCATGTACGTCCTGGTATCAGTTGCGCCCATAACTTAACTTGTGGTTTGCGAAGTATTAAAGTAAAATTAATGTAGACGGACTACGCATACTATCGAGTATGGAAGCCAAAGGGGCGTAATATGATAAGTACATCATGGCCATATTTTCAGTTGGAGCCGTCATAAATCGGCTGACCGTAAATCCCTTTCATTTAATTTGTGTTTATTTACGTGAAGCCAAACATTTACTATTTTAATAATACAAGCCATTCATAATTAAAATATTCTTTTTCACAGCGTTCGGTTAAATTTGATGCTTTTCAAAATTAATATTATAACATATCAAAACACTCAACTCAATGCGGAATGTCTGGGACACACAGCTTTACTCGATTAAAACCAAATGCCACTTATTCAACGCTTGCATTCTGACAGTACTGCTTTACGGTTGCGAATCATGGCACCTGACGAAGACTCAGAAAAACCGTATACTGAGCTTCGAGAACAGATGCTTGCGTCGGATAATGGGGGTGAGGTGGTTTGATTTTGTGAGGAATTCAGAGATAAGGGAGCGTACAAGACAGCGTCCCGTCACGCCAGTGGTTATGGAGAGACGTTGGAACTGGCTGGGTCACGTGCTGCGGAAAGCCTCAATCCTGCCTGCCTCTTCTTTCGACCGGTGGGATTCCGGCGTCCCGGACGTCCATCGGGTACTATCCATAGGATGAACTCGGCGGAACTGAGGGATGCTGGCATGTCATGGGAGGAAACAAAGCAGTTGGCGGGAAACAGGAAAACATGGAGGTGCCGCATGCTACACATAGGGAGCGAACATGGCCAAAGAAGAAAAGAAAACACATTTAAATTAATAATTAAGTTGTTGGGTTCTTAATTTTTAGGCTACGCAATATGTAAAATAAAATATTGGCCACTTTATTACATTTAATATTAAATGTAAGTTAAACTATATTAATTTTGTGTATTAATTTGATCAAAACATTTCAACCCACTTTTTAGAGACGAATAAGAGACTACAAAAGGAGTTGTTTCAAACAATATAATAAACATGCAACAATATAATATAGTCCTTAAGGCATTTATTAATAATCGATTTGCATTGCTTCCGTCAGCAAGCACATGACTGTTACAATAATATCGTATATTGCAAATGAATCTCTTTCGTGCAGTGCACGTCATACTAGTGATTGTCATTTTACACAAGCGGCATAATTATTCTTGTTTGATTCACTTCAAATCGTTTGAAAATGTTATAATTAAATAGTAATTGAAACTTATGTTGAGATAAACTCCATTAGGAGTCCGTATGCTCCACATTGGGAGCGGACATGGTTAAAAAAAATGAACGAACATGTTTACTTGTCGATGGATTCAACGGTCACTTCTCAAAAGATTATTTTTAATAAATTAAAATCTTTGGTATTCTAATGATTGCGTAACTAAGGACGACGTCCTTTCTTTGTCCGAAGTTTCATCAACACATACTATAATATAAGTTTTGTTTTTTTTCCTTCATTTTTATTGTTTATATTTAAAATTGTGTTTTAGAATTAAGATAGCACGAAGAGTAGTTATATAATATGAGCCCCTAAGAGGTGAACTGAGCCAAGTGTTATTTTACGAAAAAAAAATTTAATGCTTTATAATATTTTACATGTCTTAAAGTATCGTAAAAGTGTAGTGAGCTTTGTAAATACACAATGCAAACGTATTTTCATAAAAATATCAAGTAATGACGTGATTGTACTTAAAAGTCTAATATTATTTTTTTACCATTTTACTACTTCACTCACTTCACTTCTCGAGGGCGCATATGTGTTTTATGGATGAGTAAAATTAGTAAAAGAAGTAGAATTTTTCAAAAAACTGCTCACTTCTACTCATTAATAATTCACTGCATGCCTCTGTGCCGTATATATTACGCTAGATAGTTTCCAGGAAAATGCGCCTATACACTTATTGTAATACACGCATGGCTAATAATTAATTTTCAAATGTCACTTTCAAACAATACTGCCAGACACTGTTCGGTGCATGACAATAATAATAATTTTCATTATTTGCCACTACACTTATAAGAATAGGCAATTTCTATTTCCTTGCATAAAATTATCAATTGCAACACTGTTAAGTAGATTTATATTATAATTTATACATGCTATTCGTATATTGAATATTATTATGCGAGTGGTGTGATACTGCAATATAACGATAATCACATACTGTGATATTGCCCCGAGACGAACGCTGACCAAGCACAGCTGTTTGCTGAAGTCCGTCCTCAAACTGGTCCAAAAACCCACGCTGATACTTTAACCAAATACCACTCTAAGGCATTCGATATACTTAAACAATTAAACTGTATTTTTCATGCCATAATGTAGATATGAAAACGTTTAGAGTGTTCAGAACAGGTGTGGGGAACCTGCGGCCTTTTGTATACTCTGGTGCGGCTTTCTAGCCAATTCTGTAATCCTGTAAATTTTTGTAAATTCGTAACCTCCTGACATGTTCTAACCGTAAATTACTGTTTCCGGACAAAGATTCCCTAATCAATATTTACTGCGGCCTTATGTCGAAACAGACAAATGAATGTGGCCTTTAGAGAATAAAAGGTTCCCCACACTTGGTTTAGACGAAAAGCTACTTTTTGTCTGATTTCTAACGTCGTTTTATTTGGTGACGGTACAGTACAAACACTATCGTTAATTAATTGTTCAATCTTGTCATAGATTGGTATTCGAAGGTAAGGTTGTATGTGATATCTAAATTCTCTTCCATTCTTCGTAGCTCTATGCTTATATCCATATTTTTTTCCGAAAAAGGGAGTATGAGCAACTGAGAAACAAGCAGTTCTTGTATAAAAGCACCATATGCTTTACATTGTGAGCGGACACATGGTAACAAAATTATTTTTTGTTTAGTTTAGTTTAAATATATGTCGTAACATAAGTTTAATTATAGAATTTCATTATAATTTCTTTAATAAACTTCACTGTACTACGAATAAATTTGTAGATATAGCAATAATCAGAAATTTGTTACAGATTTAAAACGTATGTTATGCAATCTGTGGAATAAAACAATAAATACACGCGTTACGTTCAATACATTATACACAACGCGCGAACATAAAATAGTGCAATTTATCTTACGTGCTTGGCAAATCTATTATTTTGGATTCAGTGGGAAAATAATGCAACACAACCAAAAACAATGCTGAACTATTAAGTCATGTATTTATTTTTGAATTGTAATCTACGTTTGTTGAATTTTATATTCGTAGACGTTCAATTGTTTTGTGTAGCTGTCATCGAACAAAATACTTGCAGTAATATTTGTAAACATTCAAATTTCGAAAAAAGAACATTTTTTCTGAATGTTGTTTAAGAAAAAAATATGTGGCTGTTCGTTAATGAGCGGGTATTTTAATAAAATTGTGTTCATAATGGAAACATTGAAACTTCTTCAATACATACGAATTTTGAACAGATTTGACATAACACATTGGGGACTGCTAATTTACCAATTTACCTTTATTTTTTCTGACTTTCAATATTTACGCACGAAGAAGAATATATGGATATTTAACGCGGAAAGAAAACCATATGGAAAATAAATTACAAGTCATCAAGATTATAAATACTGCTTGAACTTTAAAATATTTTTACGTTAGCCATGGTTATTTTTTTGTTGTTGTCTCAAATAAAATACAGTTTTATTCATGTTTACACAATGGTGTTGTGCGCTTTCATCTTCTTCACAAGATATATGAAAACTACATTTTTATGCTATCTATATTTCAATTATGGCACTACTTACGTCCTCGTTTTATCTCCGACCTCCATATTTGGATAAGATCATTCCTGATGATTGGTTACTGTGATGTAGCGGAATTGCTCAAAACAAAAACCTATTAGTTAGCAAGTCGCTTGTGTAAGAAAAGGACAGTAAGAAAATCAACATCACACACGTCCATTATTTTTAATACAAATCAATTTAAAAACATCTTATGTTAGTTTATATTGTGAGATTCAAATCTGTAACCCATCAATTGATTGAATGAATACCACTTGTTTTGATCTCTTTGGTGAAGTAACGGTATCCATAGGTGGTAAAATTCGAATTATTTTAACGCAAAAAATGGTAGCGGATAATGGAGGAAACTATGATCCGTTACTGGAATAGTAACGTAACATTCACAATTAGTCTTTTACCCGAAATAGTTGATAAATAATTAATAGCTCTGATTATTGAAAAACCGTAAATATTAACGTGGAAAATTACGATTGTTAAATTATATGTAATCGTGAGAAGTCTATAAACGAAATGCAAATAAATTCAAATGAACGAATTCTAGAGCAAAGCAGTTTGATATTCATACTCATTGTCTACTTTTGAATTTTAAGACAAGTCCGTGTTGCCATACAAAGAAAATGAGTGGAATATAACACAGCTTAAGTACTACATACAGTACTCAACTATTGCATACCGAAAAAGGTATAATTATTATTGGTGCACTCAACTATTAAAACGGGCCGAACATGTTGATTCTGGGCCCAATTTTTTTTTATTTCAGTCAGGAACAACTACATACATAAGATTCTTATTCTATCTCCTACCACTAGGAGAGGAAATAAGCAGGCGTTAAAATATATTCAATTCATTCTGATTTTTCAAAATCGCATGACAGTTAGATTGATAGATTGAAAGTTTTTCATGACGCATAGATACGAATATTTGTGCTCAAATCGTTATTTTAATAAATTTCCCCACTGTTTGAAAACTAATCAATATCGCACATATGTTTTGTGTAGTGTTATCGTTGAATATTTATTTATAGTAGATAATATGGTAATTTGCAGATTCAATTCAAATTTAGCAATTTTAATGCAACTAGGTCAGAAAAATTTAAATATTTTATCGTTAAATGATTTTCTATATCGATGTATTGTACATCAAAGCGTGAGTTTATTATAATAAAATATACTGTCGGAATATAACACTCAAATTATATGGGAAGATTGATATTAGAAAGCGAACACCCCGTCATCATTCGCCTGGGACATTTTTACGTCGCTTTTATCACCAAACGTATCAAATGGAGAATGCTATATTGCATAAAATTCAAATCAATTCGAAGACTGATCTAATATGTTGGCATGTATCTTTAAGATGAGTTTATAAATACGCATATAATTTTAAATAACTCCAAATTGCACAGCCATTTTCTACACGCATGCGCAAATGACATACACGAAATGGCGGCTTTATCTGTTTCGCTTTCACCACACAATTTGTGATCGCTTTGTTTCATGTTACTGAGACTTAAATAATTGGACATTAAAAGAACTTCAAGTTAAGAATTTAAATGTGTAAAACGGGGTTTCCTAAACTTATTGTACTACGGAACACTTCACAAATATGGAAATGTTACCGGAACACAGCTTATTTTTAGGCCAATTAATATGTTGAATATATAAAACATTGAAAAAATATGTTATTAAATCACTTAGTATGTATTAATTCATTGTTTTTAAGACATGTTACATAAACATATGAGTAAATAAAGCTCTTTGTGATACAAAATCTCCATCTGTGCCTAGATATTTGACGTTTTAAATATCAATGGAGATTCATCTTCACTTGATTTTGAATATTAATTAAGATATGTTTAAATGTCTAGCAGCGTATATTACCATTCCTAATTTTCGCGGAACACTTATTTAGATCCCACGGTACACCAGTGTTCCGCGGAACATAGCTTGGAAAACCCTGGACTGTAGAATATGTCACATACAACTATCTCAAGTATTTTTAAATTGTTGACGTTTTTGTTATATTAATTTCAAATACATTTAAACAAAACTGATTGAGTTATAAAGTTTGCTTTATGTCGGTCATTAAATAAATATATTTAGCTGAATAATACGTCTACCTTTTTGAAAACCAGTCAAATTTATTTTAATGTTTTCGTAATAGCGTGTCATTAATGATTACCAATAAAGCATAAGACACCTGCAAAAATAACGGATCTTTGAAATTATACAGCGATCAGGTTTTGTAAAACATATTAAATATACATTTACATCATTCTGCTGATCCATAATGCGACTCTGGTTGAACCTATGACATCATTTGTAAACCTGAGATAATAATGACGAAACGTTGAATTGGAAGCCATTACACTATCTTTTGATAAATTATTACATTGACTAATAATAATTCTCCATTGTCCGACGTTACTAAAATCTCATATAAATGCTTTGCAATATTTATACGCTGTTTTGTTATTGCGTTTGATTCTGACAGGTGGTATAAAACGGAATGCTCCATAATTGGGTTAATATCGTTCGAGATCAAAGGTGCCATCTTTGATTTTGACGACTAGATTCAAGCAAGAAGCTAAATAGTCATGTTTAATTTATTGTATATTGTTGTGGATTGTAAATTATTTTTAATCAAAATAAAAAGGCGCAATAGCGCTCGTAAATTATTAAGGCTTAACGTTTTATTAATTTATGTGTCTGATATTTAGAAAATCAATTAATTTTACAAGCATTAAAATTGATTTAGGTAAGTATTTTAAGTATTTGAAAAGATTAAAATCAAATTAGGTATTTATTTTCGGCTATTCCATTCGCTGAAATACTTTGATTGTGTAATTAATATTATATTTTTTATCCATAAATCCTAGTAGAGTACGTATTTAACATTTTAATTTAAATGCAAATTTACAATTTAGATTGTTACGTGGTGGGAAGCGTATTTTAAAAAAATAAAAATTAGACATATTTTCATGCCATGTTACAATACATATTTTGTTAATTTTCACGTATTCTTAAAATATTGGACATCTACCAACATAACAATCTACTAACATACCAATCCATAATAATGGATTGGTATGTTGGTATTTTTATTTATATTACCATAAAGAATTCCATACAAAAATGTATATAAACCACCTGCTCAAACAATTCAAAAAATCGAATCTTATTGAAATATATAAAATCAATAATTAATTGTATTTAATAGTTAGATGTAAATTATTTATTAATTTATTATTTAATTGACATTGTAATTCCATGAGTAATAAAAATAAAAATATTCAAAAGATAAGTCGATTAGTCAAATATAAATATGAATCAGTAAAAACCCAGAGATATTTGATATTTGATATTTTTTATTAATTTTTAATTATGTCTCATTAGTTATAAAATTAGACATTATTTATTATTCTTTAAGAATAAAATAATACAAATAATAAAAATAAACCGATCCCAGTGTGGAGCTTTTGGATTATAAAAGCCGAGTAAATAACTGATTCTTCTCTTTGCCTTATTTCCAAGCCATCAACAAAAGGAGTGTCCCGAGTATTTACACTCAGTTCTATTCGGATGTTCTTTAAGGAATCCATGGTGTAAAGGTGCTTCTCATAGAGGCGAAATACGTGTTAAAAGTTGCAACACAATCTGTTGAAAAGTTATGAAATTTAATTGCATATCCATTCCAGATTGGTTCACATTTGAAATAGACATGGCGAAAAAGAGCTAAGATTTTTTCACTCCTGAGATTTTTCAGGTGAACACTATGAACCCCCCGAATCTTCAGTAAGGGTAAGGCCTCAGTAAACAACGTGAATATAAAACGCGTAATCCACGAAGAGTAAGACTTGGTGGCCAGAGAATGTCATCCACGCTCATGCACGCTACACGCGACGTCCACTAGTGCCTTATGCTAAAAGATAAGATTTTGAAGTTTTTATCCATCGCAAAACCAAATCAGCATGTGTTCTAGTAAGAGCTAATCTAATATTTGAGATCTTGGGCATGAGTATTTGTGATGTTTTTTGACTCGAATAACCTAAAAAATATCATCGTGATTATTATACGTAATTTGAATAAATAGATATCTGGCGCCTCGGTTTTTTATTTTCTATTTTTTAAAAAGTAATATAAAATATATTCTCAAAATGCCGAGCATATGGAGATCTATTGGAGTTTATCCCCTGATATTTTGGTACGAAGACTACTTCGTACTAAAATATCAGGTATAAAATTACAATCATTCGTACTTAAGCAAGCATTTGTGAAAGTAAGTCTGTCTGAGGATGCCTCTGAAAGAGGCGAAACACATGTCACAGTTTGTAACACAATACGTGGAATAATCATAATAAGTTATTTTATATTACTTCGTACTCAGTTGCTCAGGCTCTCTTTTTCAAAGAGAGCGAGAACAAATGAAAGACTACAATCTGTTTTTCAAGGTCTGATGGGTGGTAGAGGTAATTTTAATAGAAATCCATGAATCAATATAAAAAATAACTTACGAAACTGTTATAATTATTATTCCAATCAATATAAATTTGTACATTAAATTTATTATAAAAGTTGTGAAAATAGTATGTACTAATATATTTTTAACATTTCAGTTCAGGTCAAATCCAAAAGCCCAGTAATTTACCGATTTGCCCATAATATCTCCGTGACTCGTTTTTTTTTAGCTCACCGAGGAATTATAAAATTAAAAACCCTATAGTGATTTACCGATTTGTCTAAAATACTAGCGTGAATCGAAAAAAACCGGTATTTTTTTTCGGTTCGGTTCCGGTTTTCATTCCGGAAAAAATAACGGTTTAAATGGTTTTCGGTTCTGTTCCGGTTCGAAGCCCTGCATTATAGTAACCAAGGATTGACAGTTAGTGTTATACAAGTGAATAATGCAATCGTCAAACATAGCACAACCACGGTATTTAATATTAAATGCAAACGGTATGCAACGAATTATTTTGTTTACAAAGTTATGTTTGTATTCTGTTGTTAAAATTCTCAGGTATATTTTTTGAGAGTTCGTGATGTCACGTTTGAAAATAATTAAATATGCTAATGAAATAAAGAAGCTTACGTTACGTTCGTGTCATTGAGCGCATGCAAACATACTTGTGATTGTATCATAACAATAAATTCTATCCAAGAATAAAAGTGAAGGTTTGACTAACTTTAATTATCGTTTGATTGTATCTTCTACCTACGCATCTTCAACATATTATTAAGGTATACGGGTTTCTTCTGTATTATTCTTACAAGATTTTACTTAAATGTTTTCCGAAAATGTGTAAATTAATAATTAACTAATTAACAGAAATGATCGATATGTAGAGGATATTCGGACACCAGTGGCGGTTCTAGGTACTGGGCTAGGTGGGCTTAGCCCGACCTGCATTTTTCACCCAAAATGTGTAGAAAAAATACTTTAGATGGCTGAATAAAAATGAACAGCAATTCTGCCGATGAAAAAAATAAATACATTTATAAGCGTAACTAACCTTTCCCAAATTAATACAATATCTTTGTTTTGATTTTCCTCTGTCAATATAAGACAATGCTATGTCTACCTACAATAACACTCTCGATTGTGTTTTGTATTACAATTTTAAGCCGAGCCGGCTTAAAAAAAAACTTTTTCAAAACTGTGTTTACACTGAGGCGCAATCAAGCACGATTAGAAAACGTATTTATTTTATAACCATTGGGCATAGAAATGTCATCTGATCGTACACGATTGCGCCTTGGTATACAGCCTGCAGTCAATACGTCACACGGCCTTATTCAAATGAGCCCCTCATACATAAAAAAATCACTCTTACCAATGTCTGTTCGTTAAGAAATAAACGTCAGAGTTCGTTGTATTCAGAGACAAGTTGTATTGTATGAAACAAAACACGGTAGTTCACTTCATTTGAAGGAGACGAATTTGAGGTTAACTTTTTTACTATTCTATTATTTCATACTTACATTAGCTTTGATTTTATTATATAATAATTTATGCGTTGCAGTAGTGTCTTAGTATTTGTAATTTGTTTGTAGATTAATGTATAAGGTGAAGTGGAAACGTACACAATTTTGTAAATAGTATACAATGCTAAACTTTTCTCTAGCCCACCCAAGATTTTAGTTCACGAACCGCCACTGTCGGGCACTCATAGTTATCTAATTGCTTACATTCTTGTACGGAAAAATCCATTGAAGTATCCGTATTCTTTAGCCACTCAAATAATAGAACAGATGCGGTTTCTAATTAAGTTGATTTTACTATACAACTGAGTCTTGTATATTTCTTCTCAATCTCATATATTTCAGAAATCTTAAATATTTATCATCCGAGTTTAAAAAAATGTATATTCGATAGTAATCATTAAACCAGTGGTGGGGAACCTTTTCTTCTCTAAAGGCCCCATTCATTTTTCTGAATCGACATAAGGCCGCAGTAAACATTGACTAGGGAATCTTTGGCCGGAAACAGGAATTCACGAATTTACATAAATTTACAGAATTACAGAATTGGCCTTAAGGTCGCAGGAGTTCCCCACGCCTGCATTAGACACATGTAGTTTTAGTATTTTCGCTTTGGCCACATTAGTATGCTGACAAGTCAGATTAACGCATACTGTGTGTTACCCGATCAAAATTGTCACATGAGTTTAGTTGTGCTGCTATAACATCTCTTTGGTGTCCGGTTTAAAATTTAGAAGCTGAAATATTTTTTAGTTAATATGATTTGGTTGTATTGTTTTTGTCTCTTTATTTTCCATAGTTTTTTTAAAATTGTATGTGAGTAAAATATTATTATAATATAGTGAACGATGTGAAATTTATTGAAATTGATAATTAATTGAAGTTATATCAAATAAAAATAGATCCGAAAATTAAACATTTTTAATGCTGTAAAATGTTAAAATTGAGAATATAATCGCTAAAATTTATACAAATATATGCTACAAAAACTGGCGTGTAGTAATCATAAAAAATCTGTGTGTACGACACACATTACACAAAGGTATTCGGTATCCTTTTAAGCCATAATAACACAATATATAACCTTTGCGGTTTAACCATTAAATCCGAATTTAAATTCAAGTCACTTCGTTACAACATAGAACGGAAATTCTTCAAATATAGGCGTGACTTTGCTTACCGCAATAATTTAAACGCATTAATATTTTACAAATATTCTACTTAAAAAAAACGAAAATAATCAATAAAAACCATCTGTGACCTGTCGAGGTATATTTAAGAGTATGTAAAACACAAACAAAACAGGCGTAAGATCGCGTGGAATAAAATGTATACATTATCGATTTGCCCACGATTTTGACATATCTGAGTTGATTTACAGCGATAATAAGCCAATAGACACCGATCCCGTAAAATCGCCGCGCGTCTATTTCGTTTGGTTATTTTGTCTATTACCTCTCCGCATCTGCGTGCATTATCTATGTATTTTGTCTATGGCTCTTTGCTGCTTACGTGTGGTCCGTATTGGGAGACCTATTTTTGTTCTTATTGCTTTGAGACTCACCTGACGTAACCGACAACGGTTGTTCGTTATTTTTTAAGTAGGCAGTACATCGCTTCACAAACTATCATTTTAAACATTGAATTAAATTAACACTTCAACGGGTTTTTGTTTCAAACATAAAATCGTGTGAACATTTTTAATTAGGTACGTTTCAGACAATACATGATAAAATTGGATAATAGTTAGGTATAATAAGTTGATGGCAAAAGAGAAAGGAAAGGCCGAAGTATAACAATCCTTCAAATACATTGTCTTTATTACGCTGAAATGTATCAGAACAAAGCGATAAGAACTAATTTATAGAAACTGGATACAATATAATAAATAGGTACTTGTCAATTACACTGTGTCGTATTAAATTACGGCATGCATATGACGTATTACTGTTTATCGAGATATATATATATTACGTTACGTTTTAATGAGAAGATAGTCTAAATAAAGTAATTTAAGTGATGAATATGATTGGGGGGGCTTTAAAAAAACTAAAAAAAATATATATTTTATCTCATTTCGTGGTCGAGTGCTCAACGTCGTTGGCTTCAATTCCTATTACCGAGAGTTTTATAAATTGATTTTTCAATCGATTTATGAATTTCTTTTTCAAACGCATGGATGTTTGCGATGTCTTGAATTCTCTCCCCACACCCATCCTATTCTAAGAACGGGGCGCAACGAGAGCGACTAGCTAACAACTAGTCCTGTCCTATCCTTCTACCCCTACTCTTTTTAGAAAAAAGTGAGTTTGAGTAACAAGCATTTCCCGTAGAAACACTTCTGTTGAATTAAACTTTATTAGGAGTCCATATACTCGACATTAGGAGTGGGCATGGATATATAAAATTTCCCGTTCAGTACAATGATATTTTTTTCTGTTATCTTATATTAATATTTTAATTTAAGAATAAATAAAATGCAATTGATTCATTAGTTGTAAGTATCTGTCAAAATATAACCTCATCTTTTAATGTTACTTTTACATCTAATTTATGGCTGTTAACTACCCTTTTTATAAATGGACGTAGCTATCCACGTATGAACTAACCGCTCACTCCTTCCTTAAATTTTACGTTTAATTTATATCTTATAAGATTCATCCGCGCTAAAAGTCATCAGCTGATGACAGGAACCTCAGTTGGACAATTGCTGACCTACAGCCCGGAGACAAACTACGCATGCACAATCCGTACACGTAATTTGAATATAAATTCTACTCACGAAGGCACGCCGGCGCGACGGACACACTGAAAAAGAGAAAAAAAAATCAACGCGAGATAACAACTCCATGATAATTACTGTCAGTATCAGCTGAAGATGATCTGACAGTCAAAACCGCTTCGAGGTTTTATCTGCATTGTTTTATTGGTAAAGCGGTAGAATCTTTAAAAAAATATAGAGGTAGTAGATACCTACTCGATTACTTTAACGTTAAAAGCCAATTTAAAGACTTGTTCATATAGCTTAGTTTGTCAAGAAAATATTTACAATGCAGATTTGTAGATGATACTGATCCGAAATATGACGCTACGAAAATAGCAGTTTTCCGATAGAAGCGCACCACTTTGTATCAATATTTTAACTATACTTTGTAAAATGTAAACTTTCCATTTTTATCCCAACACCTAAATACATTTATTTCAATTGTTTACCATTATTCATTTTAATAAAGTATCCAAGACAGTTTTGGTCTCTCCAGAAAATTCTATAAATTACCAGGAAGTTTTCAAAGAAACCTTCAATTTAGTTTGCATTTCTTACCATCCCTTTGCTTGCAATCTTATTAATGTTAATACTTTCGATGGTTTCGGCGGTAACTTTGTGGAAGTTCATTTTAATAGAAAATTTAAATTAACTTTGATTATTCCACGTATTGTGTAACTAACTGTGACACGTGTTTCGCCTCTTTCAGAGGCATCTTCAGACTTACTATCGCAAAGTTTGCTTAAGTAATGAAGCAAGATTGATTCTAACATTTTAAAATTATAAAATTACAAAATGGATTGGGTTTTTTTTCCTTTTAAGAGGAGCAAGGAGGGGGGTGTAGAATCGAAATAAAGCAAACAGATAATGATACTAATTTTACTAATGAGTTGTAAACAATCAGAATGGGATTTTTCCTTTTTAATGGAAGCAAAGAGGGGATTATAAAATGCAAACAAATTTAATCATACTACTAATGACGTTAAACATTACAAACTATTAAAACTAATGAGCTACAATCAATCATCTAGGTTTGTGATTACTCTATTAATTGGAAACAATTTTAGTAACGGGGAACCGCATGTGCTATTAAGAATATTATTTAATAATATTTCTTTTTTGTTAAGAGTTTTATTAATTTCTAAAAATTCTAAGCTATTCATCTTTAAACCCTTTTTATTTACTCGGTGGAGTATTTCTAAATTACAAATCTGATTAAAATTATGATTATTTTCTATTAAATGATTGGCAAACTCAGAGAAATTGTTACTTTTTAGACATCTTATATGTTCTTTAATTCTAATATTAAAGTTTCTACCTGTCTGTCCAACATAAGACGCTTGACAGTCTCCACAAGAGAGTCGATAGATACCACTCTGTGACGATGAATCTACGCGATCTTTACTGTTCAATAAAATTTTACCTAAATTATTTACTGTATAAAACGCGGGTTCTATATTGTCTGGCAAAAATTTAACTATCTTTGACGAGATGTCTCCTAAATAAATAATTCTACGCCAGTTTTTAATATTATCGTTTGCTTTCTTCTCTCCTGAAAAAATATTATTTACTATGAGTTGTTTAACTTGCTTACGTTTAAGTAAGTTAACTACTACGTCTGTGTTGTAACCATTATTTACAGCTATCTGTTTAATAATGTTTAACTCTAATTCAAAGTTGACTTTAGTGAGAGGGATGTTAACTAATCTATTAATCATTGCATGGAATGATGAGAGTTTTTGCGACCACGGGTGAATTGATTGATGGTGAATGACGACATCTGTATAAGTAGGCTTTCTGTAAATGGCAAATTCTAATCTGTTGCTATTATTTTTCTTTATTGTTATGTCAAGAAAATTTAAGGTTTTTTGTTGCTCGATTTCTAGTGTGAATTTAATATTTGTATGCAATGAATTTAAATGACGTAAAAAGGTATCTAACTGTCTATCTGTTCCTGTCCAAATGCAAAAGATATCGTCTACATAACGATACCAAGTTTTTACATTTTTAAGTAACGTGTGATTTGACTTAAAGAGATTATTCTCAAAATAATCCATAAAAATATCCGCGAGCAAAGGTGAAATAGGACCACCCATAGGTAATCCTACCGATTGTTTGTAAAAATTTTTATTAAACAAAAAATAGTTTTGTTCAATACAAATATTAAAAAGTCTAAGCATTTCTTTAACGACGTTGCTATTAATATCCGAAAAAGTTAAAATTTCGCTGACTATATTTTTGCACTCTTCCGTTGGTACGTTAGTAAATAAGTTTGTTACGTCGAATGATACTAATTTACAATTACTAGTTAATTGTATGTCTTTGATTTTTTCTGTGAAGTCTATGCTATTCTTAACTGTATACTTCGGTTTAAACACGTTGTAAGAATTAAAAACGTCATTTAATTCACGGGCGATTTTGTAAGATGGAGAACTACAAAAAGATACCACGGGACGAATCGGTATCAAGGGTTTGTGTAATTTGGGTAAGCCAAATAATCTCGGAGCTTGTGGGTTTAAATTAATAACTTTATTTTTATTTAAGTAGAAAATGATAGGGCAGTTTTTGACACACGTTTTTACCTCATCTTGAAATTTGGATGTAGGATCCTTGTTAAGTAATTGGAAATGATCTCCTTTCGACAAGAAGTCTTCTACTTTCGATGTATAATCTAATGAGTTTAAAATTACTATGGAATTGCCTTTATCTGCTTTCGTCAGAGTAAGGTTTTCTCGACGTAAAATATCTTTGATATTTTTCGCCGTCCGCATATCGGAATTCGATGATTTCAATGAGTTTAAGTCTAATTCTTTTATTTGTTGGGCACAAATATGTTTAAAAGCAACTGGTTGTTTGAATAGAGCAACATCTAAATCTACTGCTAGATTTTCAACACATTTGTCTAACATACTGTTGGAGATGTTAAATTTAAGGCCTTTTGACAAAAGGTTCATTTCTGAGACACTGAATGTATGTGATGACAGGTTCTTAACACGATCAAAGAATTTATGAGAGCTAAAATGTCCTGACGTCTGTGTAACCGAAAACGTTTGGATTTTATGGGATTCGATCAAAACATCTAGTTTTTTATTTAATGTCAGTCTCTTTGCATGTGACAATTTGCTAGCTAGTGTTCTCACACTATCATCAAATATATCCCATTCAATTGGATGTAAAACATGTACTAACTCGGAGTGTAAAAATTTCAAATTGAGCTTAATATTATCCCTCACTACAAACAATGATTTCACTTCACCCTTCAACCACTTCACTTTTGCGAATTCCAATGCACTGTTTGCCGCAAAACTCTTGCACTTTGAATTTAAATTTAAATTGATGTATTTAGGAATGACTTTATTTTTCAGACAATTCTGATTAAAAAAGATTTTTTGACAAATTATGGAGTATTTAATAAACAATTTACGATATAAAAGAGCCTTTTTTGCCGTACTGGCTATTTTAATACTTTCGATGGTTTCGGCGGTAACTTTGTGGAAGTTCATTTTAATAGAAAATTTAAATTAACTTTGATTATTCCACGTATTGTGTAACTAACTGTGACACGTGTTTCTACTACTACGTAACTTTGCGATAGTAAGTCTGAAGATGCCTCTGAAAGAGGCGAAACACGCGTCACAGTTAGTTACACAATACGTGGAATAATCAAAGTTAATTTAAATTTTCTATTCTTATTAATGTTACTTGTTCTGAAATTATAAGGAATGAAAACCTTATATCCCGAACACAGTTTAAAAGATTGATGACTAATTAATCAATAATATAACCAAGGAATGCAATAATATATATATATATGATTCATCATTATTTTGTTACCAGTATTGTTTAACTGCCAAATCATAACTTTTTTGATAGATTCGGCGTTAACTTTGTGGCAGTTTTTACTGAGTAGGCTATAACAAAAAACGGAACATGCTTATTATTTTTCACAAGATAATAAGGTCTGTGTAATGTAAGGATGTGTCTGTATGACGATTCTTTTTTTTTCAAACTGTCATTTCCGAAGAACTTAAAATCGATCTGCGAAGAAGCTTCGGCAGAAGAAAACGTACATAGAGATGTCAACGCTGGGGATTTGAGTATGTACATATTTAATTTTCCCTTCACAATAAATACTAGCATGCAATTGGGTAAATAAAAATAATTTCATGATAATCATTATAAATGTATAAAAAACTTTTTTCTGACGTATTATAAGCGATAAAAAATACTTAATGATTAATTTACCAGAAGATGTTGATAATTTCAAGTTATTATTTTTTAAAATGTATGTTTGTGATGATTTGCCTTTCATATCTCAAATCAGGTAAATTCAATTTACGCGAATGTTAATAAGATTTACCTATTTTCACAACGTTCAATTGTCTATGGTAGATATAACTCATTTACGTTCGCATAAACGAGACAGCCTCAATCTCAATTCGATAACGATGTTTATGGCAACGCCAGGAAGACGCTAATTAATGGTTTAAGTATAGAAATGTTTTTCTGTACAACCCAACTTAAATATTATTAAAAAAACAAATAATTTCACAATATTTTTGCAAAATAATTTATATGTTTACGAAGATTATTACTTATGAACATACTGGAATACTATTTTCGATAAGGTCGGTAGTTATATAGAGATATAAATGTATTCTGATATTAATCCTTCAAGCTATTTGTCTTATAAATTCTAATTAACTATTAATATTGATCCCAATAACTCATTAGCTTAATCAAAACCAACTTAACAAATGCCAAATGACTGAATCATAATAAACTACTGTTTTAATCCTTCCAAGCTTTTCCCCAGCTCTTTCCAGTTTAGTCTCAATAGCGTATCATCTTAAGCCAGGGATAAAGAAACCTGAATCGAACAAAGAAACTTTTATTATATATACTTAAATCGAATCTTGTCGAAGTTATTTGGTAAGTGAATCAAAACAATAATGTGAGAACTTTGGATTCAATTTAAAGTCATAGGTTTACCGCCACTATTTATAATAATAAAATGTACATCGATTAAATTGGCAGTTACTTGGAATAGTTTCATTGTTATTAGGTTGAAAAATATTTTTTATATTATAAATAAATACAAAGGTTTAAAAATAGTGTGGACATATTATCTGTCAATATTTAACACGTCGTGAATGTGCTATAAGTTGTTAAAAAATATAACAGATATCGTATTATGAGTTTTGTGAAACCAACCGATGTTTTAATATTCATTAAAAAATCATGTATGCCTTCGCAAAAAAATATTTTCGTAAGTGCAAACTGTGAAAGTCTAAAAACTTGTATAACTATAATGAGTATTTTATGTTTATACATTCAACTATGTGTCCTCGTTTAAAGTGATATCAGGAAATCTTACATCTTTACGAAGGCCATGACTAGTAGAGCTGTGGCGCCAAATATGATCTTTAATCTAGGTTCATTTCATTTCGCCGGAGAGAATCAAATTTCTGAGTCACGCTGTCTGTACACATACAAACCAACACTTTTACCAAGTATACGTGAAACTATCTTAATATTTGTGGCATAATGTACCTAAAAGATCTTGTACGTATAGACAAGTAAGCGAGTAAATGTAATAAAAAACAAATGTGTGTGTATTTTTCATTTGAACGTTCAAGCAATTTCAATTTTCAATGTCAGTGTGTCGGCAGTGAAATGTGCCGGTCCGTCGGTCTCATAATGCGTTCACAGTCAGTGAGCATAAATATGTTTAATAAATCATTCGATAAACTTTGCAATTAAATTGCGTCTGGCTATTTTTTATCCAAAATAGAGAGCTGCGCATATCTATTACGAGATAAATAGTTACGGAGTTGTATCAACCAAATATCGTATTAAAAAAAATACAAACTTTCGAAAGTATTTATTAATTCTTGTATTATGTTTAAATAAATAAAATCTTCAATATTTTTTAATGATAGTAATAATATAAGAAAGAATTAATGTCGACTAGTATGTTGTATATATGCTATTTTTAAGATGTTCACTGTTAATTATTTATAAGAATATTTTATAGGAAAATACCTTTTTTGAACACTTATTGTGATTTCCATTCATATATCTTATTTTGGACTAGAACTGAGATTAAACGGCATTTTTCAAAATTTGTGACAAATCACTTTTTAAATGTTTGTTCCTCAAATATTGTCTTCATAATCATGGTTTAAATTTAAGATGCAACACTTATAAATATTCTCCTTAACCTAAAATTTTCAATATTTTTTCTTAACAACTATATGACGAATAAAGTAAAATAATTTATATATATACATTTATATAATAAAAATATTAAAAACTAATTGTTAGAAACTAAAAATAAATGTTTAACTACCTACAAAGCCAATTCAACTAAACTGCGACCTTTCCAAAATAGCTTGTTGTCTACCATATAAAGCATTTTGATTATGAATTATTCAAATTATTACGATCCTTAAAGATGACAAACAATGTCGCATTATATACATAAATTCTATCATTAAATAATTTTAATAAAGGTCACCGAATTAAATCAGCTTAATTCCTGCCTTGCGATTGAGAACGCAGTCTCCACGTATTTTATTTTTAATAATACCTATTATCTCCATGTATGGACCAGAAGAAATATTTCTATGTTAAAAGCACAACAAGACATCCTACAAGTTTTGAATTCCAGACATGGAAATGAACATTTCATTTTGGATATATTTCAATATATTATTGACTATTAATAAAGAAATACATATTATGGAATTTGATATTTATTTATATCAATAATAATATTACGTCAAACTTGCAAAGTGATATTTCTATTATCAAAAGGTTTTCAAGCAAACACTATCATTATAGTTTATACAATTCAAACATTTATTGAAGCGCCTTATTTTCATTGATCAAGTTTTGGAAAACTGTCCAACCTTAATCCGGGATATACGAAATTATTTACTCTTTTTTTTTAAATAATTTAAGATTTCGACTGAAGGTGCTTGGTGGAATTTTAATATTAAATTTGAATCGTTTAAATTATGTACATTCACACAGATTTTGTCACTAACGACCCGGGTTTCGCCTTTCGTCATCTCCAGGCGTTCAAGTGCACGGATGAACTTAAACTGACGCTTAGTAAATTAATGTTTCGTGTTTATATAAGAAATAAATGTATCATTGAATTTAAAGCCATTGCTATAAGGCCCATAGGCTTATCCTTTTCGCAAGCTAAACCAATTTCTATGTCTGAAAATTCCCTCCCATCCTTCCAATCCTAACGGGGCGCTGCGAGAGTAACTACATAACCACTAGTTCTGTTCTTCTATCCTCACTACTCTCTTCGAAAAAGGAGAAGTTGATCGACTGAGTATCAAACAAAAAACTTTCGTAGAGATATCTCTATTAGGGGTTATGTGCTCCACATTGAGAGCGATTTAATACTAAAAAAAGTATACGATTTAGTTGATAGCTTTACCGACTTCACGCTGTCGCCAAAATTTAATATTATCATGTTAATAAGTCTGCTTTAATGCTGCCAGTGAATCGTGATAAAGTCCTTGATAATCGTTGGAATTTTCAGTAAAGATATTTAAACGGATATACGAAAATAAGAAATGATAAAATACTCACATTTCTGACTTAATAATACTATTAATTATCATTTATCAAGGCGGCAAGAATGATATCATTCATATACAATAATAATATGCAACTCAATAAATTATTTCTGTATTATTTATTTGAGGCGGTTACGTACCTGCAATTAATTTTTCCCACACGTATAAATCTTGTAACCTTCTATTTTTTGTATCCTACATACAAACCTACAGCAAGGCTTTCGTATATATTAATTATTGAAATACAAGTAATTTTGCAGTGTTTCAATAATAATTATCAAAATACAAATTAGGTTACATTTTTAGGGGATAATACCAAAGCTGTGAAGTTGGGTAAAAAAGAAAACCATTCCAATTACGAATTGTTTTTTTTTACATAATTAACGATTAACTTACATATCTGTTTACCATCAGATCATTATTTTCACTAAAATAATTCTAGTACATTTCATAAATATTATGAATAAACTAATAATTTTTGAATACCTTTAAATTATTTTTCTCATATTTTTCCGACCCTGACTTTACCATCGGTAAAACATTTAATGACTCCCGACTCCGACTCCACAGTCCTGTAAAATACAGCAAATCACTTGGTGATATTATAATATATTTGTGTATATATTGGTTTCTGCTGCCTAGCGATTAGAAGTTTTGGAGACCATATCGTTTTAAGGTCAATATGACATGTTTTTTTCAATTTCACATTCGAAATCGTGGTGATAGGTGTATATTATGATTTTTGTTATACTCGTGTTAAATTCGAGCTATTTATAAACATTGTATATCTGACGAGTTGCAATAGCAAATGCAATAAAGATTTTTTTATTAGAACATGATATATTTTTTTTCAAGAAATAATCAGCTGAAAACAGGGGCTATTATAGTCCTATTTGTTTAGTAAATGAGGTCTCATCGAGACTGCCTAGAGCAGTGGAGGGGTACCTACGGCCTATTGACTACACTGATGCGGCCTTTCGACTTAAAAAATATACGCAAGCTTTTGGAAGAGCGTAAACAACCCATTTTATGGCTTTTTTATGGGAAAAAAGGGGGGGTGTCAACGTTTTCTTTACTGCTGCCTTATGTTGAATCAGATAAATGAATGTGGCCTTTAGAAATGAAAAGGTCCCCCCCACTTGATATAGAGTAGAGGTGGGTAACCTTTTCTTCTCTAAAGGTTGCATTCGTTTTTCTGATTCGACATAAGTCCGCAGTAAACATAGGACGGGATTGATTAACATTCAATCCCTTACCTTACTTTTCCTAGCTATACTTTTTCCCCAGATATCTCCAAACCTCAATTTTTCCAGAATTGGTCAGAAGGCCGCACCGGAGTGTCCAAAAGGCCGCGGGTTTCTCACTTCTGGTCTAGAGTCTATACAAATATAATACTGCAAATATAAAGTTTTGATTAATTTCATTATTTACTACTGCACGAAAATAGTAATATATTTAAGTATAGCAGTAAAAATTTTCAACCTTTGAAATATCAGATTAACGTAATCGAAAGTTGGTATGTGTATGTTTTTTTAACATATTATAAGATATTAGAATTGAATTATAGCAATGTACCACGTACTAGCAATAAAAGTGCCATTATCGTTACTTTTCTATGGATTCATGTTGATTTTATCGATGTTGCTTAAGTATTTTTACATTTCTATGCAAATCCGTTGCTGTGGATATTCGGAAAATGATTTTTTTAAAAAGAAATCCCACTTATACTAAAAATTAATCTACTACTACCGAATAAGGATGTCCCCAGTGGTTCATGGTTCTTAACTTTATCTTGTTTTTATTCTGACATATTTGAGTTTTTATCTCTCTATGATACTTAACTTATGCATTATTGCCGTTTTTAAGTGCTCAAATCAATCTTGTATCATTGAATTATTCGCAACTTCCTTGATAATGTTGAAAAAACAACTATTTTTAATAAAGTGAAAAAACATTGTTTTTTCTGCTGCAAAAACTAGATTTTGATTCTTTAATAATTTCCTCATTTCTAATACGTGCGTTTCAGTACCACACTCTACTCTTAATTAATATATTTTTTTATATTCATGATTTTTGGGATAAATTTGAGTTGCTTTTTTATCCTTGCGCATTTTTTGTCACTTAATTTAAATCATTTATACGCAAAGTGGTTAATGCGTTGTATATATTTGTAATATTTGTCGATAACTCAGCATTTTTTTTTAAAGATATACATTAGTAGGGTATGGTCTGTGGCACAGCGGTTAACGTCGTTGACTTCCGTGACAGATATCACAGGCTCTACTCCAAATACGAACAGCATATTTTTCAATCAATTTATCGATTTATGTTCAATTGTTTTCTCTATTTTTGTAAAAGAAATGTTGAGCAACTGAGCAACTTCTACTGAGACACCTCCATTAGATGGCCATATGCTCTACATAAAGAACGGACATGGATCTAAAAATGATAGGTAAGACTAACACCAAGTGGCCAAATATTCTCATTATATATAGATAATGCGTTCAAAACTTTGAAATTAAAGCACTATATTTAAACTATAAAATAATATTTTGATGACCGAAATTTTTGTGCTTTTTTTCAAAAAGGTTTTAGGTGAGGTAACCTTTCTTAATCGCTGACATAATAGGCGTTTGAAAATTGCGTATGAGGACACGATTTTTTTTACATGGTAAAAATAATTGGAAATTTCCAAGGAGAGTCATTATTCAATAAAAAAAATAGTATTTAGCTGCGAGGTCGGACTTGGCACAGGTAGATATATATAATGTACATGATTTGTACTATGGAGGAGTCTAGAAAAGGTACTATTATAGTCAGGTTGTGTTGAATAGAATGTCGCCCTATTATGCGCCGGTAATTTCTAAGTCGCATACCGACAACACCACCTTTAGGGAGGAGACTCGAACCTTTTTTTCAGTCGTACTTGTATTAAGTTAAGGACATAGAAATATAATATGACGTTAATTTCTTTATACAGTTGATTTTTTTTTTGTAATATATCAGAATAGTAAAATTGAAATCATTCCTACTTAAACAAGGATTTGTGAAAGTAATTTTGTTTGAGGATATCTCTAAAAGAGATGAAACACGTGTCACAGTTTGTGAAATACGTGAAATAATCTAAGTTATTTTATATTTTATATTAAACGACATTTAACCCAAAATTGCAGGCTAGGTACATAGTGTACAACTAAAAACGCTTAACATTCCTTACGTCTCGGTAAACATCTGACATACCAAAATACAAACATAGTAAAATAAATCAGGAACAAGTATGGGTAAATATTTTATTGTCATTAAGTGGGGATGCCACTGGGGAGAGCTTTAACGGTGTTCAAAAATATTGCTTCGGATGTCGACATATTCCACGTAGACGTGGGTGAGTTCCGACGAATACTATTTTTTATGTATTAAAGTAGAGTTTGTCGGAGCTTACTCAGTTGACTTCCTTGCCACTTTTTTTTACTGCTTTTAATATTAAATTATACTATTTTTTTTTCTCCATTGTAAAAGTTTTAAATTTATAATTTGTCAACCTTGTACAATGTTAATTAAATAAATAAATGAATAAATTAATTAAAATTGTGTGTATTTACAGAATTACAGTTACATATATAGTTTTGTATACAGATTTTTAAATGTATCTCAATCAATAAACAGTAATTAAAGTAAATGATTACATTTTATCTTGTGGTTATCGATCCCTGGAGTAGGCATGCCACGATAGAGACATTCAGATCGAGCGTGTACAAAATTACGGGTTCACCAAGCGAGGCGGATGAAAAAATATCAAATTTACCTTCGACAGAATAAAATAAAAAAGCCCAAAAGCTTGGCCATCAAAAGTTTGTCCAGTGATTTGTCAAAGCTCGGAGCATAATGGAGCCCAATTTTTCAAAAGGATCTTACATCCGCCGTCTTTTTGGGTTTTATAGTTTCATCGCCTGTCGACCCGACATTTTTTTTTATAATTTTAGTAATCCGACGAATTCCGTGACTTGTTGACAGATTATTTTTACAATTTATTATCGAGCTTCGAACGCATTGTCGTTTTCTGTTGATTTTAATAAATAAAGTAGATTCCACATATCGTTTTTGAATGGATTTGGTAGACCAAACGAAAAATGCAAGATAAAATTTAATGCGGTATATGCACAAATTTAATTATAAACTTATTTTTATTTGTGAATGTACCTTTATTTTGTTTATTTATTAAATCTTTTATTTATGCTGGAAAATCTTGGCTAAAGTTACAAGCTGTTAGTGCGTGAAATCGATAAGTGGATGAAAAATCGATGCGATATTTTATCTGATATAATAACCGATACTCTATCGGTCGTTCATCATTTGAAAGATTGCGAAACCATGGAGCATGATTCAATTGTAATTATTTATGTAATAGGCTACAACCAGGACTGTGGAGTTGGAGTCAGAAAAATCTTGCGACTCAAACTCGTTAAAAAAAAAAGACTACCGAATACTTATACTTACTAGGGCATTCAATTCCGGACGCTTTTTGTAATTCTGGGATTTCGGGATTGACAAATTTTCTAATCACCATAAAATCGTGGAGAAATTCGGGAAATTCTCTCGCGCGGCTTTAAAATTTTTTCTCTGGTTGCCGATTTAAATAACTCAGGAATTTACGAAATTCGCAAAATGAAAAAAAAATGGGACATTTTTTTTGGGTTTCATCCAAATTAAACAAATTTAGTCTAGTCACGTATTTTCAAAACTTTTCTTCAATCCCGTGATTTTGTGATCAGAAAATTGGACGGGATCTCTGTATTGAAGGCCATAATACCTACAAGATAGTATGCTTACTTTCTTTACAACCAAATTCAATTTACTAGGTCTTGAGAAATGTTTGTACGTGAATAAATTAAACGAATTAACAACCTGATTTTAAAAATAAATTAATTATACAATAATTGTTATCTTTAAAAGAGTAAACATAAAATAAATGTAGTGTATGGCTCACGCTAGTCCAACTTTTATCAGCCCATAATGTGAGAAATTAAATTAATATAATCAACATAGTAATTTAAAGTATGTGAGTCTTAAAATAGTGATGTATGCAGGTGCGGTGAAACTGTAATAATACATTTTTCTGTCGATCACGATCTGTATTTCGACACTGATAATGTACATTTACTAATCTCATTTTCGATCGGAGAACTTTTATCAGTACCTGTGTGAATTCCTCGTCAAGAAGTTGAATTTTCGCTACTTGTAACTTACAAATCTGCAACAATGTTGTTCTCAACTTTAACGTTAAAATGAAGTTAAATTTTCATTTATTTGATTGTCAGTATTTGTTTTATATACAAGTTTACTTTTACGAATTCTCTTTTGTTTATCGCTCAAGTGACACTAGACGTCATCAATCTAGTGATCGATTATTTAAATCAGTCGTTAAATTCGCATGCATAAATTAAACTATCTTCGGAGGCAAAACATTTGTTATGGATAATAATTTTTACTGAAACACTGTTTAAATGTTTGTTTCAACTTTTATTTCCATATGTCATAATTGTACACTTTTATATAAATCACTAATCTTATAATCGAATAATAACAACGTGAGTTTCAAGGCGTCTTTACTGGATCGATGACCGGTCAATTTGAACTCTTGAATTGAACTGAATGGAAGGAGAGTAGGATATCGGTTTTGGGCGTTGAAAGGTTATTGTTACAATTATAGTATGGCATAGAGTATTAACATAGTACTCTATGACAAGATGTTGAGTATACATAACACATTCTTCAATTGATCTTCTTTAATCTAATGTTTTTTATTCGTGGGTTAATAAAGGCTTTCTGACACCATCTGCGTGGTCAAATAATCAACGTCGTTAGCTTCGGTTACGGAGGTCGTGGGCTCGAATCCACGAACGGATACTTTTATTAGTTGATTTTTCAATCGATTTATGATTTTCTGTTCGAAGGTTTGGATGTATTTGAGATCTTGAATTACCCCCTCTCATCCACACTATTATAAATACGGGGCGTAGCGAGAGTAATAAGCCAACCACTAGTCCTGTCCTAGACCTATCCGTTTATTTCTACTTTCTTTGGAAAAAGAAAGAAGTTGAGCAATGAGTACCTAGCAGTTCTTGTTGAAACACTTTTGTTGGAATAAACTCCAATAGGAGCCCATATGCTACACATTGGTAGTGGGCATGGTAACAAATGTTATGGCTTTTGATTCTAGATATAACCAGTCTGCTTAAATGTGCATCATATTTAACGTGACGATAACTGGATGACGTATTATCTGATGCACTTCGCAATAATTGATTTACTGTCTAATTTAAATTAACGTGAAAATTCAAGGAAAACTTTTAATATTGTTCGTTGTGTTCTTCCTTATTTATGCATATATCAATATTTAACAGAAAATTAAGATGAAAACTTTGACATTATTTTACATATTTCCAAAATATCTTTGTTTTATAAATTTACTATATCATTTTATATCACATGAATATTATCATCAATTGATTTCAACGAAAATATTGTGAAAATTACAATCTTAAAGAATATCTGTTTTATGCTACATACTTATAGATGTTACATAATTCAACTTCAGTCATATTAACTGTATATTACATAACAAGATTTAATTGTTGCATAACTGCGTAACTTTATTGTTGAGCAAGTATAATTAATCTTTTATTTCTGGCCAAATATTTTTTACAGGGGGTACCGTGTGTATTTAAAAAAACGCGATAATTATCAACTTACTCAAAAACGAATTTGCATAAATATCTGTTTATAGTATGTTCAACAATGCATACATTATTTCACTATTTTCTTTCGTTATAAAACAAAAAACAAAGCAGCCCATCCGTGGGAAGTGGCCCAAAGATTACAATCGTAATAATATTTAATACAAATCACTCGTTACCAATTTAAGAAATCTTTATCCGATTTAAATGCGTTGTTTACTGTATTTGATTGTGAAAATATATGTGTGATTATTCAAATGGAGTTTCTCAGCGTTTTAGAGCGGAAAAAATAATACGTTTTTTTATCTATCCATATTTTTATCAAATTCACTCGACCGATTGTACGTTATTTGTACAATTTTACGAGTTACCTACTGATATACATTCAAAATTATATGCAGATTTAATTTGATAGTTTCACACGTGAAAACATGAACGACTTTTTTTGAAATTTATTATTATTTTTTATTTATTTCGACGCAGGTATTATTTATTAATTAATTTTGTAAAAACTGTACAGCATAAAACAATACTAAAAGTATGTACATTCACACAAATTTTGTCACTTACCACCCGGGTTTCGCCTTTCAGCATCTTCAGGCGTTCAAATGCATGGATGAACTTGAACTGTCTTGTTCTGACTGAACTGACTAAACTGACGTCAGTTCAAGTTCATCCGTGCACTTGAACGTCTGAAGATGCCGAAAGGCGAAACCCGGGTCGTTAGTGACAAATTCTGTGTGAATGTACATAATTTGAACGATTCAAATTTAATATTGAAAGCACCTTCAGTCGAAATCTTAAATTAAAAAAATATTAAAAGTATTGTTTTATTATGTGGGAAATCTTCTGTTAAATAGTATGTATTGTTTAATCGAAAGTTAAATACTCAGTTTATAGTTATTTCGATGTATATATTTTTACTGTTTTCATGAGACATGATAATAAATATAATTACGTGAATCAGTGCTACGTGATAGTCATAATTTTGTTGTTTATTATTTTACCTGTATTAATTGATAAAATAAACTCTTATATTTTGATAGCGAGATATAATTATTATATAACCTATAAACAACTGTTGTAATCATTGTGCTTAATTTTAATTGGTCCATCTACCAGATATTATTATCTTTAATTATTTTACTTGCTTCATTGTATGGACTGTATGGAGTTAGTAACAAAGGGAACTATTTGAAAAATATCCTCATTAGCGTCCTTTGAAGTTCTCAAAACGTTTTTAATGGTCCTTCATATCATTGTAAAGGATCATTTAAGTACTGTTGATGTATTCAACTCGGCTGTAGGTAAATTGCGACCAAGGAATTCCTCTAAAACGCCCGAAGTGGAGTCCCATGATATTTTTAACAACCCTAAATTAAAAATGATTTAATGAAAGCTCCGCCGACAACCCTATCATTTTACGATATTAATTATCAAATTTAGTAAGCGTAGGCTTTTGGGGTATAATTAATTCGTTCAAAGAATACGTAAACAAGAATTTTGATTGCAGTCTCAATTTGTCAAGCAGAAAGCTTTTATGTATTATGGGTCATATTCTGTACTATTGAATGTTTAGCTCTTCTGAGGGAGGTTTATCTAAACACATGAAGATTACATTTAGAAACTTTTGAATTGTAAATCTTAAAGTAAAAGTCTTCGGTAATTTTTACACAAATATATGATAAGTGCACTACGTTATAGATTGCAGCGTCGTTTATGAATATTTATGAACTAATGTTTTATTTTTATATCGTCACCGTTCTGGCAGAAGTTAATAATAGTTAAATAAGTAACCAAATTACCAAAAATTGCAGTTTAGGTTTTCGGTAATTATTATGGATGTAGAATCAAAAGCAAGTAATTGTATTATGCTTATTAATTGTTAGCTTTATTTGTGTCAGATCGGCATAAATTGATAATATAATGATTTACATAACATAAATTATTTAGCTAAGAGTCCTAAAAGTTCAAAAAAATATTTTTGTTTACTTAGAATTTCCAATTTGTTAGTTTGTCAGTACGGTGACGATATGGTCATAATCAAAATCACTTCAATATATATATTTTTTTCAAAATTGTAACAATGTATTGTTGTGGCGACATTTATTTACTTGTGATCTACTGCAACACATTTTTTTTTCAGTTTTTACGATATTTCGGGTATGCCTGAGTGGTGATTATATTTTTGAATACGTAAAAATATCACTTTTGTCAGATTTAATAGTGGTTAATCGCACCAACACAATTCAACACAATCAACACAATTTTTACCCTAAAAAATATAAAAAAATATTTCAATTAACGCAGTTATTGTAAAACTTATAAGTGATAACTTAACCTGTAAGTCAGTTTATTTTTTTTAATTACTAGTTTATTTACCTCCGAGTATTACTAATTTTCAAAAACTAACCTGGTTTACGAGATTTCTTGGCTTATAATGAAATGCTATAGAATGTAAAGAATTGTATTTTAGTATATTTATTTTAAGTTGAACAGGTTTTAACCTCTCATTTACTTTTAATTTGCTGAAAAGCTTATGGATACTATTAATGAAAAGTCACAAAGAATACATTTTTTACAGCGAAATTAGTCAATTAAAAATCTCATGAATGTAGGGAGTATTTTTTGCAGTTATTCATCGCTGTACTTTTGTACTTTTCGTGTACTTTTCAGGAAAGTTTTTGACATTATTCATATTATCAATAGCTTGCTAAGATATTAATTATTAGAGAATCGAAATTTTAGCATTTATTTTTATAATTTTTTGCATTTTGTTTTTGATTTTGAATCTATTCGCATATTCTACGATTGAAGCAAAAATTAGCATATATTGTGAATTTTAACATCAGTTTAGCATCTATTGCAAAATGCTTAAAATACGAGTCTCTAGTAATTATATATATATCTTCTGTTGCAAACAATGCTACAATAGTTGCATATTAAATCGCGTGGTGACTCTTATCGCAGTTAAATATTATTCACTACCTATGGTAATCTGAACGGTATTTTAGTATACTTACCGATATATGCACTTACTATCTTTGTTTACGGACCAGCCACTTTTCTCATGAGATCAATGCTGTGCAATGCAATGCACACATCTATAGATACTTCAACACGCCTGGTTTTGCCCACCTTGGAACGAAGTGTTCCTACATACTTACCTGAGTCTCTGATACGCACCGAGTGTTTGTTTATTCTGACTTTGCCAGCAGGCATGAATTGGGAATAAAGAACATTGGGCTTCTTTGATCAACAGCAATGTGCCAGATTGTACATGTATAGCATTACTATCCGAAGTTCCATGCAAGCTCAATTTTAGATTTCTTTAACATACTACTTGAACTTTTTGCCACGTATTTTGTTCTTGAGTTAATTTTGACTCACTCTACAATTTTTCATCGAGCTTATCTGATGTCACTTAAAAATATTAAAATATCTAGTGTGCTGGGAATTATAAGATGTAAACGCCATTGTTTTTGTTGTCTTATAAAATTTATGGCGAAGATCTTTTTTATCTTACACAATACAAGGAAGCATCGGATTAGAAGGTGCAGCATAAGGTCCCCAACTGAGATACTTTGGCGTAATGTTCCAAGCATTGTTCATTCATTATATTCAATTAATTTTTTTTTGAAAGCGATAAGATAACAGCTTAATGAATGTGGTCCACCCAACCCTTCCAATGGAAAATTAAAAATAAACATTTAAAGGAACAAAAATGACTTCTCAACCACGGAAAGATGAAGATAATTTGATTGTTGACTGTTTTTAATTATCTCACTGTCGTTACATATTCGTGACTTATTTAAAATTCTTTATAATTAAATTTGAATTGTTTGAATTTTGTACATTTCCATGAGTTTTGTCCCGGGTTTCGCCTTTCGGCATCTTCAGGTATTCCAAGTGCACGGATTTACTTGAACTGACGCGTAGTAAACAGTTTGTATCGTTTGTAAACAAAAATATAAGTAGATCACTAAGTTATAAGGCTATTAAAATGTAAATTAGCATTAATTCGCCCATTTTTTTTTGCTTACATTAAATAATGTTATTTTGAATACCATATTTATAACAAATATTTCACCCTAATGCTTCAGAGCTTTAAAAATGATTTATGATTACTTTGGTTGCAACCTTTATTTTATTTAAAAAAAAAATATATTAGAATAAGTATTGACATCACATCTGTGTTTTAATATTTTATTACGTAAGGTGATATCACGGTAGTGTGTATTTTATTATAAAAATGTGTAATACGTGCCAACGCATATTTTTTTTCATAAATTCTCAAAATTCTTAATCTTATTCTAGTATCTGAAAAGTTTTTGTTGAAAATGATTTTTTATGTGACTCATCCATCACACCGATCCGCCCCTATCTAAGTGGGCGGGTAAAGGCATGACTCGGGGACCTGTTATGGTCGTCGGGATAGTAGGAGATCCGAAACCCTAAAACGCGATCATTCGTTTCGGATCAGGTTGTTTTTTAGAGTAGGCAGTCACTTTTTTGATTTCGTGTTTGTAAACAAACACAATGAAAAACATTTAAGAAAAAAGAGAATGCAAGTTTGCAAAGGCAGTGCATTACTGGTTTCACTTTTGGGCTACGCGTTTACAAATTATTTGTTATCTACATATAGTAGTTTTATCATAACATCAACATCAAAATCAACATCAGGATTCAGGAGCATGTCAACTATATGCACCGAGACAACGTTTTAATTAGTAATATTTATGCAATTATGTTTGTTTCATTACTCTCCCATGTGGTTCACTCTTTATAAATAACCCAGTATTCCAATATTGTTTTATTGAACTGCGTTGGCATCGTCGTACAGCTCGTAGTGCTCATCGCTTATCTATGTGCTGCGGTTTCAGATTGGCTCATAAATTCTACTGAAAAAAATAAAACGAATATTTAATATTATAAATCAAATAATACAGTTAGAAAAACGGATACGTAGTTAAAAATAAATCCATGTTCACAATACAAACATTTACAATTGTAATATAACTGTTTAAATTCATATAAAATACATGATAAACGACACAAAAACTGCTTACATCTGCACAAATGTATTATCAGTTAACAAACGAGCTTCTTGGTCATCAAAATATACGAAAATCAAGAGCAATAAATACAGTACTATTTTTCCAAAAATAATAATTCATACAATGCTAGGTAAATTTAATTGTTTGACAACGCTTTTTTGAAACAAACGAATGTCAAATATATAAAATTCGCCAAGATATTAAGTTCCATTTTACAGATATTCCTTTATAAATTGCTATTTTTAAGTACATACAATGCAGCCATGAGCATTTTAAATAAGGAATTCAGTTGGAAAAATAAACTCTTAACGAATACTGATTATAGGTGTTCATATCATACCAGGAATTGCCTGTGAAGTTGAAGAGTTTTATTAGTTTGCCCAGGTTGTTGGCAATATAATAGATACAATATAAAATTTAAATCGTTCAAATTTAATATTGAAATTTCACCAAGCACCTTCAGTCGAAATCTTAAATTAAAAAAAGATACAATATAAAATGAATTACATCAAAATGGCCTTTTCATTAATACAACGATTATACATTTTTCACTGCACTTGAAAGATTGTCAACTTTATTAAAATGTGTTTTATTGAAAGTCTCTCCTGAACCATAAACAAAGGAAAACATGAATTCTTTGACAAGCACTGTCGTAGAATCAGATGCATACTTTAGTACCAGTTCGCATAGCTGAGGAAATAAAGCTAAAGTATGAATATTGCTTTCAAATGCAGGTGCCTATGACCATCGGAATTTCAATACGTATTGAATACAATTATACAAAGAAGTAATAAATTATTCGCTCATTTCGCGACAGTGTCTTGTTGCTTTGCCTTGTTACAGATACAACAATGACTGGTCTCGTGTAATCTGCTCAGCATCTAATGAATGTAAAACAGGAATACATACTAAAAATATACCAATTGAAATTTCTTTACGTTACGTGATTTTATCAAAGCATCTGAACGACGAAGTTAATTACATATTTGAATAATTAAAAACACAATACTGGTACCAGATAATTCTTACGAACTGTTTTAAATAGCTCTTGATTAATAATGAACAGACCAGGTATTGTGTATTTCAACCAGTTGAAAATATTCACTGTCCTGATCATTATTACAATTTGTAAATTCAGTTGAGGGTAGTGAAGGGTAGTGGAAAAAAGTTTTGTTAGGAAAGCTCCGATTTTTCATAATCAGGTAGAATAGGTAGGTGTTTATGAAAACATGACAGCCATAAATAATACTGTAGGATACAAATTAAATTAATAAATTGTCGATTCGCTTATTTGCCCATCAGAGTCATAATTCAAATCATCCAACTAATCAGCTACGGGCTCGTAATAACTAAAAAGGTTAAAAATGGCAAATTAATATAAGACAATAATTTCAGATGTTCATAAAATATATGAGGAGCAAACATTCAAAAAGTGTTTTGTCACACAAATACAAAGCTTGGAAAATGATGATTTAAGTGTTGCAAAAGTGACGGTTTATATGAATGTGTCAACTTTATGATTTCATTTTAATATGAAAAAAAACCTTTTTTAACACTAATTTTGATTTCCATTCATAGGTTTTATTATGGGCTATCAGAATTGATATAAAACGCCATTTTTCAAAATATGTGACAAAACACTTTTTGAATGTTTGCTCCTCATATATATATTTTAATAATCTTGAAAATTCAAAAAGAATTTTCACGTCTAACTACATATATGATAAAATAGACATATACTTAATTGGTCAGTATTAATTGTACATAGCTTAATGGTCGGTAAAAATATTATGTTTGATCAGTATAAACATTAGCATTTATTTTAAATTTGGGTTTTTGCTGTGATTATATAAAATATGGTAAGGTTAGGTTTGGTTTAAACAAAACTGGCCTAAACTATTCATATTCTTTATGAATACTAGCCATATAATATAAATACCAAATAAATAATATTAAATATTCAATAAAAGTTAATTTATATACTGGCCTTATTCTGGCAATACTTCACTTGTTATGGCGGTGTGCTACAAAATATTGTCTACTAGATAATTAATGTATTTATATTTTTTATTTCAGATATCTGCAGTAATTTCGTATATATATAATTTTATGAATGCAACTCAGCAACTCTGGCTTCAATAACCTGTAAGTAAATACATTTTTTTAAATCAAGGATTACTTAATTTAAGAATAATAATCAAAATGTATCCACAACTAACTAAAAAACAACACCATCCGAAATCACAGATTTTTTCAACATAAATGAACAGACATGACTTAGTATGAGACACTGCTTGGTATTTTTTTGTGAAAATAAATTTTCATGGTTTCCGCCATACATTTATATATTGTGTATCGAACGAATATAACATATTTGAATTACATAATCCATGTTGATAAGTTTTTATGTAATGTTTTTGCATCAAATTAATATTATGTTCCGTAGTTCAAAATATTTTAAATCTGAGAAAAAAGCTCAACTTTATAAAAAGATCACAAAGAGGGCGACAAAAAAGCATAAAACGATATTTTTTATGATTTGTATAATATGTGACAGTGCCGTGTCACAGAAATTCTCTGGTAGGTACCGTTGTATTAAATAAATATATATTTTTAAGTCGTTATAACAAAGAGTAATATAAAAATACATTTATGTAAAAACTAACTAATTACTATGAGCGTTCTCTTGAGTTTATTTTATTGATTGTTTTAATATGACATTGAATATCCAACAGATAATGTTTCTGTACAGCTTTACGTTTCCATTTTGTTGAAAAAAAATCTAAATACTGAGATATTTTTATAATACGTTTTAGGCGTAAATTTATTTAGTGATAAAAAATAATCTCCTCGTTCCAGCTAATTTCGAAAGCAAATACGGCAACAAACAACCTACAATATGTTGTCATAACACTCAATTGATTCTATCTAAATAAAACAACCTTTTACATCGTGGGCAGTAAGATTGGTAAAAAAAAATGCAATAAATCTAGGCAATGCACAACAAGGTGTTTTAAAATATACGAAATATCAGTCAGGTGTCTTTTTTTGCGCAATATATTTTCTATAACGAATCGCCTGCCCACGGATTCTGTAAGAACATTTTTATAGCATCGTCGATTAAAACGTCCACAATTTTTGTAGGAAAATATGAAATTAAATTACAATTGATTGAGTAATATATTTGAAATAAGTTGTATCCTATTTCATTATCCATTTCTTACATTAACTAATTAATAGATATGTATATTTGTTCACAACGGTCGTCTGCTAATGTTGATTCTCTCACTCTTTCATCGAAAGATTCTAAAGTTTTGCACTGGTTTTATTGAATTATTACTTCGAAGAATATATCATGTCCATATAAAGTGAAATAATTCACATATTATAACTGTGGTATACAAAATATCTGATTAATATTTGATTTTTAAACAAAAATTCAAGTCCAAAAACGGTCATATAGTGATTATCCACAACTTCGTCATTCTAATATTATATTTAGATTATTAACTTTGATATTCTGATGATTTTTTTAAATTGTGACAATCAGTAAAATAACAAAGTCATGTAGTGTAATTTTATGTTAAAAACAAATTCCCGCAAAATTACCGCTGAGCCCACCAAAAATACAAAAGTCATTATTTTTCTATCAAATATGATTGATGTCGATTGAAAGCGATACAAGTTATTCCGGAATATCTAGTGTTGAAATGCTTTATTTTCAGGGCCTAATCTATTCAATTTATTAAACTGAAGCTTTAGAGCCCTAAGCATGTATTTATAAATTTAATATTTTCAATTTAAGTGAATAAATATTCATGGGAAAATGATTTCTTCGTAAAAGTTTTCCACGTCGTTTTCGTCGGTCACCGAACAAAGAGTGTTGTTGTATTGCATGGTTCGAGTATCAGACCATTGTTCTTTTGTCTATAAGTTTGTGTTTTATACAATTCTCTATGGTTCACGGTGAAAAAAGCATGGAACTGTCTTCATGCAACGAAACAGTGCTCATGCCAATCTCAAAGATGTGTTTGGTATGAAAACATTGATAAACATTTTTTACGCAGAGGCCTTAAAATCGGATGGGCCTCCGAATTGGTGGTGCCTCATAAGTGGAATATTTGACTGTAAAGCCCCCTTTCGTCTAAATCTGATTATTTTTATTATCTATTTATATGCTTGTTATTATGACCAGACAAAATACACTAATATCCAGAACCCGTTATCCTATAATATAAAACTAATGTGAATATAGTATGCAACATTGGAGAGGCATACGGATTATAAAATTACTAAAAATAAGCATATAATATAAATATATTTTTTTAATTTATTATATAATATTACGTGTCATTACTATATGCAAAATACATATTTATATTCAAATTCAATTAGCGATTTTTGCATAATGTGAATAATATTTAAGTGGAAATTCTTGTTTTTTCAAGTGTCTGATCATTGACTGAGGATCGTGTCCTAACGCCCTCCGAAAAATGTTTCCATCGGCAAGTCGGTGAATGGAAATCTACCCGTTAAATGGCAATATGAATAATATTTTAGTTTTTCTTGAAATTGTATCGTAAATTTTTAACTAACCATACACCAGCAATATATTCTATTTTTGTTTATGTATTAACTCTTGAGTACGAAAACGTCGAAAATAGAATCGAGGAACGATGGGATACAAAGTGACAAATTTGCGTAATATTTGCATTACATTGATAAGGTATCATTCTAGATAACAATAAATATCAGCTGGATATTATTGGTATTTAGCGAATGGTTGAAACAAGAAGAAATTTGAATTGCGAATGTACCCTATATAAACCCGAAAGCTTATAATTTTAAAATATCAACTAATATTAAACAATAATTTCATCACACCAAAACTATCGCGTAAACGTTAGCAAATAATTTAAATTCAAAATATCATCTATTATCAATATCAGTGTCGCAAAATAATTCGTTTAATTTATAAGAGAGCCATAGTCGATACAGTTCTGCTCAAATTTGTAAACAATCCCAATTTAAAAATATATGTATTTGTGCAATTGGAGCTTTAAACAATTTTCATTTTTAAAATAATATCCCGCCAGTTTGACGAGGTTTGACATGATTGCTGTCCGAACAATAGTCAAAAAACAAAACGTATGGAATTTGACAGCGGAATGACATTACTATCCAATATGGCGTCGTTCGTATTCTATATTATATACTAGTTCCATTTTTGTCCGCTTCACGGACAAGTTTATGATAATAGAAAATTTAAATTAACTTTGATTATTCAACGTATTGTGTAACTAACTGTGACACGTGTTTCGCCTCTTTCAGAGGCATCTTCAGACTTACTATCGCAAAGTTTGCTTAAGTAATGAAGCAAGATTGATTCTAACATTTTAAAATTATAAAATTACAAAATGGATTGGGTTTTTTTTTTCCTTTTAAGAGGAGCAAGGAGGGGGGTGTAGAATCGAAATAAAGCAAACAGATAATGATACTAATTTTACTAATGAGTTGTAAACAATCAGAATGGGATTTTTCCTTTTTAATGGAAGCAAAGAGGGGATTATAAAATCGAAACAGTGCAAACAAATTTAATCATACTACTAATGACGTTAAACATTACAAACTATTAAAACTAATGAGCTACAATCAATCATCTAGGTTTGTGATTACTCTATTAATTGGAAACAATTTGAGTAACGGGGAACCGCCTGTGCTATTAAGAATATTATTTAATAATATTTCTTTTTTGTTAAGAGTTTTATTAATTTCTAAAAATTCTAAGCTATTCATCTTTAAACCCTTTTTATTTACTCGGTGGAGTATTTCTAAATTACAAATCTGATTAAAATTATGATTATTTTCTATTAAATGATTGGCAAACTCAGAGAAATTGTTACTTTTTAGACATCGTATATGTTCTTTAATTCTAATATTAAAGTTTCTACCTGTCTGTCCAACATAAGACGCTTGACAGTCTCCACAAGAGAGTCGATAGATACCACTCTGTGACGATGAATCTACGCGATCTTTACTGTTCAATAAAATTTTACCTAAATTATTTACTGTATAAAACGCGGGTTCTATATTGTCTGGCAAAAATTTGACTATCTTTGACGAGATGTCTCCTAAATAAATAATTCTACGCCAGTTTTTAATATTATCGTTTGCTTTCTTCTCTCCTGAAAAAATATTATTTACTATGAGTTGTTTAACTTGCTTACGTTTAAGTAAGTTAACTACTACGTCTGTGTTGTAACCATTATTTACAGCTATCTGTTTAATAATGTTTAACTCTAATTCAAAGTTGACTTTAGTGAGAAAAACCCAATCCATTTTGTAATTTTATAATTTTAAAATGTTAGAATCAATCTTGCTTCATTACTTAAGCAAACTTTGCGATAGTAAGTCTGAAGATGCCTCTGAAAGAGGCGAAACACGTGTCACAGTTAGTTACACAATACGTGGAATAATCAAAGTTAATTTAAATTTTCTATTAAAATGAACTTCCACAAAGTTACCGCCGAAACCATCGAAAGTAAGTTTATGATATCCTACATTGTATTGGATTTTTTTATTATAGTTTCATTGTGTTATCAAAATGTCGTTCTTCAGAAGATATAATTATTTATTTATAAACATTTAACACACTACTCAAACTTATTAGGAATCAATTATATTTACTCCGATTTGACACTGCGTCATCAAAATTGTATTGCCAAATCATGGGTCAACTAAGAAACGAGTAAGTGCACTCCGAAACTAGCAGCGTGCATACACTGCAAATAAAATATCTTTCATAATCACCCGCACACACACCTTTACAGATATAACAGGTATATGTGGCAATAAAGCCTAACTTCATAGACATTCATAGTCTTTTCGTACAACCTGTGTCTCTCGATGCTCTGTGATTGTTAAACATTGACAAAATTAAACGCAGTTTTTCTGGTAAGACGTATGTATGTATGTATAGATCGATTCTGTAATTATAGTAGAAATTGAGTATCTAAAAAAATATCTGGTATTACAGCTATCGAAGATGCTAGATATCTTTTAATAATAATGTCCAAGTCACATAAGATAAACTCAAATGAGATTTTATTAAATTCACCCGAGATGAGTTCGTGGTGAACAGAAATCACAAGCATCCATGTCCAAGGTCTCAATTTTTAATTCGATCACAGACGCTGATTTATATTAAATACAAAATTGGATGTGCGTATCCTATAATTAATTACCTTGGCGGTTAGAAATGTTACTTACTCTCTCGGTAGAACTTACCCAAAGAAACTTATGGAATTTTTATTTTCTTCGATGTCGCTGCAACCGTTCAATATTTGAAAATTATTGAAGGAACGATTCACAAAACAATAAATATAATAACACCTGAACACAGCGCAATTTCAATGATTTCGAATGATTAAAATATATTTTTCCATCAATTATATGTAAAATATGTAGGAAGGCATATAAATTTATATTGTTAATGAGAATTTGGTATAACTATTTAAAATCTACTTTGCCTGCTTTATGATGCATGTTTACATTTTCATTTGCACTGCCTTCTAATCCGTGCCGGAAATCGTAAATTATTTTTTAATTGAAAGTTGTAATGAGTGTCAAAATCCGCTCTACATATAGGTGTGATAAAATAATTAATCTATGCTAGTAATGTTAATATATTTAGAGGGGCGGTGACCCCTCCTTTAAAATTAAAATATATTTCATTCTGTTACCGAAATTTTTTTTCACCCCACGTAAAACGATGTAATGACAAAAATTTTAATAGCGTTTGGAAAAATTATCACCCTTTGAGAGGGAATATTATATACAAAATATTTTGATGATATACAGAAGAAATTTTATATAAGGTCTTTAAATAAATTCATTTGTAGTCAGTATCCCCATACCTCGAGAAAATTACTGAGTAACAAGCAGTTCTTGTAGAAAATTTTTTGTTGAGAATGTTGAGATACCTTCATTAGTAAGTCATCTGCTCCACATTGGCGGCAGACATGGATTAAAAAATATATATATTATATATACATATGAAATTATATATATAACAACATAGTTGGCGTTAGAATGAATGGCCGGAGAAAACTTTCGGCCTTCAGTTTGGAAAGTATTGCACTAGATCATGGGTGGCCAAACTTTTTATTTCTGCGAGCGACTTTATACTGACATTATTCGTAGCGGTATTAAGTTGTCATAAAAAGTGAAGTAATTCAAAGCACAGTATTATTTGTATTAAAAAGAAACAAAATGGATAGATAATATAAGACACACTCAATTCTTGTTTCGGTGGATCAGGCGGGCGACGCCTTGGCCACGGCTGCACTGGGTTGATAATTAGATCCATTGGAATATCTACTGTAAAATATTTAAAATATAAATGTATCTATTAATTAAATTGGCATTTAGTTGATTGAATTTAATTCTGACATCGTGATACTTATGTATTCATTTTTCTTTTACGTTTCTTTTTTAAAACACGACCGATATGTATCACTTATATAAAGTAGATTTTTACTTACTTGAAGTAATAAATGGTATTTGGGATTTATGTAACAGCTTTTTTATAATTAAAATAAATATAACAGCTTATTGTTTATTGTATTACAAATTGCGTCCAAAGTTGAAAAAAAACGTCCATAGTTATGTTCATTTGTTTCGAAGGCATTTAAACTGTTCCGAAATTCAAATTCTTTATCTTAATCGTTAGAGGTGTGCCCATTTCAAATGATAGTGATGTGCGAATATTATTCTGAAGTGATCGATTCGATAAATTGAAATTAATGTTACCACAGTTGAGTTAGCCTCATCTTATATCACTTTCTCGAACGCCCCGAGCATTTCCTTTATTTAAGTACGCCGCTATGAAAGCGTTTAAATCGAGAGTTAGCTATTTTTTCACTATAAGAGTTATTTAGTTGCCCATTCGCATAAATTATTCGCAGTTTCCGCACTCGCGATGTCTATCTTTAAACAGCTCTCATCGGGCTTGTAATTTTTTCTAATGGACTGCTATTTAAATTGATATGAAAACGTTTTTATGGCATGTACTATTACTTCTAAACTCTTGACTTGTAAAATAAAATTAAAACGTTTAAACGTTCCTAATTGACTTGATATTAAGGTCACTTGAAGTCTGTTTATATGTACATACATACATTTACAGTTAAATTGAATAAAGTTGAAAGATATATTTTTAGACGAAATTTATTATTTTTTAAATACCACGGATTATATGAATGCAAACTCGTGCACAAACAGATTTATCGCCGAATGTCATCAAAACGAAATTATATTGTGGTTAAGAATGTACCTCGATTAAAACTCATTACTCAATTGAAATAAATAAGTAGAATTTAGAGAATGATTGTTTATCAGCAATCACTTAACTACGACCCACCAAATATTTACATCCGGCCACCGACTTATATGTAAAAATATTTTCAATTGATGTTTTCAATAAATAATTCGGCCTTTTTCCCAAGTTTGGAGACTGATTGTATATGACATGCGATAAGAATTGACCGTTATATCTCAAGGAAATCAATATTTACTATGCATGTCAAACATTTAGATTTCAAGCATCATCACGTTAAATTAATAGTAATAATCAACTTGTCTTCTTCATGTTCTTTTAAGTCTTCTCTTCTGTTGAATAAAATCTCAATGTATTTCCTTATTGTAAAAAAAGCGGCAAACGGATACCTATGGATACCTATATGAATATTTATAGGAACGAGAACTTAATTTTTTTCACGTGTTTAGTTATATTTTTTTTTATTTTAAAAAAATATGATTGATACAACTAATGACATATAATTTATGAAACTGCCTAAACATTCATTTAAAAAATACATTGTTTAGTTAATGTGTTTGAAATGTATGTTCCTCCAAACGCTATAGCCAAAATTTACCCTTTTCTTTATGATATTTACAACGGTTTCCGCTTCTCTCTTCTAGCAAAGATTGGCAATCAAACTATGACCTGTATCATAGTTTTGTTCAAGGTACTGCCAATTTTTAAATTTATTATTTATTTCAAGCATATGCTATATTATTATGACAACACGTTGGGTTTGACCGATAAAATATTGCAACTATGAACATGGGCGCTAACCGTATTCCAGACCGTCCAAAATAAGTGTCTCGATATCAACACAATATTATATAATAAAACTATATAAAAGCTTGACGTTTCATAAAAATAATAATAATTAAATTCCAGAATCTTTCAATCGGGTCTACGTAAAAATAAGTATAGTGTGGCTCTAGATAAAAACCTTAAGACAGTCAGTTTATTTTATTTTACATATATTGAAAGTATTTTGCAAATACATATACGTTTCGATTTGAGTATCAAATTACCGGTATTTTGTATTATCAAAACCAGTTTTTTTATTTTGAAAAAACATCCGCTATACTAATAATAGCATTGCAGTCCCTGGTCCCAACGATAAAAGCTATTGTTGTTATTATCTGTTTTTAACTTTATTAGTTAAAATAAAGCACACAATATTCTTGTTGTATATTGTGTGCAAAATACCTATGCAGGTTTTACCCATTAATTTGCTAAGCAGGGGTAGTGCGCTCAATAATAAATTGGCGTCAGCAGCAGCGTGTCGATGCTTATCTAGCAACCCATTCAATAAAAATGACGATTGAAATCGTCCATTATCACAGCGGGTTCTCTGACATTTCGCATTGCTGCTGCACTCTACCTGCATTTTTCTCACTGCAACAAGTGCACTTTTGAATACCGCAATCAAACAACATTGGACGGTGGATAATATAACAATCATTAATCTAACTAAATAATCAGTTTTTCGATATTTGTTAATTATTATATCGCCTTTTACGTAACAGCACCTTTGAGCATATTAACTGCATTATGATAATCTCAAGTCTAAAAACTATATGTATTGTTAACTAACATGGTTTGAAGTCATTCAATGGAAACCATTAAGATTGTCCGAAAGAAAATATGAAGATTTAAAAGTAGAGCCGTCGAATCCACCAGGAATTACAAAATTATATCTAAAACTACTCATGTTTTTAGCAAAGTCTTAAATCATAACAAGTTTGTTCATTTCGTTTGTTCTTGTCGCATAGTCGAGTCACGTGGCTAAATATGTTTAAATATCTTTACCTTCTCTACAATGGATTTCCTGAACCAATTATATTTCATATACTTCTGAATATCTCTAATTGTATGGTTAGGTTGTATGTATGGGCTTTTGTATGTATCCTGTTTGTTCAATATTAAATCCCGGTTATCAATAGAATACATTATATATGTTATACTTCATCATTCATTTTGGATAAGCAAACTATAATTATACCGTATGTATATGTATACGTATACTTGTTCATCTTTCGTGAATTATGCTTTATCGCAGGGCATTGCTCGCATTTCGCTTCCCGGCCCACCTGCAGTCTTGGTACTAAGATCGCTTTAAAAGAAAGAGAAAACCTGCATAACGCTTAGAAAATAATTCACAAGAAAGTATGATTTAAAAAGCACATTTATTTTTTTATTAACTTAACAAACTAGACAAATAATCAATCACTTTTTTTTATTCATTTTTAATGCGTTCACTGCAATACCTGGTGGAAAGGTATTATATTAAATTAAACACTTATTTAACACGATTATAACAGGTCACTTTTTTATTCTTATTGAATAACGTTTTTAATTCAGCGTAAACTGTTGTTGTCAAATGGTCAGTAAGATAATGGTTTCGTTCTACTCAGTCGGGGTCGCAAGTTTTAATCCTCAAAATACTGCATGAATACGTTGATCTTTCATTCGATTTTTATCCAAAATGCACTGATGTCTGTGATAATTTAGAATAAGTACACTCACAGGCCGCTCTTAATCCGATACTCAAAACCAGAGCTTTGGAGTCATCCGGCATTAAATAAAAAATCGAATCCGCTTTTATTCTTAATCTGTATACCATCAGATTATTCTATATGTAGTTACCAGAATAACTCGAATAGATTTGACCAATCAATATGATGAATGGACTAATAGCTTTTCAATATCCTTAATTTTTTTCTCTGGTTTTTCCGAGTCCGACTCCTGAGGTCTGCTAAGAACTGGCCAATAAGAAAGTGATCAGAAAACTACTACTTCTTTCCATTCTTTCTTTGAAGTAATATTAAGAAAAACTCACTTTTAATTAGTTATAATAAAACACAAACGCTGCACTTACCATTTGGGTTTCATATGCTCTACATTCGAAGTGAAATTATTATTGAAAAACTTTCCTGGTAAATTCAAATAACATCTTAAACAAACGATTAGACAAGTAATCGTTGCGTTATTTATTATACTAACAAATGTTTTAACTCCACAGTCTGATTGTCTTTTCAATGACCATTGAACTGCAGTTTTATCGAGTACAGTAAACGATAGATTTTACACGGTGTTGATTTCTTCTGACATTTTCTTCGCGCTTAATTACACGAAAACCTATTTATTGATATTCCGACGTAAAACGTATTGTTTCAGCGTCTACTATTGTGCTAATTGGTGTGAAAATGCTTTTTTATACAAGCACTCGTACACTCGAAAGATCATTAGCACCTTAACGTGGGTCAAATATCTTTAAAAGTCTGCATATTGACAAACGCTATTAAGAAGATGGGAAGATCAATACATCGTCGATAACTACGTTTTTTTCATTTTCTAACGACGTTTATAAACAGGATGATGTTCGAGGTATAGTTAACAGAACAACGTAAACATAGTTTGAGAATCATAAGGAAAATACACATACACAATTACTGGCGAATTGTAAACACTTTTACTAACGAACGCAGCATTAAAAAATAAGAAAATCTTACATAAGTGTTATGCCAACATTATGATAAGTCAAAATGGTAAATGAATTCTTGTTTACTTTAAAAACAGTTTTAGCTTTTTGTGTACGTATTTATTATACATTATTTATTTTAAATGCTCAGTATACATAAAAAATAGTCAATTATGTATATTATTGACCTGTATTTAAACCTGAATGCCAGTTTTATTTCGACAACAAAACCTAACCTAACCTAACCTTATTTAATTATTATAACCGAAGCTATTGATCAAATATTTTAATACACATTTTTTAAAACATAGTAATGTATATAAATAAGTAACCAATAACCATTAAACAATAAGTAACGTGCATAAAATATTATGTGTAGGTAATGTAAATGAGTAGGATGTTTATATCTTCTAAAAAGATTTAATTTTACTATTTAAAAATCAAATTTTAAGTGCTTAACCGAACTTTTGTGTCGATTACTATAGTAATAAGGTAAACATAGCGAGATTATAGTTATTATTAAATAAATTGGCATTAATTTGGTAGAAGTCTATTGTAATAAAGTAAAAAAAATATCAAAGTATTTAGTTCTACAATTTAAAGAAATATGTTTTATAGCTATTGCTTTTAAATAGCTGTTATTTAGATATATAAGCTTTTAACAAACTTGTAGAAATAAATAATTTGCTATTTTTTACTTTATTACAATAGACTTATACCAAATAAATGCCAATTAATTTAATAATATCTATAATCTCGTATAAACTAAAAAATCATGTAGATCATTACGTAGGGATATCATATGTTTCTATTTATTTATTTATTTCAAAACTGTATAAATATTTATGATTGATAGTTTCCTCTGATGTTTGCGGGCAATAAATTTGAATACATTCGAGAAAATTACGATTATATATTGGAAATATTACAAATGTTGTCGACACTTTTTACGTTTTATCTGTTGATTTATTTGTAGGATATGATATGACAGTATTTCAAAATGATGAATTACAATTTAGTCATATAAATGGCGAATAAATCAAGACATTGCTAACAGATAGGTCAGATTATTGCATGGAATATTTTTTACAATTTCCTTTACTCAATGAGTGGAATTTATAGTTGATTGTACATATAAAAATACAAAACTGGTATTAACTTAGAAGTCACAAATAAAAAAAAATAAGTACGAAAACTGATTGCTATGTATCATAGTAATGAGACGCTATTAATGTTATATTTTTAAGTAATGAAACGAAATATTGGAATTTGGTTTATACTGACAGAAAACGATAAGTTAAAAAACCTTGTTTTGCGATAATCCTCATTTTCGATAATCGCTTCAACTATAACTTATCGTTCTAAAACTTCATGAAATTCGATAATGAATAACGAATTTGATTCAAATATTCAAAAGCTTTAAATTATTTATTGTTTTTTTTTTTGCCAAAATTAATATTAATCGGAATTGACTTGATGTGTGTATTATTTTAAAAAATTGTACAAATGCACAAGATATGGCTGAACTTGTTTTTCAGAAACGTTTATTACATAAAACAGCCCGATATCGATTAAACGCTTTCTGCCAGTATATTGAGATACGAATTGAAAAATAATCATTAGTAAAATTAGTTTATATTAAAATAAATTACGCCATAAAACCGAGAAATGGATTACACATATCATGAAACTTTACTAAAACATATACAAAGATAGATTTTAATGTATAATAAATATGTATATTTTTGACCTTTTCTTAAGTTTTTTTAAATCAATTAATAAAAAGTATCTCCATATTCCTTAAAAATGTAAATAAAACAATTTTTAATACATATTCATATTTGACTACATTATTTTTGAACGACTTTATGGCGATTTTATAGTTGAATTATTCTTATGCCACTACCAGGTGTCTTAAACGACAAGATAATTTAAAATTTTAATAATGCCACGTGTAACTATATTGAAGCCGAATAATAAAATTTAATTTAATTGGAACAGTTATAAGAAAAATTATATTAGTTTTTTTTTTAATTCAACGAAACTCTTAAGTATATTTCCATCGATATGATATATTAAATTTTCATTGAAAAATTAATAATTTATTTGATCGAAATATATACATTAAGACATGTACGTATTCGTAGGCAGTCGTTGTCTTATACCGACAAGGGCGGAGGGTGCGGGCGGAATCCAGTTCCGCCCACTCTCGCATGCCACCTGCCGGCCGCAGCCCTCTAAGCATTCCCGCACTATCTCAAGCCGACGTTCATGTTATTTTATTTGCTACAGGGTTGAATCTTAATTTATTATTCCTCTACGTTGGTCTATCTTTATATCAGCCATATAGACAACAAATGACACCATAAAATGATAAAAGTCGTCGTTTTTCAAATAAATTTATTAGGCTAACGACAGAGCTTATTTTAATGCGAAGGCTGGTGCTTAAATTATGAATTGAAAAGGTGGCTTCAAAACGAAAACATAATAGTCAACAGTATTATTCTTACAAGTATCCTTCTTCTTGTTATTGCTCCTAAATCAATCGTTGACGTTGTCATAGCAATTTGTTTATTGTGATTAAAAAAACATAAACTTTTTTGTACTCGATCCACATTTTTTTTACATTAGCATTTTATAATACGTCTTATTTTAATAACATTTTTATTCTGTATTAATTATATTAATATTTTTATCTTTTTATTTTACATATTATTTTATTACTTTTGAATTGTATGTAATAAAAATATATTTAATATTACTGTACAGTGTTAAAATGTATTGGAATTGAATGGTATTTAAAATTTCTAACAAATGATCAAATTGAACATTTGGAATGCTAACGCTAAATTGAAAATCAAAATGCTGAAATTGATAATGATACATATAAATGATAAAATTACGGTTCTTATATTATATTGACTGTGGAAAGGAAAAAGGACATAACAGCTTTTTTTCGATGATTAAATGACAAAAAAAGTATATAAAGTTATCTTTTAAGTTTGAAAAATGAAAGGCCAATGGAAATTGCAATCAGAAAAAAAACTTAAAAGAAAGTTATTTCAAAAAATATTTTTATTAATATCAGATAAAGTCAATTAAAAACCATGTTATTAGTCTACATGCCATTCAAGGTATATTTCAAAATTTGCCTTTCACCCAAAATCATCAAAAAACGTTTTTGTATCTTCTGTAAAATGTGTGGGTTACGTCCCTTTTCCTTTCCACAGTCGTTATACATATGCATAATGAATATTGTTTCAATTTTAATAATACATCTCTGGCTGAGAAATCAACCTGCCTTATTCAAATATTCAAACACGGCTATAATACCTCTATATTGTAAATTTTCGCAGTTGGTTTTTTTTTAAACGTTTTGTTTTACGTTATGTTAAAAGTATGTATATTTTATAGTGAGTGTTCTTAAATAAAATTCACATTATATCAGACACACACCCAAAATCCAAGACACACACCCAAAAATCTTATAGACACTATAGATACTATAGAAACACGATCTAAGTCTTAGAATACCTTTTACGTCTTATGAAAAGTCTAAAACCAAAAACCAATATCTATTACAATGTTAGCAAATGACGTTTTTGTGTTACACACTTAGATTATTAGTTTTGAAATATATATATCATTATTAATTGATTTGGCATTAACTTGGTAGAACTCCATTATAACAGATTTAAAATATCAAAGTATTTTAGTTCTACAGTTTTTAATAATTTATGCGTTGATAGCTATTTCGGCTTGCGCCATCGTCGGAACTATGTTTAAACTTTTTTTTGCTCAGCTATATATACTGGCTCTGAAGAGATACACAATGCATCAAGTTATTCACTATAACATCCTAATTATAATTACAATATTACACTTATCAAATGTGATTTTAGTGTTTCAAAGAACGATTAACAATCTGGGTTTATTTCTTAAAACATTAATTAGGATAAATTAGGATTGTTATAACAATAAAGCCATAGTTAATTAATTTGATGTAATGTAATTAATAATAAATATCAATTCATTCAATTCATTGATTCAATTCAATTCAATTCATCAATTCATTCAATTCATCAATTCATTGACCTCAAAGGGGAGGTCAACGCCTTTTTTCAAACCATGTCCGCTCCCAATGTGGAGCATATGGACTCCTAATGGAGTTTATCTCAACAGAAGTGTTTCTACGAGAACTGCTTGTTACTCAGTTGCTCAACCTCTCTTTTTCCAAAGAGAGTAGGGATAGAAGGATAGGGCTAAGACAGGATTAGTGGTAATCTAATCGCTCTCGATACGCCCCATTCATAGGATAGGATGGGTGAGAGGGGGGAATTCAAGACATCACATACATCCATGCCTTTGAACAGAAATTTATAAATCGATTGAAAAATCAATTTATAAAACTATCCGTAACGGGATTTGAACCCGGGCCCTCCGTAGCCGAAGCCAACAACGTTGACCACTCGACCACACAGGCGGCTACCTACAGTATAGCTCCCCTGAGCTATACTGTCGATAATTACAATAACTATACAATTTATTAAATCTGCATTTGCTTGTTACTATTTAATTCATCGAACCCTAGCTGTCATTGTAGTTTTAAACATTTTTTTTTCGTAAACTTTTCAGCGTTTGCAAGTTATTTATCGTAACATAGTATGTTCATTATTAGTATGATTTGATTAAGTATTATCGGTTTTTGCTTTAAGCCGTATTTTACTGCCTTTTTCCTGACTTTGGTGCAGCATTATTGAAATAAAATAAAAGGATTTTCTTTCTTATTTCACCTGGACTGTCACACAAAACGTATGATGACCGCATGAAAACAGTTTACATTATTATAATAAATGGAAGTCAGTCGTGCGTAAAGTAAAATGTCGGGATAAAATGATGTCCTTTTCATTCTGACATTTGCCGCTCGGTTCCTGTATAGTCAAAGGCACGCCGTTTAACAAATAAACCGCACTACAACAGTTATTAACAATATAATAAAGTAAAAGCAGTGGCACACTGAAGTAAAAATACTAAAAACTACGTATTTATTTACTTCATCTTTAATTTGGTGCAGGTTAATTAAGTTTTTACTATATAAAGATCGTCGGCTTAATTCTAAAATCACGTAAGTCATCTATTTTTATTGAAGAACTTCATGTTTTGGTAATTTCGGTTAGAAAGCATGCCATCGCATCTATTTCATTCGTTTAATATCCAAATTTGCAAATGGAATGGGGTCAAAAAGCAAACAACACAATATAACGTATCTCTTTGTATATGTATTAATTCTAATATAACGTAAGTTCTCTACATTAAATATATGTTTATAAAAAGTAATGATTATTTTTTTAAAAGCATAATTAAAAATAGTAAAATATTCTAGTACAAAAAATAAATGAATAAAAATTTGTTTCTGTAAGTTGAAATATTCAGTTTTAACTGTCTCCTGAACACTGACTAACGTGATGTTAGAATTACGCCGACGAGATACTTTTTTTTACGAATCGCCCACCCCTTACACTAACTGTATGCCTTACGTGGACGAAATCAAATCAACTTGGTGCGGCACGAAAATATCAAATGATCTCCGCCGCTATAGTGTCCACGCGACAAAACTCACGCCGCGATCATTTTCGCGTAATCGCGTTCGCAGTGATTTCGCCCAGGTAAGACGGAGCGTAATAAAATTCGGCCACTTGGGACTACATGCGTCGAATCACAAAGGTGCGTGTATTGAATAATGCTACGACGCAGCGCAGTGCATAGTTGAGCATTACAGATTTTGTATTATAAGAAGAAGCACAGTCCTGCGTCTTCCCTGCTCTGTACAAAGTTGTAATGCCGGCATAGATTCCTGCGTGACGCGTGAGTTTTCAGACGTGTTCTTTTAGGAAACCATCAGAACGTCAGTTTTAAAATAATGACGCATATTGAACTATACTTGCTATTTTGTTTAAAATTGTACACATATACACTAAGAAAAGAAAGCATTACAATTCCGGGCGTACACCGCCAAGATACTTAATTTTTATGAATTTAAAATCAATTGTAAATCTTTTCAGTCCTATAAAACGACGCCTATGCTTGCTGTACGTATAGGTACACTTGGCATCTGACATTTTGTTCTCGGCTTTCAAATAATAATATATATGAGTTAATAAAGCAAGGCGATGCGGAAATCTCGTAGCAAAGGTTTTGTGAAAATTCCCTACAGCTCAAATGAAGTTAAAGATTATTAACTTAACTATTATACTTATTTACTTTCACTTGAACCAAATTAAAGCTGCAATCTTATTCTGTTATGGTACATTAATGTAAGCCGATTAACTCCAAAAGTGCATCAGAAAACACTTAATACCATACAGAATAAGCCTAAGTCAGGTTAAGATTATAGTATATGTGCGTGAAATTAATAGCATAGTATTAAAATCGAGAAATGGATTCTGTAAATATTATATATGTATTAGAAACTTACGGAATATACACGGTTTCGTGATTGTAACATTAATTATACGGTATACGGTAACGCGGTTTTTGTGCAATTTCGTATACGTTTATTTATTTATTTAATAAACATTGCACAAGGTTGACAAATTATTAATTTAAAACTTTTACAATGAATAAAACAAAATAGTACAATTTAATATTAAAAGCAGTAGAAAAAATGGCAAGGAAGTCAACTGAGTAGGCTCCGACGAACTCTACTTCAATACATAAGAAATAGTATTCGTCTGAACTCACCCACGTCTACGTGGAATATGGCGACATCCGAAGCAATATTTTTGAACACCGTTAAAGATCTCTCCAGTGGCATCCTCATAGACAGGCTGGTTCTACACCTTGGGAGAACAAACACCTTATCAACAAAAAAAAAGACGAAAGGAATATATTTAAATGTATACGGGAAATTCTTTCGTATAGAGAGAGTTCTGCATCTTTCACTTTTTAATTATTGGTGGAAAATGTTTGTTATTATACTCTTTAAAGTTTAAACGAAGAAGGTCCAGTTTTATTTGAAGGTATGTTGATGATATACCTTTGGTTTTAGGAATGAGCTATTTGGCTCCAAAAATGTACTCAAAATTATTTTTTTTAAATTGTAATCGTTGATTTTTTTTAAATCCATTTCCGCTGCCAATGTGGAACATATGGCTTCTTAATAGAACTTTTCTACGAGAAATGTTTCAACTTAACTTTTCCAAATAGAGTCGTGGGGATAAAAGCATAAGTCTAGGACAATACTAGTGGTTAACTATTCCCTCTCGCTACGCCCAGTTATTGAAGGATCGGAAGGGTGGGAGGAAAATATTTAGACATCACAAACACCCATGCCTTCGAACAGAAATCGGTCAAAAAAATGCTGTTCGTACTGGGATTTGAACTCGTGAGGTCCGGCACGTAAGCCAACAACGCTAACCGCTGCGCCATAGGACCCGAATCCTTATATAAAGAATAAAAACTTTAAGGGTGAATATAATTGGCTACTGTGATTGACATATTTGCTTCCCCGAGATCTTCATTAATTATTCAACTACAGTTATGTTTTTAATATTATTTATTTTCAAATTTAAACAGAAACAATAGCATTATATTCGCATTACAAAAATAATATAAACTTTAAGGTGTTATTATTTATCTATTGTGCTTATTACATATGTGCTTCCCAAAAAAGCTTATTAATCGTGTAATTTTGTAACAAATTCAAACAAAAACTATAACCATATATTCCCAGTGCTATGTATTATTTATTAATTATGCAAAACTTATCACAGCACAAGTTTCAGATTGGTACTGCAATATTATGTTAAATTTCTTTTTTGTTTATATGAATATTTTAGAGTACAGATTTAATTTATACTTCTTGTAACGATAGTTTTATTCAACCTCGAATATATGTTTACTGAGATAACATAAATTGAATAAATCATAAATTCTAGGCTTACTTACAACCAGCTGCGTTTTAATTTATGACATACTGATGTATTTATTATCTAGCTTTGATTAAATAAATACTTGAAAACCAAGCCCCTGTTCAGTGAACCGAAGATTCGACAGCAAAACAAAGCATGGACGCAACAAAATAACATTATGTTATATTATTTCGTATCCGGAAGACCCAAAGGGCTGACACTGTATGTTCAATGATGCCCCTTTGTTTGTTACAATACCTTCCTAATTCCCATGCATAATATAAAACCAGTGGTATAGAACCCAAGAACAATCATTTTGAGTTTGATGTCATCTATGAAACATTTTTAAATCGTTGTATAATATTCGGTCTTGTTTGCAGTTTAATTGAGTTTTCCCTTCTCCTACGCTCCTACGAAGGAAAAATTATCTGGGTTCTGTCTGGCAAGATCGATTGACATTTAAGATATTTTTGACTGTCATATTGTGTATCTCAAATGATTCGTTTTTTTTAATAAAGATACTACAGTACTGGATTAATATTCAACTTTTATTAAATAAATACATCGATCTTCCAGTAGAGTAGGGCTAAGAAAAGACTGATGGTTTAATAGTCGCCTTCTCAAAGCCCCGTTTTTTTAGAATTGAAAGAATCGGAGGGAATTTTTAGACATCACGAACATCAATACCTTTTTTTAATGTACATTATACTTACACGTTATTAAATACAATATAATCTTTTCTTAGATACAATAACTGTGTTTCTACCATAATAAAGCAATAAGCCAAGGCAGTAAATCGTAATATACAGATGACCGGCATTGCGGTTACGTTAGTCCCTTCCGTTTTGCATTACAAGGTTCAAACCGCCAACTATAATATTTAGATTATGTTTTCAATTTATTATATATAGTGGATTTTTAAAAATATGGGAGGTCTGTGAGCTTATTTTATTCTGGATATATTTCCGACATTTTTTATGTTGTTTATTTGAGAGTGAAATGTATTGGGTGTGGTTTGAAATGAAGCACAAAAAATACTATCGTACATACATATAATATTATATTTACATACATTTTCTAAGCAAATATTTTTAAAAAGACAGTATTCCATAATTAGAATGATATTTGTTTCATTAAAATGGACAGAAGTATATATCTCATTTCGGGTCACAGTGGTCAACGTTGTTGGCTTCCATGCCAGACCTAACGGGTTTGAATTCCAGTACGAAAAGCATTTTTTCAATCGACTTTTAAATTTCTGTTTGAAGGTATGTATGTTTGTGATGTCTAAAAATACCCCCCCTCCATTCCAATTCTCAAATAACAGGGTGTTTCGAGAGTGATTATCCAACCGCTAGTCCTTTCCGACCCAACTAGTCATTGATCTATTTTGTAAGACTAACATAAGCTTCAAATTTGAATTGTTTGAATTTTGTACTTTTCCATGAGTTTTGTCGCTAACGACCCGGGTTTCCATCAAGCACCCTCAGTCGAAATACTTAATTAACATAAGCTTGTTAATGATGTATTTTATGTCGGTATGCGCATAAAATACAACGTAATAATTTTAAGAGTACCTCGTCGGACAATACTGGTTGATATTAGAAAATAAGTGACTTTGATTTTGTGCAAAATGAGAATCAAAGAGCTCACTTTTTACCAGATTGTCAATTTATGACTTCTTGCAGCAAACCGATGATATGTAAAAATGATATGTAAGATCCAATGCTTCAAATTGAGCGTGATATAGGGCTGAAAAGAACAACTCAATTTTAAATAGAGTATCAGGCGATTATAACAAGTGTATTTAAATTTCCGCAATACCAAACACGTCCCGCAGCTTAACGGGTATGTAAATAGTTACGTATTATTATTTGTTTTTAACAAATCTCCTGAAGCACGTTCATCCCATTTGACTAGTTGACATGTTCTTTAGGCTTACTTGACATGCGCACGCACGTTTTACCGTAGAGCCAAAAAGGTTAAGGCATACGAGATATTGGATAACGCGAAGATAAATATCACATGCAAGAACGGCGTTGTAAATCTGTCATCGTAAAATTTGCATGAGAACCTGCATAAATATTATTATTCACAATACGGCAATGTGGGGTAACGTCGCCTTGTAAATTGATTACTTTGATAATAAATTCAATACGGATGATTAATTATTTAGTACTTTCACTTGAGGTAAAGCAGGGGTAGAAAATGTAAAGTCTTAATTAGTCATATGGCAGTTTGGACCAATAAAACTGTACAGATATTTTTCAAACTTAACAGCTAATTTCTCAAACGCGTGATTATTTATTGATCTTGTCAGAAGTTGAACCTTAAACATTTTGATAGTTTGGTATAGCTTACCGTAATATTTGAAATGTAAAAACTTCAACCCCTACTTAAAAATGTATTCCTGTAATACCTATAGTAAATAATTATTTTTATAGGTGTGATTTAAATTTGATTTATAAAATAATCGTTAAACCTGATAATATTTATAAATAATCCAAATCTAAAAAAATATTTGCTAATGATGTTTGTTTTTGTAAATCTTTCTAAAAGCCTTCTTCTCACTAACAACAATAATTGAAATACACTCTTTTTTTTGAAAAAAAAAAAAGACACTGGAACTCAATTCTTGTCAAGCTTTTTTCTCTAATTTATGTACGGTCTCTATGTTGAGGATATGGCTTCCTAATGAAAGTATCTCAACAGAGTTTTTTACGAAAATTGCTTGTTAGTCAGCTGCTCAACTTCATTTTTAAAAATAGAGTAAGGATAGCAAGATAGAGCTGGTATAGGACTAGTGGTTAACTAATCGCTCTCGCTTTGCCTTGTTAATTTTAGGATTTAAAAGTGGGAGGGATAGATATCACAAATACCAACGCCTTTGGATAGAAATTGATCTTGTAGATCTTAGTTCTGATAATTCTTTTTTTTACTGTTATTACTTTTCCTTTTCCTTGTCATGGTTTGAAAAAATATTTTCAAACGTCTTTCGGCATAAAAAATAACAGTTTTCGAAGGAAAATACAAATAAAATTTTGCGAAAATTGATTTTAAACATTATAAATGTCGATAAAAAAGGTACCGGAACGCCGTTCTACCGCGTTACATGAGATAAAAAGCACTGTAAATACATATGTGTATGTTACGATAAATTTTAGTTTTAAAGAGGCACTGTTTGGCACTGTTTTAAAAACTCTTTCTTATTGTAAATATAGAGCAATATACGATTTGCTTTTTTAACCGTACTCAAATTGAATAGAAAAAATCGTGTGAAACCAATCAGCATTATGATTAAAAAACTGGTGCATAAAATATCTGCTTAATTTATTTGTGCATTCGGCCATACAAAACTATAATCAAGTTTCTAAGCACAGTCTGTCTGGTTTTTTTTCATTTGATATTTTATAAACCGAGGATTATAAGGAAATCCAATTTAATAATAAATATTTTCTTCGTAATTGTATTCATAAATTGAATCGCCACAAGGTTTTTCAACAATTCCTTTTGCAGTCATTAGTTTCATTGGATATATTTTTTTTAAAGGTGTTCACTGTCAATACTTGGTGGAATGGCATTATAATAAAAATAATAAAACATTTTTAGTAAACAGTGATATTAAATATCACTGTTTTATTGTTTTTCTTATCAGTGTTGACAATGCTCATCATGAGCGAAACCGGTCCTGATCTAATAAATTTTATGTGGAAAAAGTACTAAAAATGTTTTATTATTTTTATTATTGGATATATTATCAAAGGATATTTGACAATAGATTTCTGCTGGTCGGTTGATTTACTAACCAGATTTTAAATAAAGCAATAATGTACAATTTGTTCATCAAATCCTCTGCAAATTTCTGTAAATGGGCTATGTAAGTGCAGCAAAATTCCTTTTTGTGTTATAACTTTAGCATGGTTAATTACAAACGTGATCATGAACTTGCACAATTTTCCTGACAGTGAAATTTTCTACATTCATTTTTCACGTCGCAAACGAAATAGAGCATGTCAATATATTCGCACGAATTGTTACTCTTGAGACGTGGTGAATCTTTAAATAGTTACTTGACCATCAATCATTTTAATTTCTCATAGGAAAATGTTTTAATTAGACCGCCCTTCACGATTCTACGAATAACATCATTTTCGATTCACGAACTATTTTGAAACGCAGAAAAACTTTTAAGGCATTTAAAATATGAACATCAAAGATATGTAATAAATGCATTTAAATCGTGAATTCGTGCCGGATTTGCTAACCAAAAAAATATATTTACATAATAAATATTATTGATAAGGAATATTACAACACTATCCATTCAAGTGTTTTATCGTTGTTGTTCACAGTACAATGTTCGTATATCTTAACATCCGAAAATGAGACTTGGCTACTAAAATATAATAATAAATGCCAAAAATATAGTAAGACATGGATAACTGTCGCTTGCTGTGGCCCAGTTGGTTAGAGCTTGCTCTACCGATCACGCAGGTCTGGGTTCGATTCTCGGTCAGATCACAGTGAATTCGAGAATTATTCAATTCAAAGTTGCGATTGAAGACTGGGTGTTTGTGATGTCAATTCACACCATTTCCTCTCCTCCCATCCTTCTTTTCCTACTACTCACTTTAAAAAAGTAAGGTTGAGCGACTGAGTAACAAACAGTTCTCGTAGAAAAAACTTCTGTTGAGATACCTCCATTAGGAGGCCATATGCTCCATATTGGGATTGGACATGGACTAAAAAAATAAAAATATAGTTCATCTTACTAGTTTATTTTTTAAATAAATATTAATTTATATCATTCTGTAAAAAAATAATACTTATTTGTACTAATTCAACTTTTCAATAATTGGTGGAAAGCCATTATGTTTAAAAATAAAATACTCATTTGTAATAATTCTACTTTTATTTATTATGATCACGACCGGTTTCTCTCATGCATTTCATATTCTCTTACCACATGATAATGCTCATCATGGACCAAACTTGTCCTGATAATAATTAATAAAAGTATAATTATTACAAATGAGTATTTTTTTTTAAAACATAATGGCTTTCCACTAATTATCTACAGTGAACACCATACAAGTAATTCTGTATAGCGCATTGGGGTCAACTGTAATACCAATCATTGTCCATTATATTTAACAATAAACGTGTTATAATTATATCTTTAAATGTTGAAAAAAAAACATTTTCAAAATTATTTATAAACATCTTATTTTAATACATAATAAACGGGTTGATTTTTTAAAAGAAAATGGGACAAAGTTTCAAACACTCTAATGCGAAAAGATCATCTAACTTAGAATGTCTGCTTTTACCTGATTCTCTCAAGAAATATGTTTTAAAATGAACTTTTGATATTTTAGTAATTATTGAAAGAAATTGTATTTAGTTTTTTCTTTAAGCTATCGTCCAATCAAATCATTTAAAATGACATAAGTGATGTCGCTGTAATAGTTAGTACAATCATTTCCCTCGACGTTTTTTTTTTACATACGCGAGTCTCCAGTTCTGATATTCGATACATAACAACCGGTCAGCGACAGACCGAAGGCTCTTCCGCAAGACTAGAGAGGGAACATCATTACAGCGGCCGGCGGAGGGAGCGGAGGGTCTCGCAAGGAGTAACGAGTAACGGTCTCTCTGAGGTTCGGAATCCGCTCACTCAGAACACTGCCGAGGTTTTTTAGAGCGAGCGCGAAGCGATCTGCACCTATATTCGGAGATGTATCTACAGAATACCAACTCTGTGAAGTTGTGAATAAAGATCCGTTATAAACGATGACGAGTTTCGCCGAACTGGGCTGACGCTTAAAGATTACCATCTGATTACAGATAAAGTGTGTCAAATTTTGTCACCGATTAAGAATTATGTCATCATTATTTTAGTCTGTCTGATATATTTGTTTGAGTTCCACTCCCTAAGCGATTGTAGTAACGGGTAATTATGTGCAATTAAGGCAACATAGACTAATTATTGTAATATCAAAAAATTGCCAAGACAAACTACGATAGCGAAGCGAATACAATTTAGTAAATTATACATTTCTTACCATGTCCGATCCCAGTGTTAATAGTGCTTATTCTTGATGGATTTTATTTTAATGATAACTGCTTGTTACTCAGTTCTTCACCAGTAGTGTAATGGGGCGGTGCGCATGGGGTCGGCACTTAATTTTTGCGACATATTATTAAGCGGTAAGAGAGCATTAGAATATTTTAATTAATCAGCGCTCCTAGACTTTTTTAATCAGCACTACACCACTGTTTCTTATCCTCTGGTTCTGAAGAGAACCGGGAAAGAAGGATAAAGCTAAGACAGGACTAGTGGTAAGCTAATTGTCCATATTTTTAGAATCGGAAGGGTAGGAGTAAATTTAAAACATAACAGACATCCATGTACTTTAACAGGAATTCATAAATCGATTAAAAAATCAACTTATGAAAAAAACGTGTTTCTAAAAACTAAAAAGTTTTGTCAGTACGGTATATTAAAACGAAAATAAAATTATAAAGTCGTTCACTTAAAAAGTCAAAATCCATCGGGAATGTATTGAGAAACCACAATGCTAACAATGTCACAGTAGGCAATTCGTGTGGTCGATGGATCGAAAAAATCACTGTTATATCAAACGTTGTCACATCCTAAGGAAGGGCATGTATACAATATGATAAATTCGTATTGTGTGTAAAGGGGTAGATGTAGGGTGGGGATTGAAGTACTAAACAGTGATATATAGAGAGAGGAATTAAGAACATTGACATAATTTAGACACGGCGATAAAAGGTTTTGTGACAACAGAGAGTCCGTCTCAAATGATCCAAAATCATGTGAAGTCGTTGATTTACGGCTCTAAAGTGCTTCTCAGAGAAGACTTCCCAAGACACGGTGACATAATAAATAATTGAAAGCGTTGTACATTTCGCAGTGCTTCAATCTTCGAAGATAATCCCTTGAAACGAGAAAGACTCCACATCACGTTTCTTTGAAAGATAATCTCTGTGAGACTTCGGCTAACTTGCGGTATACGGTTTTGTATAATACCGCATGTACTTTTCAGTGTGCTTGATAAATTAGATCAGTTACTTCTAGTCATATTTTTAATTAATATTATAATATATATAAATATATAAAACACTTTTGGCTTGCATGCACAATACTATTGTTGACCCATTAGTAAATTAGGATGCTAGGCGTATTCTAGGACGCATGTAACGTAGCACATAATTAGCGAGTGCAGGCAGGCGAAGCAGACATGTGCAACCAGCGTATACTGTGACAGCTGTTTCAGGCATGTGACATAATATAATGGCCAACAGTAACACTTTTTTTTTGGTCTTTTTAGAGTAGTCTATACTCTATATCAGTGCTTCCCATGTTGGGGGCCGCGGAATTTCTGCGGGGGCCGCCGCAAAACATGTTTTATATTGAGGAGGGCCGCGGGCTATTTTTTCAGATTAAGGGGGCCGTGGAATGAAAAAGGTTGAGAACCACTGCTCTATGCCATAGGTTCTCAACCTTTTTGGGCCCGTGGCCCCTATTGAGTCTCATATTTTTTCCGTGGCCCTCAAATTTATTTTTTATATAAGCATATAACTTTTTTGACACAAAGTGAGAAGTTGAAAGATTTCAAAATAATTTTCAATTAATTCTTCGAAAATTTTGCTTGGTAGTAGAAATACGGATTTCAGGTATTTTACCAGGAATACGGATTTCCCAAATAGAAAAGTGCAAGACCTTTTTTAGCTCTTCCAGGCTGTGCTGCGGCTTTTTTTTCTGTTGCCCCCTTTAAACACGTCTTTTTGGCCTCCGTTGAGAAACAATGGTCTACATGAGTAGTATTGTATAAACAAAGTTCAGCTCACACTGATTAAATTAATTTCTTGGTCCAAACGTGCAGGAATCTGTGCCAGACAGCGTCGCTTGTGCCTGCGTTGCAATATTCGCAAATCTGTGCTTACTGCTTCTTCATGTAATATAAAATCTGTACTATTCTGCGCTGCACTGTACTGTGTCGTCTGCGTCGTATACGCTTAACTTACAACATTCCAGTGTCTTTCGTAACGTTGTTCTCATGGATGATGAAAATTCTCATTCAGTGACCGAATCCGGTCATCGTCTGCATTCGATATTCATAGCGATTTAAAAAATATATACATTGCATATCATAAAAGAGTAATAAAAAATATTTCATTCTTTACGATCACTGATTATTGATTATTGATCACATTGTCGGATAAGTGAGCAGAACTCGTATGCAGTAATTGGCACTTAGCTCTTCTGTCCGCTGATCGTTTTTATTTTTAGCGAAACCGGTTTGAAGGCGAGAAATTGGGTCGCCCGTCAATATTGAAAATATTATAATAATTGGGGCGCCCAAGCAAACGAAGCGACCGAGATTCGGCGATCGGGCGATGTGTGATTTTTTTTATTTGGCGTATTTTTTTTTAATATAATCATAATGGCGTGCGTCTTGTACGTAGTAAAAATTTCCGTTATGTTTTATGATGTAGTTATTTGTAACACGCGTAAATTTTTTGAAATTCTTTAAACCACACAATAAATAGACAAGTAGTGGAGATTCCATATTTTTTTCTGTCTAACCTCACTTTTCGGAACTGTAACTTCAAGACGAAGTAGCTATTAACTTACTTAAATATTTTTTGTAGAACTTTAGCGAAGTTTCTGTTTTCATGTGTCCGGCATTCTCTTATCCCAATATTTACGTGCAATATTTAAAGTCCTTTTCCATTCCGCTTTACCCGATTTTAAGTTTTCTTTTCCCGCAATTTGGGTTTGAAATATTCCAAATGCGGTAATATGAGTCTTTGCTCGCGTAACCGACTAAGACGAAAGACAATGATCATCTAGTACAGGCGTGGGGAACCTGCGGCGTTTTTGGCTACTCTGGTGCGGCCTTCTGGCCAATTCTGTAATTCTATAAATTTATGTAAATTCCTAACATATTCTGATCGTAAATTCCTAGTCAATGTTTACTGCGGCCTTATGTCGAATCAGAAAAATGAATGCGGTCTTTAGAGAAGAAAAAGTTCCCCACCCCTGATCTAGTATTTCGCAACATGACATACATATGTATATCCATGTTTTACCAAAACCAGAAAACCTTTGTTCAAAACAAGACGGAACCGATAGAACAAAATCTTAATTTTTAATTTTATTTCTTGAAAGCGAATACATACTAAATCAACTATTTATCCATTAGAATTCTTTGTAAATTATATAATTGATTTGCTGCCTAGTGGTAGCAGCCTAGCTGTGAGAGAAATGCCTGTATTGTGGAATTCGAGTGCAAAATGTTAATTGTATTATTGAGAATATATTAATTTAATTCGATTGTTAAATGGTCTTCCAACAAACCCAATAACATTTATTAGGTATGCACATTAGTTGAGAGTTGTTTATTTATCACAATAAAATGTTAATTATAATATAGAAAATACAACAGTCCAATAATCTAACCTCGAATCTTCGTGATCAGTTTTGATTAATTATGTATCCATTGTTTGCTTATTACTATTTTTTTGATTATATTTTACATGTCGAATTCGACTGTCAAAAGTACGCCGACACGCCTAAGGAAATAAAAAAGTAAATAATATGTAGTACTTCTGCCCGAGTAATAATAATGTATTATAAAGCAGTGGTCAGTAACTCAGTGGATTGTGAAGCTTTATGTGTACACTTGTAATATAGATAGATATTGAATCATCGCGCAGTTTTTCATAAGAACCTATTTCAAATAATATAATACAGCGTAATATAAAATGAAGAGTTTGTGAGTTATGTTTATAAAAAGTTGGCAGTGATTTAACAAAAAAAACGCACGGATTACGAAAAGGTACGTTGCCAACATTTTCGTTTTTTATGTTAAATGTAAAATATAAAAAAAATGACGTTGGCTATTTCTTATTTAAAATGCATATTAATACGTTTTTTCAAAAACCATGTCTGCTTCCAGTGTCGAGCATATCCCAATCGAAGCTTATCTCAAAAGAAGGTTTTTTTTCAAAAACTGCCTATTACTCTTTTTCGAAGAAAGTTAGGGATAAAAGGATATGGCTAGAACATGACTAATGGTTAGCTAATCGTTCTCGCTTTGTAATTTTTAGGATCGCAAACGTGAGAGGGATTTTCAAACATTATGTACGTATGTATATGTATTCAAATATAATCTATAATTTAATTTATAAAAAAACTATCCGTGCTGGAATTGAAATCCGTGAGGACCGTAACCGTAGAAAACAGTATTGCCCTGTCAACCACGGACCCTATAATAAACAGAATAGACGATTCATATTTTTTTGTGCAATAATTAAACGAAAAAATGAGTTTGTATCAATATTTTCTTTTTAGAATCTCTTAACTTCTAATAAATCTTAAAGATTAAAGGAAGTAAGTTTCTTAAGTATTTATTACGATATACCCTTATAATATTGTATATTATGTTATGAAAATAAATATAACTTTTCGTTACTATAAAATTATTGTAAAATATTAATATAATATAAGAATAAATCTACGTTTTTTTTTGATTGGTAGAATTTTATAAATTAACTTTGAAAAAAATCTGTTTTAGCCAATTTAGCAAAACTTTCAAAAATAGTTAAATTATATATAATGTTATTCAAATAATTAGAATAGTAGAATTGTGTATAATATAGACAAAGTAGAAAACTAAACGCATATTTTTTAAAAATCCATCAAACGCTGGTTGATCATTTCTGCATAATAATAACAATCGTTATTCACCGGTGTGGCCTGATAAAAAAATATTTACATTACTATCAAAAACAACAAGAATATTGAAACAAAAAAGATATGGGTCATATAATATTATCTTTAATGATCGCTGTTATTAAAGCTTGTTCTAGATTCTGCTTGTATCGATTCGATATCCATGATTTTGTTGGCATGTATCAAATCGGTAGACAAGGTTAAGAAATTAGTTTTATTGTCTGCACGTTACATAACTACGATAATTAAAAAAATATATGGCGGTTAGATCAAGTGTCGGGAACATTGATTCAATTATGGGGAAAAAATTAGACACTTGACAACATTCTATTTTAAATTATTTGAAAATAGAATAATAATATTTTTGATCGCCATTTGACGTTTGGCCAGAACATGTCATATTATATAGAAAATTTAAAAGTGAACCCAATGCAATATTGTTTACATAATATCAAGAGATTAATTTTTAACATCAGCAGTACACATATAATGTAGACAGTTATATACATGTGTACAGAGCAGTGATAATAGAAACAACTGATTAGCTGGCGTAACATAAACCTTCAGCAAAATATTTTAAGATTATATCATATATATTTTTATATTTTACAAGTTAACATAATATCTGTATCGATCGTCCAGCTCATTACTCAGATAACTCATTTGCGTCACGTGTAATGACATTTTTTAAAAATTCAAATTAAAAATTATAAAAAATAGCAGTCAATACACATCATTTATTTTCAATACCATGTTAGTTGAATAATATTTAACATGATTTGTTTACATGTCTGCCACGTGCATTACAACAATGTGTTTACGCACAATGCGCTGACAGAGAAGCAGTATGATTGTTATGATTGTAAAATTAATAGCTGTTGATCATTGTTTTGTGTACTTATGTATAATATTGTCTTTTCTGTATTTTTTTTTTGGCCAATTGGACTATCATGTTAAATGTGTGTTACATCTACGTTTCTTCAATGACGCTTATAATTTGGAGCACTTGGAAAAAAAATCTATAATGTCATGTTGTCTTCTAATATTATCAAAATCGAGTACACCTATCCCTCGATTTAATTAATTTTTAAGACGTTTTCGCTTTTACACGGTTTAAAAAAGTTAACTTAAAAATTTTAATTCTTCATATTCGTAAGTAAAAAACAAGTACATAATTTTTAATTACGTGTTTTATATCTTGAATAATATTTGTAGCCTTATTAAGTCGAAAGAAGAAAAAAGAAAAGGTTAGCAAAAAAATAAAAATATTGGATCTTTTACAAAACGGAGAAAGAGTAATTAATAAATGTTGCTAGATTATATAGCACGAATGAAGCTACAATAAGAAGCATTAGAAAAAATGAAAACTCAATTAGAAAGAGTGCAGCAGCTGGCACTACGAGTGCGAGCACAACTTCATATATCAGAGATATTGCAATGAAAAACATGGAGAAGGCATTAATGATTTGGATAGAGGACCAAACTCAAAAACGGATGCCAATTGATACCAATGCTATTACAAATAAAGCATTGCGAATTTATGAAAAAATTAAATAGAAGATACCATCCTCTTCTTCATCTGAAAAGAAGCATACTTTCACAGCAAGTCATCAAGTCAAGTCACAGTGATTTGTGATAGTGATGAATGATAAAAACTCCACCAACCGTTGCAATATTTTTTTAATGAATCTTTTGGATTTCATTTTTTTGTTACTCTATAAGCTTTACCTGTATTTAATTAATAAAATAATGTTTATACTTTTTAATAATTTTGTTTTTTATGTATTTTAGAAAACACGCAAATTATGCGTTTTTCGTGTACTTTTCGATTTACACGGTTTTACATTTAAAAATATACAATTTAGATTTACACGTTTTTATCAGGAACCTATCTACCGTGTAAATCGAGGTATTCTGTTGATCATATGCTGAAAAAATCTATAAAAGATCGAACGACGTCGTTTTTATTATATAAACCTGTGTGAGAAAAAGTGCAAGAAAATTGTTGTATAATAATAAAATTAGTTTTATAATAGACTATCCAAATTCAAATATATAATCACTTATCAATCTCTTCACAGTTATCAGTTAATTTTATCTTTTCTTACGTTATTATATGCAGCAGATAAACTGTATTTCAAAATTAGAATTTTTAGATTGCAACGTCGATAAAATGGCAGCTTATTTTGCACCATTCTGTCAGTTAGAAAATTGATTTAATAAGAAATAATATTACATTACAATCGGATAAAGAACAACTTTTTGTAATTGTAACACGATAAAAATGTTTTATAACGCTTGGATATATTGTAAGTCTGATATTATCTACGGAATAATTGAAAGTGCTTAGATTTTTTGTCAATTAAAATAATATTGACATAGTCTAAGACCTACTTTTAACCTTTACTTTACTGAGATCAACCAAAATTGGTTTTCAAGTGTATTAACTGTATTCCCAGTATGTTCGTAATAATTAACACTCAGTTTGTAACAATTGTCACTGCGTTTGGGTCCAACATTTACTTACATTGTGTGTGTTGTAAAAATACTTTTGATGGATTCAAAATGGTTTTATCTAATTTCAATATTATTATTAAGTGCATGGTAACTGTGATATCGATCCCGATTTCATTAATATAGGAAATAATGCTAAATTTTCTGTCTCTAAGCTGAACAAAGAATGGGATAATAAAATACAATATTAAATCATTCCTATTTGAAACATATGTAGAGTCGTTCCGCTTAATTTTGTAGTCGACTGCGTGGTCGACTGTCTGAAATTTGAAGGAATTTGAAATAATCCTCGATCTGGTATACTTTTTCCCAGATTGTCACAGAATCTCGTTATTTTTTTTTAGCTCACCGAGGAATTTGAAATCCTCGATTTGGTATACTTTTTCCCAGATTGTCACAGAACCTCGTTTTTTTTTTAGCTCACCGAGGAATCTGAAATCCTCGATTTGCCAATTTCGTGTCAATTTTCGGGATTTGCTCAAAAATTCTCTACGGAGCATATGGTCACCACGAAGCTCCTCCACAATTCTCTATCTCCGGCCAGTCTCCTCGCCTCCTCCCAGGTCATCCCAGCGTCCCGTAACTCCGCCGAGTACATCATGTAGATAGTCATCAGTGGCCTTCCACGACGCCGGGATCCATCCGGCCGGAAGAAGAGACAGGCAGGGTTCAGGCTCTCTTCAGGCATCCTCAACACGTGTCCAAGCCAGGTCCACCGCCGTTTCTTTATTTTGGACTATTTCTCTATAGAACTAATAATAATTGAAATCATCATGGCTGACTTATGACACAAACATAGTCTGAAATATTTTTCTGAAGAATAAATTCCTTACCCGGGCCCGCCCCAAGCCCGAATCTCAATTGCCCTTACCCACCCGAACCCGGACCGCGGGCCGGGCCGGGTAGGGCCGTGCAGACCTCTACTTCAATAGGAGGAAGTCATATGCTCCACATTAGGAGTGGACATGGACACAATTGAACTTTCCGTCACAAACAACGATTTATTTTATAAAAAATAACAGTTCCTTTCCTTGAGAATGTATTTTTAAATCAGTTTAAAATGTGTAGGTACTTTAGGTGCTGTTGTAATATTGTGAATGTAAAATATATAAAAAAATGTACTTAAATTGGTTTTTTAAATTAAAATTATACGATTTTAAAGAAATGTTTCCAGGAGCTGGTAATAAGGACTATATCCAGTAATCCAATAGGGTACAGAGAAGGAGGCAAGCCGAAGGTTCACTTTAGCTGTCTATAAATATCAATTGCTTGGAGAACCAAGCTGTAGTTAATTTGTGATCATAAAATTCATTTCAATAATGATCATAATAGTTTCATAAATCCCTTTGATTTGATTTGTTAATTGGTTAAGCTAGTCGGATTGAAAACGATCGTTATTGAAAAAATAGTAATAATTGCAGACGTTCTTCGAATCGGTCGTAAAATGGCCAGCAAAAACTAGTTAAAGAATCACCACGTTTAAGAATCTGCTACAGCTAGTATCGATTTACTTTCATATATAATATTAAATAAATGATAAAGAAAAAACTGGTTAATGGCTAGACATCGAAGATACCCGCATTATTTATATATTTATTTGATGCGAAGCTTTATTACCAGTTATGCTTAAAAATTAACCTCTTTAGCCTACACACTGTAAAATGATTTAAAGATGAAGTACTCCGAGATGGATTTTGATTTTGCCTATTTTTTTTATTTGAGATCAAAACAGTTGGCACTTGCGATTTCTACGACGGCTCATAGAACATAAAAAAATATTTTGAATCATATGAAGCTTATAAACACATTTGCTTAATATTATACATGTAGCATTTTTTTTTCAATTTAAATAAATGTTTTTAGTAACTCGATTGATATTTTATAGCATTGTTTTACTAATGAGGTTCGGTATAAGGCAGGGTTGGCTAACCTTTTTCGCAAGAGGGTCAAATTTGATTTAAAAAAAAACAAAAAAATCATGCCACGGGTCACATATAGGGATCCCGGGATTGGGATTAGCTCATCTAGGAATTTGAAATCTTCGATTTGGTATACTTTTTCCCAGATTGTCACAGAAACTCGTTCTTCATCATTTTCAGGGTTAATTTCTAAAAGTTCAAGCGGATCAGATAATTTCTCACGCGGGTCCCTCGTTCGCCATCCCTGGTATAAGGCATCAAAACCCGGACCCATTTTATGATTCCGGGATTTTGGGATTCATAATCTTTGAATTTCGATATCCCATTTGCTTAAGATCATTAGTGTAAAAAGTGGGTAATTAAGAGATTTCAGATTTTCAAAAATCTTAGTGACGATTTGACAGATTCCGCAATTATTCAAAAGTGTGTAAGGTTTTTGTTTTTAGCTCCTACCTCTGAAAATTTTACTATTTGACAGATTTTTCAATTATTGAAAAATGTGAGACCTCTTTTTTTAGCTCCATCCTTTTAAAAAAATACGAATTCAACAGATACTACAACAATTGAAACATGTGTTTTTTGGTGGGTCCAGCGCTGTTGAGCTGTTTGCCATTTTTTTTTTCAGCTCGATTTTAACGTATCATTGTGAATCCCAAAATTAGTACTAAGACAGTCCCGGGATTACGGCATCGCTAAATTGGTCAGGATCCCGGGATGGGACGCCCAAGTTCCATAAATATCAACTTTTAATCGAATGGTGCTCGTCTTCAAATCAAGACTTCTCCTATTTATTATAGATATATAATATAGTATAATATAAGATATATACTATAAGGATTTTGATTTTATAATATTTCTGGATTCCTAGTTATTGAGGGGTTCTTCGACGAATGTAGTGACAGCTTACAATAATTTTATAGACGTACTTTCCCTTTTAAGGTGTAATATCACTAAATAAAATAATTAAATACTTTTTGTACTAATTCCACATTATTTATCATAGAGAGTGATTTCGTTTAGCGCGAGTATTACCAACATAAAAATATTTTATTATTTAATATTTGAACATTGTTTTTAACGGAAAAATATCCAGATTTACCAACCTTTTTTTACCTAATGCGTATCCGAAATTTTCGCTGCTAAAATAATTTTCCCACGAAAACCAACACGCAAATTGCTTTATTTTTATGACAGTTGCACAATAAATATTATGACAGCTAATTAGTCGAGCGGTGACAATTGTAATTGAGAAACTCGATAAGTAATAAATTCAACTAAAAAACGACACACATAATATTTATGTAAATTAATAGAATTTCTCTTTTGACGAATCTACCCGCGGAATGCAATATGCATTGCACAATAAGTTTGTCACTCCGTTACCATGTCACTTGGGAAAATTAATAAAAAAAAATAGCAGAAATTTTGAATCGCTATCATTTCGTGTTTTATATTATCAATCACGAAGGATTATCTTTTATTGCGACACACTTTTTTCTAAATATTGATATTACTAACTCAATACAACGCATTATGATCTCTGATGCAAACAGCATATAAATTATTACACAACTCGATATCAACAAAATTTTTCAACCCTAAAGATTTTTTTCATACAATAATTTTAATCATTGCAACACTATTATTATTAGAATACGTTTTAAGCAAATGAAAGCTATCTTTTCATAGATTATTTATATTTAATTAAACAGTGTCAAATTGAAAAAAAAAATCTTTTTCATTTTCTGTATTGTAAACATCATCTATCAATAAATTTTTGCTGAATACCCTCACAAAAAATTCAATATAATATATATTTACTAATCAAAATATTTATTCAAAATTATTTCATGGCGTTTATTTCAACTGAATGTAATACACATCCAAGGAATGAAACAAGGTACACGCTATGAATATTAATAAACAAATAATTATAATAAAGTAATCATTTTTAAAATAAGATATCGCTCTTCAGACATATTATAAGTATGGCGAGTGATGAATATTGCCGATCTTGTAACATGTATTATTCGTAAATGCCAGTCATCTTGTCTCGTTATATTTCACTCCGCTTAAATAATAATAATTTAACACTACCAAAACAAGAAATAAATCAACTTTCACCATCTTGCCTATCGTTCAAGCCATATAAATGAACAGTCAAAAATCGAACGACAGGTACGATTATCATCTCAATGGATGCAATATTTGTGTGATAAAATATTTAGTAATATGTACATGATATTTAAATAGTTTTAATTGCATATATTTAAATGTACATTAGTTTGTTAGGAACTGAATTTTATTTCAGTTCAATATTCATAGTTTTAATCATATAATAAATTATTTTTCCAATATTGACCCCTTGTAATGGTTTTTAATAGTTTCGTATGCTGTCGTTCTATAATCAAATGTTTGAATATACATACAATAATAACGATGATGTTTTCTTTAAAAGTGAACGCTGTAAAAATCATCAATTATCAAAACAATTGAGCCCATTGACGCCTAGTGGTATTTTAGAAAAAAATAAGTTAGTTGCGTTGTAATATTCCGCATGTCTTAAAGTATCGTAAAAGTGAAGTAATCCTAGTTGAAACACTTCAAACGTGTCATATCAAAAGTCACATTTCAAAAGTGTCATATCTGTAACATAAAAATATGCAATCCACTAAAAGGCCAAGTAAAGACGTGATTGTCCAAGAAAATAATATACTATTTTACTAGTTGGCTCACTTTACACCCAGAGGGATCAATTGTACTGTTATATTAGAGATATTTTCACGTTTCCATAAAAAAATACTCTATTATGGCTACAGAAATTTGCTCAAGAATTCACTTTATCAACCTTTCTGATTAACTAAATTAAAACATATTCTTGGTTATTCTTTTTACTGTGATCCATAAATGTTCCTAAATAAGAATATAATAATATATCAGTACACAATAACTATAAAACAAAATTCATCCGAATATTAATATTAAAAAACGTGGACATCCGGAACCCCATATTTAAAAAATAGAAAAGAAAACTTAATTATAATTTAAAGAGAACATTTCAATTTGCGATGCCGTTTTTTTGGTAACGTTTATTTTTACTTAAACGTAACTTAAGTCATAAGAAACGGTTATGATTATTGGTTAAAGATTTCCGACTTCAGTGTTTTATGAGCAGATATTAAATTATAAATTAATTATAAAGTGTGGCTGTGTTATTGCCACTTAAAGTAACTCCACATTTCCAGCCTGGCCGAGGAACAATCAGGTGTCGAAAGATCGGGCAATAAAATAGAAAGGCGAAGTAAAAAATAATATAACATTAATTAAAAATCAGATATGTGCGTTGAACTTGGGCCAAATATAATTCCGGGCGTGTCGATAAATACCTCACTAAAATATAATTATCCACGCTTTTACCTTTAATGACGATTTCATTTTAATGATGGCATAAATTTCATATAGGTATACATATCTGCTTAGGAGAAATTAATAACGTGACCACTTCTATATACTGCGTTTAAAATTAAGTTTTTTTTTTACTGATCGTAAATCACGTAATAATTACGTAGCAATTAAGGTATATTTATGACATTAAAGACGTTGTTTATATGTTACATTATGGAAGATAATATATTTCAACACAGTTTGTTGAAGTAAGCGAATTAACATTGAAATCTGAAATTAAATACCCAACAGTCGTAATATTCAAGTTCAGTGTATTTATAACTTTGCCGGCGTCGTAAAAATAGTTCTTATTTCGAAAAAAAAATGGTGATACTTGTTTACTATTGTTAATTTCTCAATATTCTGACACTATTTTTGAATACAAATATGTACACAGTAATTGTAAAATAAGTAAAGATATGTGTGTACACATTCCATAAAAAAATAATGTTTTCGATGTTAAAGAAATGCTAAATCATACTGGGAACCTACAAAGTCTCAAAAACGTTTATTTGTATTGAGTAAAACAGCATTATCCTACAAAATATTTTATTATTACTATTACTTTACTAAACGTATTTTGTAAGTCCAATTGAAGACAACATAATATGTAGTATATATTATTATACTTATTAAGCTTAATAATTAAGGCATTTAAAAAAACAGTTTATGCAGTTATTAACATTTTTAAATTCCCTAATTGGACGATATCTAACCTGTCAAACATGACTACGTAAAAAATTGTGATTCATTCTGTTTTAAAATTATATAGTGAAATACAAAAAAAAGTGCCGTACATATAAATGATATTTACTTTTATGGTTAACTTTTTTTTTCCATCGTCACATTTCGTCTTAAAATATTGGAACCCCTTGACATTATTTAAACCTCTTTCCATTTTTATAGGTTTTACATTTTTTTCCGAAATCAAGAGAACTTTCAATTTTCATTTCATGTTGAAAATTTGTACAGATTTGTATGATATTGGTTTAATGACATCATTATCATATAAACGGATCAGAAGTTGTGACTTTTTGACATTAAAACTAGTTTATGACATTCCAAATACTATAATTAACAAGTGCTATATTTAGTGTAAAACTAAAAATAATGACGTAATATAATGCAAAAACAAAATTTCGACAGTTATTTGCAGGGAAAACTATTATTTAAATATTTCAGTTGATTTTCACTATTGTAACGAAATTATTACACATAGAAATATTGAAAACCGAAACCTTTATATGGTTTTCCTACACAGTTTACGAAATGCCAGTGAACATAGTTCTCGACGATTTATCAAAAATGTAACGGTCAATTAATTAGTGTAACCAGTCTTAAATTAAGATGTCATAAAATTAATGTTGTGAACACGTCCATATAGTATTATTATGGTGTGATAACAATCATTCCGTGGATTTTTTTCAAGTATAACAATTATCTAGTGCATTGGCTCATCCGTGTCTACAAGTTTGTCTTGAGACTTTTATCTGGAGAATGCAGTCTCTCTAACGGGCTCCAGCCGCAAAGTTGGCATGCCTGTGCCGAGTTACCAACTGCAAGTATTTCCTGACCGAGTCCGGATGCAAAATAACTGTATCCATTTTCTTACTGATGCATCTTGGGATGTTGTTGAATACTTAACCCTTCGTTGTATCTAATTAACCTTCAACTATTTTATCTTGTCTATATCTTATAGACAACTTCAAGATAATTGTGTCTACATAATTACATACTAAATGGAAATAAGAGAGCATGTTTTTTTATGATGAACAGACTAATGATAGCATGTATTATTTTTAGACAGCCAATCTTGTAGCGTAGCTTTATTGAGTAATGAAATCAATTTATTGTTGTTTAAATTATCCATAATTTATGAAGACTTGTTGGAAGGAGGTTATAGTTTTAAACCAAAAACAATAATGTTTATTTTGACAAATAATCTTACAAGATGAATCCTTTTTAATTACAATGTTAATAAATTATTGACACAATTTTTTTTTTATAATAAAATAAAAATCAATTGATAATAAATATCACAATACATTTATTTAATATACTTAATCGCTTTCGACTCATCGATAATAAAGTTTACAAACTTTTTGGTAAATAATAATAATCGAGAAGATACAAACTGATTCACTGCACAATGTGATGCCAAATGAATAAAAAAGCATACATTTCTTTATGGCCAGTACATATAGTGGTCCATCTATTTTTCAATGCCATGATGTCGAATCGATCGACCGAATGTTTGACATACAAGGTTTGCTATCGTCGCCATTTATGATTGATAAAAATTGAGAAACCTGTTCGTAAATGATTTTTTAGGTATGCGAGAATTTTCGACATGGCTTATTATGAATTATATTAATAATACATGGCATTAATTATTGATAACAATACATCTTTTGTAAAAAAACACGACACGATTTACAAAGAAAGTTCAAATTTTATTTTTATCTACTGTAAATCAGCACACGTTTAAAATTTACTTCGTATCAACAATAATTACATGGTATATTCATTTTAAATAACAGTTGTTTCAGTAATTCTTTAAATATCTTTCCACCAAGGATTAACAGTAAAAAAAAATACATTAGTTTCTGTAAACAATTTATGTAGCCTTGGGTAGATTTAAAAATATTTCATGAAATAATTGCAGGAAATATTTACGTCCATAATGAGAGTATAATCTTCATTTTTATTGAATACCTAACCTTAATTTTGCAATCAAAGTAAATATTTAATGGTGACGTATTTTTTTGCTGTTAATTTTATGTGTAGTGAAACATACTTTTTTTGTTAGTAGATTTGTTTGTTAAAAAACAGCCGTAGCCCCATTATTTAATTTGATTGATACATCCTTTGCAATTATAGAATAAAAAAAACATTTAGAGATATGGATGGAGGTGACTCACAATATTTAAACTTTTATTATTTTTTCTTAGTATTTTAAATGCCTCATACGGATTTTTTTCTTCTGACTGTATCCTAATATCAGTCTAATATCAAGTGCAAAGGCTTGTTTAAGCTTATCGCAAGAAATTATTTAATGGCACGCCTTTTACAAACAAAATTTAAAAAATACTTCTCTGTTGCTCTATTATAACGCAGAAGAACTTGGATTGACTGACGCAAATATATACAAAAATACAGATTGTATGTAATATGCAACACGCGCTAATTTCACTAGCACGCTTCGAATGCTAGAAAAATAGAAATCCCTCGTTTAGAAACACTGACTTTTAGTAGTAGACTGGAAACATCAATATGGTTTTCAATAGTCTGTAATTTATTTTGTGTGGTATAATGTTGAATATTCGTTGTAACGTTTCAAAATAGACATTGCTAAAGTAGATCCTGCTATTTCATTAAAAATGTATTTTTCATATATTTTTAGGCAAATTGTAATCCTATTATAGTTAAGTAACTCCTGGAGCATTATAAAATATAATATGTTTGACAATAAATGTACCTAATACAATAGCCTAACTAATTTTTTCAATGAATACTCTTTTCTACTTTTTGTCTTCACGTTCAAATTTCACGATTGTGTAGGCATTATAGAACAAGTGGAAACGGATGGAAACATTTCGTTTTGTGTACACCTAGATATTTATGATATAACAAAAACAAACAGTACATATAACAATATTTTGCATTTTTTTTATCAATTCCTTTTCTCCTTGTTTCAGATCATTGAACCCTTTTCGGATTAAGGTGATATAACAACAAATTAACACTGGAACCAAGAAGTTGTAAGTATTATTATATTTTACTTATTTTCACATTGATTGAAGCGACATTAAATAATATAACCAACGTACAGTTTAAACAATATAAGTGTTTATATCAGTTGTGAAAATTTGGTATAACTAATATTAACTAAAAAGTAACCATCATTGGTGTAGTAGGGCCAGGTTGGGCCAGGTCGGCGAGGAATGAGGAAGGTGCCCTGCCACCTTTTTGACATTTAACTTCATTTTCAAGTACAAACAGTGAGTACAGTTTTTTTTAATAATTGCGCGTTTTTTTATTGATTTAATTGTTAAAACTTGTGGTTTTTTAACTTCAGACGGATATAAAAAAAAAACAAAAAAAATAGGGAAGAAATCAATGACCGACCTGGTACCTATTTATTTACCACTTCACTGGTAACCATTGTATATGGTTTTTTAATGTCATCTTTTTGTCTCTTGATTACTCAAGTTATCCCTGGAAGAATATCCAATCAAAACGTCTGATGCATTTAATCGTTGATGAAATTGGCACCTAATTTCTTTGGTAATTATTAAGTCGAAAATCCTCACTTTTCAGATTGATGCAAAGCAAAACAAAATTTTATATTTCTGTTCAAATCAGCTTTTGGTATAAAATAACCATTATTTATCATAACCGGGTAAACACATTTTTTTAAAAATATATTTGTTTGTAAGTAAAATAAATAATAGTCAAAATCAGATGATTCCTAAACAAACATGACGAAATATTGTTTCACCGTGTTTTATTTATATATATTGCTACTAACAAAATTAACAACGGTTCCGGTTGTACGTAACTGTCATGATTGAATAATAATATTAACGAGTTGCCTGAACCCGTGAGAATTTTTCAACAAAGTTGCACTTACGGTGTGTTTCCTCTTGCACATGCATAACTTTGTTAAAACAAAAAAATAAAGCCATCAATTAGAATTAAATTCCTCGCATGCGCATCATTCTAGAAACTAATAGAATCTGCGCATGTTATGCTGTTAACCGCCTGCCGGGCGAGACATCTTTTTTCTTAACCCGTTCGCGCACGCAACCGTTTAATATAAATTATTTCCAACGTGTCAATTAAATATTATTTTTTTTATGAATTATTATTACCATATTGCAACCAGTGACTTTTGTTCAATAATATTGAGATACAGTAAAAAATGCAAAATCAATTATGACGTTTTTATATTTTGGTGCATATTGACACATAATGAAATATCTCAATAGGAATCGTTCTTTACTTTAACTAGCCAAAATGTAAATTTACTATACAGGTGTAAAAAAAATATTCACAAGCTTAAAAATAATCACTCGTGCACTCCAGCAATTTTCCATTCATGTGCGCGCGCAATTACTCAGTTGTTTTTTTTTACAATCATTCACCACATCTAACCTTAACTCACCTAAGTCATAATGTCATTTCTACTGTTTGTACACTTACTAGTTAACGTGAATGTGAATTGTAAGCATGTAAGCTTCAACTAAAACCGCTAATTAATGTAAAAATCGACTGGTAGATAGTTACACTGACGGGATTTCACGCTTTATAAACATAAAGATAATATTTTTAAGGTGTTACTGTTTACTGTCAATACTTGGTGGAATGGCATTATAATAAAAATAATAAAACATTTTTAGTACTTTTTCCACATAAAATTTATTGGATCAGGACCTGATAAATTTGATGTGGAAAAAGTACTAAAAATGTTTTTTTTATATAAAGATAGTAATTATTAGGTAAAAAAGAAATATTTCAAAATTATAAATATCCATTCTCTCAATGCACTTATACTGTAGCTCCCCAAAGAACTCTGTTTGGCCACAATATTTTATTTTTTAATGAAAATAAAATATATGCACGGAAGGTTGTAATAACAATTTTAAAACATAAAAAATAAATATTAAATTTGTATTTTTTTATATTTTTAACAAAATCAAATATCAAGTTCACTTGTACCAGTGTAAACCATCCAATCCACAAGTGCAATTATTTTTAACTCTTTATTTATTTACATGAAAATTTATGTCTGAGTATATAAACTTTTTATAGCTTGCAACATCGATTGCAACCATTTTGTCCGAAATCAATTTTATAATATGCAATTTTCAATTGCATAACATTCAATTGATTTTGTATATTTTATAAAGTAAACTTACGGTGTACTGACAAGCGATTTTTTTCCTACAACCTATACAACAGCGGTCGTGAAAAGGTTATCTGGCAGAGAAAGGTTATGTTTCCTGAATGACTGACAGCATCTTTTTTACAGAATTGAACAAATAATACCAAAACCATCAATCAATGTTTATTTATCAAAAACAGCTATGAAAAGACTTGTTAGCTAAACTTTCGAAATTAACATTTTGATTTGCATAATAATAATTGACACCTCGTGGCGCAGTAATTTGCTAATTTAGTCAAACATCTTCCATCTACATCACGATCTGTCATAAAAAGACGATGCATTACAAATATTTTTAAATTAGGAACATAACATAACATAACAACAAACAATTTATTTCCATTTGTCATCATTTACAATATCTATGAATTAATGTTTGTGTGATACTCTTAATCCATATTCAAATTAATGTCATCGTGTAATATTAATGTTAGCATTATTTGATAATATATTAATTTGTATCCCATATTATTCAAATGGAGTAAACAAATGTTTTATATCTTAAATGCTAGCCTAACAGACATTGAAAATATTACATTTCAATCTCAGATTTTCAGAATAGGGCCTATTTAACTTGTCATTTAGTGCAGTTACCTATGCTAGTAGGAAGTGGTTTTAGAATGCTCAACACGACATTTGACATTTCGTGAAGGTTATATCGTACACTAGGTATAATAAATACACCATATCTACCTTAGAACCACACACGGCGAGTATATTTGAATAAAATTAATGATTTTTTTGATGCAGCTGGAAATGGTGCCATAAAAATGCGTGTATGTATAATTTAGCACCAAAATTAAAATAAACGACTTAATAAAGTATAAAAAATAAAATTATTAATTCTCGAGATCTTCCATGACATTTACTTAGACTTAAAATTTGAAATTGATTAATCTGTTTTGTTTTGTGAGCCGTAAGTGACGAAAGAGCTGATGACGAAAAATAGTTTAAAATCTAATTTGCGTAAAAAGAGGTCTGGTTGTATTTTAAATTATGAACACGTGCTCAACCAACACATGTCCATAAGTATGGCATCATAAGTATGATGCCTAAAAAAACTGTCGTACATAAAGATACACCGATGAACCCGAAACAACTAAACCGTATAAATTGTATAGTAGTACTGGCTCGATATAATATGCTAGTGCTTTGTTTTGTAGATAATATATTTTTTTTTAAATTTTAACTATTTTAAGATGTGTCCTTAGCGTAAACAATAAAAGTGTCTGTATTAAAACACAGTCCGTGGTCCGTACCATGTATGTACTAAGCAGTCAACGTGTTGAGAGTAAATGTATTGTTTTCCCAATTTGAATTGTAGACATTGCTTACGTCACAGATGAAAATCATTTATGTGGAACAATTGTATTTTCTTTCCTGGACTCGACATCTATTTATCAGTCTGAAATAGAGTGGTCTATCATTCTTACTAACTAATTGTTGGAAAGTTAACAGAAATCAAATTTTAATGCATGTATTTTTACAAATAATCGTTTTTTTGGTACTAGGGTCTCCAATCGCAATAGACGGGATCCCGTTCAATTCTGTGATCCTGAAATCTCGGGATTGTGAACAGTATTAATCCCGGGATTTCGGGATTGAGAAAATTACTGAAATTTGAGCGATGTCTGAGTCTTAAGTCTTTCTTAGCTAGAAGCTTCATTCTTTATAAAAAGAATGCAGATGAATGAGAGTAAGGGGTTTCACGTCTGATATTATACCACAATGAAGGACACACTCAATATCTAGATACAGATTGTTTTCGTAAAAACCAAAAGTCAAATGGTTACGGTATGATTGCACATTCTATATGCAATGATATGCCCTCTCTTTTGTGCTATATTATGTCAGAAACCTTGAAAAATACAAGTTTCATTAGAGAAATACGGAGAAAAAATTCTACAAATTGCATTGTATTTCATTTGCAACCTGTAAAAGAAAATCGAAATAGAAACGAGTGTAATTAATTAATACTTCGCTTAAAAGCTATTATTTAAATGAGAGTTACTGTTTCAAATGTTTTGATAAAAATATTTAAAACATACGGCGATATTTTTTGCATCAAATGAAGTATGAAAACAATATAACAGTAGTGGCCAATCTTTTGGATACCATGTACCAGGGGTGGGCTGGAGGGGGCTCAGAGTGGCTCGCGCGAGCCCCTTGTTAAATTTGACTAAGGCCGGCGAGCCCTTTGTTAACGTAAAAAAAACTAAGGTAAACATTAATTGCTGTAAATGGTTTATGTGTTATGAAACAAAAGACTTACATTTGGAAATTTCTCGTAAAATACATAAATTTCAGGAGGTTACTAAAAGACATCATGAGTTCTTTTAAATTTATATAGCAGTATACTTTTACATTATTAAAGCATATTTAGTAACATTCAATTTATTTCATAATTATTTCAAAATATTCCTATAAGAGTGATAAAAATCCACCCCTTATCTGGAGTACCGCGTATGTGTATCAGGTTAACCGAGCCCCTTGTTAACATTTTGGCAGCCCACCGCTGCCATGCACCAATTGTTTGTTGAGTTCAGATGCACCATACAACTCAAGCACCTTTTCGTCTTTCTTACGCTCACGACTGGGGTTGGGAAATAAAAAAGAGGTAGAATCTGCTGTGCTTAGGGGAGAAAAGGGATAGAATCTGCTTCGCTTAGAGGAGAAAAAGGAATAGATCAATCGAGCAATTAAGTTAATGAATAATTTTACGCCAGTTAAAAAGACATGCTTTTTTGGAGCATCAATCTATAAAAGTCAAAAATGATCTCTTGGGCGAGAAGCTGATGTCTGTCGCGGACCTTGCTGATGGTGCTACAGCTACGGAAGACTCGTTTGGTAAAGATAACTGGATAACAGCTGATGGATGACAATCGTCTTTGTTAGTCTGATGATGTGTGTTATAGTATACATATATTAAGAGCATGGTTTCTATTACGTAAAACTTTCACAAACAATGCAAAACGGTGAGTATGAAAGCTGTTTGAATTTGACTGAGAGCATTCAGGTGTTGAAAGTATGAAGATGGATCTATCTATGGCGCCTACTTCAAAAGAATAAACAGGCGGAAGGATACAATGCGCCACTGTTTGGCTAACAATGCAATATAATGAAAGGAGGACAGTCCCCCCAAGACTGGCAACACTACAGAGAGCACTAACTATAAAAAAATACGAAAATTACGATGTATAGTATTATCATTTTCTCTTAACCAAAAACAACTTTCAACAAACAATTATTAGTAAACGTATAGTTACATAGAAAACCACCATTGATAAAGCGTTTTGTTTTTAAAATGGCACTGATTGTATATTTATAATATAATTGATTAATTTTAACTGCCAATAGTTGAACAACTTTAATAATTCTATTTAATTTATGTTCGACTATAATTTAAATGAAATGTTTCAATATATCGTCCGGATTTTTTCTTTAGCGCCGTACATATGGGTAATTTTTCAAGAAGTCGGCCACAAAATTTAATTGTATGATTCAACGTAGACTCTTCAATATTCTATTATTGAATGTTAAAGACAGGAATACATCAAAGATGTGTGTGTTATCAAATTATTATATTAAAATACCTGCTGTAACCTATTGTACTAGTGCCGCCATATATTATTCCAATGGCATTCCGTGGGTCAGCGATGGAAGGAAACACTGATAATTAAATGATTATACAAAAGATAAATAAAACGGATTTATTTTGAGGCTTGGGTTGTTTACCTCCATCGTGTCCTGTGATTTTTTTAGTAAAAGTAGCGGCGTATAACCTTCTCAGCGGTGTTATATGATAATCATGTTGAAATTATTGGTGGTGAAGACAATATCTGTATAATTAAAACATAAAATTATGCACATCGCGAATTTTCATGACGAAAAATAAAAAAAAAACCACAATTAACTAGGGACTCCAATCCCGGGATCATGTTAGTACTAATCCCAGGATTTAGAAATTGAGGATAACAAAAGAAAAATGCTTTAAATCTCGAAAAAAATTGGAAAAGGATGGAGCTAAATGAAAAGCTCTCCCATTTAAGCATTTATGTGTTTTTGCTACTTTTTTAGAGTAGCGAGCCAAGCAACTTTTTTAATGAGCCAGCGAGCTAAAAAAAAGGTCTCACATTTTATTTAAATAGTGTAATCCGTAAGTTCCTAGGCTTTTTTTTTAAATCAGGCAGTGAGCGAACAAAATTATAATAATCCAGCAAGCTAAAAAAAAGCTCTTGCTAAAGAAAGTTAGACGAGTTGAAAAAAAAATGAATAATGCAAAAATCGAAAAATTTTGTAGATTGGTTGATAGCAGAGTTCTGACAATAGTGTGCAGCGGAAATAACTTTCAAGCAATTTATATACTCTGATATTTTGTTTACATTTTTATAATAAAGTACTTAGTAAATACTAATTCAAACAATGTATAATATAAATAATGTTTTCTTATGTATGTGCGTCGGAGTTTGTTATGGGAGTATAATTTCTAATATTACTCTATTATTAGTCAAATGAAACGTATAAAATTTACATAAACACACAAGTTAACTGGTGTATGTGATTAGAATTTATCGTAAAAAATCAACGCAAACAAGTTTTATTGCCTACTTCAAAATTTACCTCGAATATCGTTGATACGTAACATTTCTAGATTTGTTTTAAAGAAAGTTTCTTGTATGTTTTTTAATATGTGAAACACGTTTCAAAGATGACACCTCGCGCAGGCAAGAAAACGTGTTTTTTCATTTTATTGTTGACAGGTTTAGTACCGCTAATGAAAAATATCACGATTTGATAAGATTAATATGTATATATCGACGTTATAGTTTATTAATTTATTATATCACTTTCTGCTGCTTGCTAGGGATGATTAATACTTGAAATTTCTCTGCGCAAGATTATTTTCAACCAGCTTAACAGCCTATTTCAAAATACATAATAAATTATAATCATAATGGTTTATATGTATTTTCGAATATCGACACTACCATTTTGGATTATAGCGTCGGTCATTTTCTACAAACTCGTATATCTATATAATAAAAATGAATGTTTGTTTGTTTGTTACCTATGCGCTCCTATACCGCTCATCCGATTGCGATAATTTTGGGGAGTTGTTATGCGGACGCCAGAATAGGTTTATGAATCAGCGGTGGGCTCCCAATGCGCTAATTTGTTTGTTTTTTCCGTATGCAATCCTATACCATTCATCGGACTGCGATAAAACTTTGGAGAGCTGTTGTGCGGACGCCCGCGAATGTATATAAATCAGCAGTGGGCTGCCAATACGCTAATTTGTTACTTTGTCCCTTATGCGTTCCCGCTCCTATACCGTTCATCCGATTGCGATAAAACTTTGATGAGTTGTTGTGCAAACACCCGCATCAGTATCTGAATAAATACAGCCAGCGGTGGGCTTCCAATACGTTTATTTGATTTTTTTCCATATGCGTTCCTACACCGTTCATCTGATGGGCTGCCAATACGGTAATTTGGTAGTTTTTCATTTATGCGTTTTTGTTTCTATACCGTTCATCCAATTGCAATAAAAATTGAATGATTTGTTGTGCGGACGCCCTTAAAGTTTTCGACAAACCCTACCAGTTATACCACGTTCAACAGCTGTTGATGAATTGAATGTATGTCTCAAATCATCAGCTTTATGGCGACACGTGCAGAAATTGGCTTTCAAGGCCAACATGCGTGTAGAACTACAATATGACACATCCGCTGAACGTTTCGCAAAATAATTGTTGGATATTGGGAATGGAAAATTGGAAATATACGAATCCACACAATGTATTACATTGCCAACAAACTTCTGTAAATTTACAAAAACAATAAGAGAATTGTAGTAGTTTGATGGTTATGCATGCATTGATTATACGTTTTAGGTTTGAAAGTCTTTTTTAACGAGATTTTAATCTATTAGCTGTGTCAAGTCATATAAGAGTAGATGAAGAAATATATATCTTATATTCTGGAATTCGTATTTTAAGGTTCCCATATACTACAGATTATTAACAGTAAGAACACAATAACATTAATTTATATTTTTTACTATTTATATTTGTTTTAGGCAGTTTTTTAGTGAGGTACATCTTTTTAGAAACGGTAATCATAGAACAATAGTTTCGAATACAAAAAAGACTGAACGTATGAAATAAAAGTCACACAATCATGATCAGAATGAAATGAATGTTTGTTTGTTCGTACTTTATGCGTTGCCACACCACTCACCTGATTGCAATAAAACTTTTACAAACTTTTTGCTTGCACTTCCGGGAAGGTTATAAATCTTATATATAAAAATCAATGTTTGTATGTCTGCCATACAGTTCATTTTGACAACGTATGCTTGCACTTGCGCGAAGGTTATAGTACAATTAAATTAAAAACAGTAGGCGGCGCGTGTGTTGTACCATAGACAATCATCAGCAAACATCAAACAGACAGAAAAAGAAAGCATGCACTTCAATATACACAATTAAAACACAAACACTTTCTTTCTTCGAGTGGCATTGCAACGCTTGCCGGGTACCGGCTAGTATTATATAAAACAGTATAAGTTTTCAGGAGACGCATAAATCTACTTTATTCTACCACTATCGCTGACAAAAGTTGAGATACGGGCTTGTAGAAAATTTACGACCATATGGCTTCAAGAGAGTGTTGACAAGGACATTTGAAGTAAAATAAATATAGAGATTCGAGAGAGGTTTTAGTACTTAAAACGTAAATATATATAATTTTTCATTTTCTTACACCGCGTTATTTTAAGCCGAGCAAAAAGAGAAACAGGTGTACATAACCTATTGGGATTATAACGGAAATGTCGAAGATGCGACGCGAAATGCTGAATAGTTGGTACAACCTATAGCCATTAAATGTTTCTTATTGAGGACAGGCAGTTTCTCTATGCGCGTAATATGTATAAATACGCATCAATTCGCTTGTAAAGCAGCGATATTTATTCTACGATGCGTGGACCGTAAATTTAAATAATATTTATTTTAATAATTATTATTTCTTAAACCAGGCTTAGTAATAGCGATCAGCTAATCACTAGTCTTGCTCTATCCCTATCCTTCTAATCCTCCTCTCTAAGATAGGCTGAGCAACTGAGTAACAGCCAGTTTTTGTCGAAATTCTTCTGTTGAGACAAACTTTATTAGGAGTCTAAATGTTCCATAAAAAAGCGGACATTGTAAAACACGCGAAATTAATATTTTGATTCACGCTTTTTCCAATGTAAAATTATTATTTGATTAAAATCAATGAAGATGTGTCAGCTTATTATGTTAACTTTCTTTTTGTAAAATCATGAGTTATATAACAATTAATCAGTATTCAAAAAAATTGTTCAACCCCTCCCTATTCAATGTGTCCTTAATTTACGTTTCCATCATCCATACACTATCCGTAGAATTGATTTTTCAGTTCAAATTTTGGTAAATTTAAAACCATTTATAGTTTATTTATTATAAAAATACTTAAGCCACCCAAAAAATTATACCAAACCAATACCGATAATTTATGCTTCTACATTTTGTCGGTCTCTGCATATATGTAAAATCGAAGTACCGCTGTATACAATTTTTTTTTTACTACAACTGTATTCAATATGTTGACTGACGTCAAAATTCAGTAGGCGACAGCTAGAAAAGTTTTCGCACTTCCATTTAAATAAACATTATTTTCTTTGCTTCGTTACCCATCGCGTAATGCCAGGTAATGGTAAGTACTTTTAGTATCCAACCGTGAAAATAGTACCACATGCAATTTTGTTTTAACATGGTTTCGTTTACGGTAACAATATATCTCAACGAGATGGAAAGAACATATGCTGGTATAATTTTCAAAAGGAAAATATGCTTTGTGAATTGTGATAATGTTAAAATAATTAATTTTGATATTTTAATTAAAGATATCGTATCTTATACTAAGCGAGAATTAATCCATGCTTAATAAAGAAATAAATTTTGCTTGCTTAATGAACTCGCTCGACTTGTAGGATCTACGAGCTCGAATTGTCTATATTAATTAGTTGTAAAATCCATGTATAATTTTGTGCTTACCCTTTGCATACGGGCAATCGCTTTTGCGACGATCGTTTCCCATGCGAAAAGATCGGGGAATCGCTTTTGCGACGATTGGTTGGTGTCATATTACGTGGCTTAATGAACGTATATTTATGCGAATATCATTTAATATTTTTGGTGAATATATGACTAATGATTGTTAAATACATAAATTAACTTATTTTAAAACATTTTTTTTACTTTAATTCATTCTTTTAATGATTATAAAAAGACAATTTTTTTATTACAAAATTTTTTTGTAATCATTTTTTTCACTTTAACTTTTAAAATTAAACAAACACTTTCTAGATTATTTTCTTTAACTTATGTATAGTTTCTGAAAGGATCTTGTTTTTTTACGTAATACACGTGGAAAATTGACAATCAGTTTTAATTCCTGCTGTATTGATTGAACTGCTGCAATCAAAATATTTTGGAAAGAGCTGAGCGAATAAAATATATGCATTTTGCAACAATAAAAACGTTGAAAGGTTGAATGTAATATAAAAATAAATATGCACTGATGATTTCTTAAAAAATATTTTATCGACATGCATTTCTCAATAGCATTTATTATTTGACGGGGAAAGTGGTGTAATTGATTTCATACGACGATAGTCAATATGTATACGTAGAGTCACAATGTATCTGTACTGCTATTTTTTTTAAATTCTATGTCCGCTCCCAATAGAAGCGGACTCAATGTGGAGCATATGGCTTCTTTATGAAGGTATCTCAAAATTTGTTTTTCTACGAGAACTGATTGTTATTCAGTCGCTTAACCTCTCATTTCCTAAGAGAGTAGTAGGAAAAAAGTATAGGGCTAGGACAGGACTAGTATTTAGCTGATCACTCTCACTACACCCAGTTATTGAAGGATTGGAAGGGTGAGAGAGAATTTGTAGACATCACAAACACCCATGCCTTCGAACAGAAATCGATAAATCAATCGAAAAAATGCTGTTTGTACTGGGGCTCGAGTTTGTGAGATTCGGCGTGGAAGCCGAAAACGCTTACCACTGCGCCATAGGACCCGACAAAACTGCTATACTTCTAGGTTAATTGATTTTAAAAATAATAAATTAAATTTGAGATTCGGTTCTGCAGTGCAGCGGTCAACGTCATCTACTTCCGAGACGCTTGGTTCGAAACACATTTCAAACAATTTATCATTCTTTTCTAAGGCAAGGATGTTTGCGATGTCTGAAGATTCCTTCTTACCCTTCCAATTCTAAAATTACAGGGCGTAGTGAGAGTAATTAGCTGACCTGTAATTTGTAATCTGTTTTCTCTCCGAAAAAGATTGCTTGAACATCTGAGGCAGTTCTAATAGAAAAAAATGGTTGGGAGCTGACATGATTAAAAATAAATGATTTTTAGCAGTATCTAACAACGTTTCAAAAAAAGTATTGGCGGCTTCCCCAACCTTCATAATATGAATAAATAAAATGAAATATTTATACAGAAATTTTCGAAAATTCAAGTTACAATATGTATACGTTAAAATTAAATTTGCCTAAGGACCGCACATACATGCAAACATTATACAATATTTTTTTTTTATTATTACAACGAATTTCATACCTATTAATATTTTTAGTACAATAAATAATTTGAATGCAGAGGTAATTTGAAAGCATTCAATCGGGGTAATTGAAAAAAAATAATACCACAACTAGATGTGAAAAAAACACGCATTGAGTCAACAAAAAAATCAGACACATCAAAAGAATTTGCATTTGAATTTGCAAAACGATATTGGCTTAGTACTAGTTTTAAAATCGCTGGTGTAAAGTGTATATGATGATTTCGGCTAAGCATGCACCAAATAAAATGACACATAAAGAGATAAATAAAATTTCAATCCGAGGACTTGCAGAACAAAATTATGCATTTCATAAAATTTACATGGCTCAAAATATTGGGAATTCACTTCGCAATAAAAGTGCTTTCTTTATTTTTGTAAAAATCACTGCTTGAAATCTGGATATTTCGGATGTGGAGAGTTTTACTTCAAATTGTTTTCGTCGACAGTGAAATTTGGACGTTTCATATTTTGAAAGTTTTTTTATATAACAAATATGTATAATACAGGGCTGTGGAGTCGTGTAAAAAAAAGGCGGCTCCGACTACGACTCCAGCTTTAAAATAATGAACGAATCCGACTCCGAGGATTTTTTTCAAAATTTATTTTTAAAATTTATTTATATAATATGTGTAACCATTACATGATCTGTAGGCAGCCAAGCATGTAATGGCAACACTTTGTACTATTTTGTTTTAATACACTTCATTAAAAATATTTTTCAAAAAAAAATCGAGCCGCTCATTTTTCACGACTCCGACTCCGGTCAAAATACCGCAACTCCGTGACTCCGACTCCACAGCCCTGGTATAATACCCATAATGCCAAATCATTCTTATGGTTGAAGAAAATCATACAGTGACGTCATCCAGCCGAAAATACGCTGATAATTACAATTGTGGAACAGATTTTAGTAAAATTTTAATGACACTTCACCCTTGCCCATTCTATTTAACGATTTATTATGACTCGAGCATTTTCACCTAAAATCAGTTGAAGCTATTTCTTGAATCAATCTTTTTTTAATGCTCAATTGTTGAACATGATAACCATTGAAATAAATAAATATGCTTATACTAGGATACATTCAAATAAGATGAAATAATGAAATCCGATAACTGCATATCAAATCAAAGCGTTTATAGCAGTTATTTTGGAAATGAGCATTACATGACAACATAAATAATCATAAATCTTGTTGGACTAAAAAATCCCGCGAAATATATATATCGATGTCCTAGTTATATAAAACGATAAGTCAAAAATTTGATCTTTTGAGTTATATTACCTCTTTATATTCGAATACATCTTCTATAGATTCACAAAAGAACATCTACAAAAAAATACTAGTTTTCTCACGGTCGGCAAAAGTTGGCATAATGGAAATAAAGAAATATAAACAATATCTCGGTTATATGTATAATATATACGATTCAAAATATCATTTTATGGTTTTGTCAATGTTTCAATAAATTTGAACTGAAATGAGATAAATAACAAAATGATTCACTAAAGATATGAGACAAACAATAAATATCACTTTTCTACAACTCAATTTAGATGTGTCAAAACATTGGTCAGCCAACCATATCTCAAAGCTAACAATTTTTAGTTGTAGCAGTATGGAACTAAGCCATCGATATATGTAAATATCAATTCGGAGTCGGAGTCTTAGTCGCTTTCAATTTAAGGCCGAAGTAGGAGTCATTTGTTATCCGACTTAACAGCCAGTAATAAAAGCGTTGAAAGAATGGTAAAACGCATCGGTGGGCTGCCAATACGCTAGCAAAAGGTACGCCTAATCACAGATATATTCGCAGTGTTCTGTTCAATGGGCAGATTTCTTTATCAATACCTACAATTTTACACAATAAATATTAAAACAATTAATTTTTACTATACTCAAATTTAGTAACGATACGTAATATACCGTAAAATTATTAATATCTATAGCTAAAAAATGAAATTACCTACCTCAGATTGCAAGAGTGAAGAGTTATAAGATGGACGCAGAAATAGGTACTATTTCTTTCAGTCAAACGTTATACTGAAACCGTTGTAGATAATAAATATATGGGTCATAAATTGCAGTTAAGTACTGATTGAGCCAGAAAATAGTGTTTTTCATAATTTAACAAAGGGCTCGCTGACCCAACTTAAAACTATCAAAGGGCTCACCCGGGCCCCTGCGAGCCGCCTCCAGCCCACCCCTGGTGGGACGGTTAAAGTATATTTCCATAAAGATTGATAAAGGTTTGCATCCGATTTACATTGAGGACAATAAATAAAGCATGTTTGTGTTTTTTTTTGTTGCGAAATAATATAATCCTTTAAGAAAAAAAACGTAATAGTTTTTTAGTGATACGATAATAGTCCAGGTAATTTTTAAGTGATTTTACATAAAGACAATATGATTTCGTTTTGTAAAATAATCATAATATAAATTATAGTTTATAATGTTATCAGTAATATATGAATTATGATGTAATTTGAGACAAAAACGAAAGACGCTACATGATCTTACGTGACGTTTATTCCTCTTTATGATTGTATTATTATGAGGAGTATGGGATCAAATACGCCCAAATTCAGTTAAGAGAAAAAAATTAAATATCGCTATAATATTGGAGTACTGATTCGAAAGAACAGAATAAAATTTTTAACGTCGCCAAAAACCTCTTAGTTTCAAATAAATTAAGGGTTTAAATATGACCTAATAATCAAAACTGTCTTAGTTTTTTATAAGAAAAGTGTATTTTTCTACGTTCAGGAAAAGGTGGATCTGGTCATTTTCGATCCAAAACTCCTCGTGATTTTTTTATGATAATACTAACGACAATCCATACTATTGATTAGCATAATTGTTAAATACATTTTATTCTCTTATACAACATATATTTGGAGTGAAAGTTGAATTTAGGGTATGAGAAAAACGTTTTTTTGATTTCATCGCTTATTATTATTTATATCAAGTCAGATAATTATTCAATTTACTATAAATTCGCGTAGATAATATTGATCTTAGCACGTTATAAAAAAAAATAATAATATGTATTAAAAATTTTGAGATTTACGTTAGTTTTTCCAAAACACTGGAAAATTCCCATTTTCTTACCCGTTTTTTTCGCACATACCTACGAAATTTCGCCCGTAACCAAAGGGTTAATATATGCTCTACTTATATTCTCTCTCGCATGTATATGTAATCATAAAAACGGGGTTTACCTTATCACAAGTCCTTCCCATCCCCATCTTTCTCTTGTCAACCTCTCCGAAAATGCTTAATAAACAACATCTGATGTTTCGTTCCACATTGGGAGTGAAAAAATGACGCAAATCCTCCATTGTGACTTAAACTGCTAACTTTCATTTTCGGATTGCCCGTTTGTTTATTGGTAACCACTGTCTGTCTGTCTTGCTAGATTCTGCAGTATTTTAACCGCCCATCTCTTTATGACTATTCACGATTCTCGGTGTCTTCTTCCTATTGAATAGAATTCTAGCCTCTGCTTTTATTTTGCATAATACATAGACAGTATTCCTTATTTAAATCACTGTAACCATAGACAACATATTTAAATAATACAAGTGCCGTATATCGTTGTAGCTTTTAAACGTAAACAAAAAAAAGAAAAACTCGTTTCGACTATTCATGAATATTTTTGTTTTAATCAATATATGTATTTATTGAATCGGCATAGTACAGGTCCGTTATAATAAGTTGAAAAAAATCGAAGCATGCCTCTCTACAATTTTATAATAATTTTAAAGCTATTTCGACATCACGCCATCGCCAGAACTGAAAATAATAACAGCTGTTAAGCGATAAATACATGTGAACCAAGATAAAAACTTTTACTGAGATTTCGCTGAACACAGCGGCGGGTTTTGTATTGGCGTCAACAAGGGGTTCGCTTAATATCAAGAAAGGACGGTGGATTTTTTGTATCACTCTTATACAATACAATTAAATAAAATCGAATGTTACTAAATTAACTGATTTTTAAATACGTAATATACCGTGAAATAAGCAGCTGAATTCAGCAGTTATTATAAAAACTAAACACATTGCTCTTGTCTACAAAATTATATAATAATTTTGACAATTATCTAAATATTACCATTAAGTATTAAATAAATGTCACATTAAGTCTTTCAAAACACTTTAAGCTTAAATAAATAAATAGCTTACTTAAGTAAATTATTTAATTAATGACACGTTTCCTGAATTTATTTCAATAATTGACAAAAAAAGTCTTTAAAAACTTCCATTAGCTGTGACATAAATAATTAAATAAATGTTACAATTTCAAATATTGGAATTCTATCTGACTTCCGGCATTAATTTTACGACCATCTCTCGCTGGTATTTCTCGCTGTAAATTTTATTTATTGCCAATATCTGCAATTCCTGTGATATAGTTAAGTTTGCGCAAAGGTGTTTTAACGTAAGTTTATAGGAGAAACATATCCGGTTGTAATTTTTTCTGTTCATAAATTTTTTTATTTTCTATTTTGAGATAAATATTTTTAGTGAACACCATTACTACATTTAAAAAATATATATGAGGAGGGCACATTTTATGACGAAATATTGTGTTAATGGCAGTGGGGGTCAACTAATTAATAACCAAATGAACCTAACCTAACAATTCAGTCACTATTAGGGCATCCAATCCCGGGATCCCATCCAATTTTCTGATCCCGAAATTCCGGGATTGACATAGTCGCGATCCCGGGATTGAGAAATTTTGATCTAATCCCGAAAATTTATAGGATTTTGGAATTGGAAGAGCTAAAAAAAATGAGTTATGGAGATAATCTAGGGAAAAAGTATAGGGAATTGAGGATTTCAAATTCCTCGGTAAGCTAAAAAAAAAATGACTTACCAAAACTTTCAAATTATGCACGATTTCACGCTGAGTGCCCAATCCCGGGATTACAAAAAGGCTCCGGGATTGGAAACCCTAGTCACCATATACCTCTTAAATATTATTATGTATAAAACGAAAATGAGGGTATTACTTGGAAACACGGATCATTCCAAAACGGTTAATAAATGAAACAATATACATTTTAAAAGTATTTTTAGTTTTACATTATGTACTTTGGAATGATATTTTGGATGTTGTCAAGCCATGTTTGAGACTGATTTCTAAAAATACTTTCAAAATTTATTTTTATCTTCTAAATTACTTTATTTTTATTTTATTATTTTATTGTACGAACTCGTCATTCGTTTAGGAATGGCTTGAGCCACATTCAACTCAATGCGGACTGTCTGGGACACACAGCTGTACTCGATTAAAACCAAATGCCAATTTTCAACGCTTGCATTCTGCCGGTACTGCTTTACAGTTGCGAATCATGGCACATGACGAAGACTCCGTAAACCGTATACTGAGCTTCGAGAACAGATGCTTGCGTCGGATAATGGGGGTAAGGTGGTTTGATTTTGTTAGGAGTTCGGAGATAAGGGAACGTTTAAGACAGCGCCCCGTCACGTCAGTGGTTATGGAGAGACGTTGGAACTGCGTATGCCTCCGGAAAGCATCAATCCTGCCTGCTTATTCTTTCGACCGGTGGGATTCCGGCGCCCCGGTTGTCCGTCGGGTACTATCCATAGGATGTACTCGGCGGAACTGAGGGATGCTGGCATGTCATGGGAGGAAGCAAAGCAATTGGCGGGAGACAGGAAAACATGGAGGTGCCACGTGGCGGCCATATGCTCCACATAGGGAGAGAATATGGCCAAAGAAGAAGAAGAAGAAGAAGAAATTACATTCATGAAGTTTCAACAATTTTGGAATGAGCCTGGTTTGCAAATAATAGCCTCACATAATACGTATTAATCGAAATAAGTTTTTCTTTTTCGTGATGTTTCTATGAGTAATGAATGGTGTCGTAAGACAGGTGATTTTCGATAAATAATGAGAGACATTTAGTCACGGTAAGCACTCTCATTTATAATAAATTCAGATCTTCGCATTTTTTATTGCCCAAATTCACCATTAGCAAATTACTTATTTGGTTGATGTTCAGAGTGTTAGATTAGCGTTGGCGATTATCCGTCTGTTGGGTTTCTGACACACCACCGATGTGTTATTTCTCAAGATTTCACGGTGTCTGGGCCTATGATTTATTATGCTTATAAAACGCCAGGTTTATTAGAGCTTATTGTATTGCTGCCTGCATAATTGCCATGCAATGTTAGCATATTATCATCAATGTCAATAAATTTATATGTATGAATAAATCGCCACTGTTTAAGTGGAGAATGGTAAGAAGGTTTTATACTCAGTGGTGTAGTGGGGTCAGGTCGGCGACCTGACACCTGAAAATGAGCCGGCGCCACCCTGACACTTTTTTTGCCTTGAAACTTAATTTTCAAGTACATACATAAATTAAAAATACTGTTCATAACATTTAAAAGCATTATATCAAAATTGGTCTACTCGACGAATTTTACAAAAATAAATGTACACATGTAACGTGAAGAAATACCACCCTTCTTTCTAGGATCTAAGCGTTGATCATTCTCAAATGTGGAAGACATTCAATTTTAATTACGCGTTTTTTTAATGGTTTAATTGTTAAAACTTGTGTTTTTTTTAATTTCGGACGGATATAAAAAAATATGGAAGAAGTCAATGACCGACCTGGTACCTACTTATTAACAACTACACCACTAATTATACCAAATGTCCAAATGCCATATTTTAAGCCTATATCCGCCTGTTGTATTTTGGGAATAAGTAGGGAATACAATGCTAGAACTATTCATAATTAACTATGTTAATTGATTTGAATGAACGTGTTAATTGAACAAGAAAACAATTAATTATAATAGCGAGTGTGAATTTTCAACTTTATATCGGCGTGTAAATCCATTCGAATAAAAAAGTTTCGTTACCTATTGTTCTATAAACCTATGGGTCAATGTTCCGAATTTGAATTACATAGAAAAAAGTAAAAATAAAATAAAACATCTGTCATGTTGGTAGTTATTCAAATTTGATGAATAAATTTCTATAGAAAATGCGGGAGTGTGTCAGTGATGCCATAGTGCATGAATTTTACTTTTTATCCAATTTCTCTCGAATATATTATCCAAAATATACGTTTTCACCACATGTGTAACTCATACAGTGTGTACCTAAATCTATATATCATTTATATCACATACAATTGTGGAAAATCTTTGGCAGCTTATAAAATTAATATGTTCAATAAATTCGGCGTTGACACCCTTAATTTAAGATCATTGTGTCTTGCCTACGATAGTTTGAAACTTTTCCCCAAAAGGAAACACGAATTACAACATCCATAAAGCTATTTCAAAAAAACTCCCATACAAAATGTAGATTCTCAACGTTTGTGGCACTATATACCTACAACAGTCATAAAAACAATAAGTACCGTAAATTTTAACCACTTGGATACCAAGCGGACACAGGTGTACGGAACATATGCAAGCGAACACGTATGTCCAAGACATTTAAAAAATCAAATACTTGGTATTCTAAAAGAATATAAGCAATATTTTTATGAATATGTGTAGTGCCATTTATACTGTGTCAATATAGGCTTTTAAAATTTAGAATTCTAGTGTATATTTGGCAAAATTATTTTTCTCAAAAACACGCAGTATCTCTGGGATATATTAATGATTTATTTGCGCGGTATTAAAACGGTTAATTAACATTTTCGTGTATGTGTGTTTAGTTGGTATAAATGTCATTCAAACAGAAATGCATCCAATCTAAAATTTCCAAATCCACTTCATTTAATGTCCATAAATAAATGTTTGTTCAGCTGATATTTTAGTTGAATTATTTTTTAATGACATATCCGCTGTATATTTCAGGATGCTCTTTTTTAGAAAAAGAGTTATTTATGTGTAAATTTGATTATATTTTTTTAATGCTAATGAAGTCCCTGGTTATAGAAGTAGCAAAGTATAACCCGGAAAATGTTTGATAAAAGCTATTAATCGATTGCTGATGCATACTTTAATTATCAAAATTAGATAAGTCATAATTACATAAGGGTGGACTAACTTTACTACCCAAATGCGTCCGTAATCAAGATTCCAATATTATTTCCCTTAGCTCAAACTATGCTTGAATAGTCGTGAAATAAAAATAGTTATATTCGCAACGCTTTATGACGTTAAGGTTTTATTTTTATTTTTAAAGCTATTTTTTGTAATTCAATAATACAATACTAAACATGTTTGTGAAAACATAGTATTATATTTCTTAGTTATTGTTTAAAAAAATACTTATTTGGTTATTGCTGCTCAATTTAATTTATTTTTCTCGAATTTACAACTTTTTCTCTCCATTCGTCTTTTACCGTAGAATGTGTTATTTGTATAACATTGCTTAAAATATCTATAAATGTGCTGCTCGGCAGATTTTTTTTAACCATGTCCGCTCCCAATGTGGAGCATATGGACTCCTAATGGAGTTTATATCAACAGAAGTGTTTCTACGAGAACTGCTCGTTATTCAGTTGCTCAACTTCTTTTTTTACAAAGAGAGTAGGAATAGAAGGATAGGGCTAGGACAGGACTAGTGGTTAATTAATCGCTCTCGATACGCCCCTTTCATAGGATGGTCGAGTAGTCAACGTCGTTGGCTTCGGCTACGGAGGTCACGGGTTCGAATCCCAGTACGGAAAATTTTATAAATTGATTTTTGAATTTCTGTTCAAAGGCATGGATGTATGCTTAACTGATACATTGTCCATATTAATTAATAGAATACGAGTGCTGAATTGCTCAGTAATTAATATACCTATAAGTATGAAGACATTTTTTTCTTATTTATTACTATATAAAGGTTTTTTAGCTGCGTTTACAGTTTCTATTTGTTTTCATTGACAAATCTTGTTATTTAACAGCTATAAATTGAATATTAAAAATAACCAATTTTTGCATTGTTTCCAGGAAGGCAACTGAGGAATGTCGGCGTGGGCGGCAACTTCCGTAATGCGGCTGGCGGCGCTGTGCGTGATTTTCGCCTCTCTTCACACAGCACGCGCCAAAGCGAGTGAGAAAACATTATTGTTCATTGCGCTTCGAATCGAGTCGTGACGTACGATTTGCCAACTTTAAAACAAAACAAAACTCAGTACATACTCACATTATCAGATGCTGTTTTTTCCCGCGTTCCTAATTCGAATAACATAAAATTTTACAGTCGTTGCTTTCTTTCTATCATTGATGCTTTTGTCTATGACATTTGACATACATTTAACACCATTTCGAATGAATCAAAATTGATGGATACGGAGTTGACAGACGGTAATTATTTATACTGAGAAACTTCATCGAATAAATATTTACGATTAATTATTACCTGTCTCAATCATTGACATCTACAAAAGGAAAAAAGTTTTTTTATCTTTAATAATAGACAGTAGATAAATTTGCAAAATGAAAAATGTTCAAAAGAACATAATAATTTATTATTGCTAGGTAGCGACATCCTTTATTTGCAATATTTAAAAAAACGTAATTTAATTAAATTTAGAGAAAATTTAATACTTAACGAGAGTCGAACAACATAAAATATACATAATAATGTTTTTTTTAATTCTATGTATCACTTTATATTATTATACATAATATTCTATATTTTTAAGTTACTTTACAAAGATTAGTCAAATATTTGTTTTGTAGCTCATTGTTGACTCAGTATATATTTCTAAAAAAATCTACTTCTTTTTTTGTTTATATTTACTGATAAATCATAATCAATTATTTATAGTTGACTGCTTTTATAATAATAATTAGTTGTGCAAAAAACCAATTCAAGAAAATTGTGTATGCATATAAAAACCATTATATGTATATATAGATATAATTTAAGATTTCGACTGAAGGTGCTTGGTGGACTTTCAATATTAAATTTGAATCGTTCAAATTATGTACATTCACACAAGTTTTGTCACAAACGACCCGGGTTTCAAGTACATCAATTCAAGTTCATCCATGTACTATAAACTGATACTGTGTAGGCGAGTTGGCAGTTACCTAGAGGCTGAAAGTCCTAGAGATCGTTAAATGATAACGGAATACAATTGTAAAACGCCTACATATTTTTGACACTCGAATTTGGCTTTGAATAAATATGATGCTTCAATTTCTTTAATAATAAAAAAATGCTGAAGAATACATTTTCAATTGTAATAATATTATGAGAAATGGGTATACATACAGAACTACACTTAAATGCACACATCTTCTTTAAATATGTCATTTAACCATGGGGGCCCTACAGACGATAGCTTTGCTGAAAATTTAATGTCGAAATAAGGAAATGTCATTTCATAATCATAATTATTTAATAATAAAATGGACTTTTTGTATCATATTTATTCGTGAGGCTCTTTGTCTCAATAAAGTAGACATAATATAAATCACCAAAGACAAAACGAAATAGGTGAAAAAAGTTTTTTTTTTTTGTAATACATTGATGAGTCCTCGGGTTCCTATTTGTCACAAATACTTTTATTGCTTCAAGCGATTCATGTGAAATGTAAATTAAAAAATATATTTTCCAAAATAGTTACTTCGCTATTTTACTCTGTCTAGGGGTGCATAGTCTAGGAATGTCACTGAGTGCGGTCCAAATTATACATAACATTGAATAGATACAATGTTATATGTAATACCTTTGATTTATGATTTGAATAGAAACTATAATAATAATATCCTTGATGCCAGAAATACGATGCTGCCTGCATACTGACATGCACTAAAATAATATTCAAGGCTACGTTATAAACTAATCTATTAAAATTGAATGACATCAACTTTTACATAATATATTTTATTCATAATAGTATTCAATTCTCTTTAGAGGATTTAATTAAAAATAGTGCATAGCGCTGAGCGAGCCAGTGTTGTGCAATATGGTTTTCCTAGGGAGTGGTGAATAAATTAGTGAATACTTATAATTGTATTTAATTTTAAAAAACCAAGAAAATTGTACAAATAATAATTTTTATGTCAAATTTGTTAATCAAGCTAAATATAGGAAAATCCTTACAAAACGATTAATGTTGCTCTCGACTGAAAAAATACATCAAAATAACTTGGACCTTAATATATTCAAAGTGTTGATATCAGAAAACAACTCCATCATCCATGCTTATCTTTATTTTGTACTTATCCTGTTAATAACATGCTTTAAACGTCAACTTTAAAACTATTAGAATTATTCATAACCAAATATAAAGTCATGACAAGATAAAATAATTAATTATATATTTGATAATGATTACTAGTATGGATAATAAATAATATTGTCGTGAGTGCCTGACATAATAGAGAGCGCCACTGTCCCACCTTCAAATTCAATTCCAATATTATGCTATTGGCCTTCAATTTAATATAAATAAACGCCAACTAGTCACTTTCGACTGAGTGCATAAACATTCTATTTTTGATTTATATCGATATGTACCGATAATAATAATTATTATTTCTAGCAACATCGAAGCTTTTAGTTTAAATAAATTGGTCATTGTTAATTTTGAATATTGAACATAAATCATTTCCCATATCATTTTAGACCAAATGGGAAGAATTGAAACACCATATTGCGGATGCTGGTAACACTGGTGACACCTAGCAAAGTTTCATTTCAAAATATGATGTAATTTATTAAATGATACATTGAGCAACCTAGAAATTAGGGACGTTTTAAATGATTTATTAATAAAATTATGTTCAATAATTATTAGAATAATACTAGATAAAATGTTTTTTCACTGCAAATTAAAATATTAAATTTTTAAAAATATTGTTGTCAATAATTATAAGCTTATTATTGGAATTCTACCTATTAAAAACATGTAATTATAAATATGTGACACAACTTATGAGAAGTATCAATTAATTTTTATTAATTTTCATCATAGAGTCTGACAAGATTCCAAAGAGATTCCAAATGCGATGAAAGTATTGGCTACTTACATAATGCTTGGTTTTAATATTTAGCTACGTAGATAAAATATAGATTTAAAATGTCGTTTTGTAAGATTGAAATGTTTTTTATGCTTTTTTTTTCAGGTTTATGTGAAGTAGAAACTGGTCAGTCAAGTATCATTGTAGACATAGAAGAAAGTAGAGGCAGTTGTAAGTACAAACTTATTTTATTACTATATTTTTTTATATAATTGATACTTTAATACTAGGATTCCCAACCTTATTGACTCCATTCCCCCCTTACACCATTGTTCAGAATAAAATTCCTCCTCTACCCTAGATAGTCTAACTCAAAAAGTATATTTGAAATACATAATATACATATATTAGTTTTGAAACTCTTTTATAATGTGTAGGTAATTTATGTACATGATATTATAAATTTATTGAGATGACTTTTTTACTGATTACTTAAATTACTGAAGCAAAAACTTCAGTATAATTACAGGGTATTCAAAAATGTCGTCCATGGGCATGTGAAGTGATTTTAAGATAATAAGTGATGAATATGTCATTTAATTTTTAAGAACTATACAAGAAAAAAACTAGCAATTCAACAATGGAACTCTGAAATTCCTCTTACGGAGTAATTTCCACCGGTTGGGAACCCCTACTGTAATACGTTTTTAATTCAACGAAATTTTTCAAATAATTCTACAAACACCATTTACTTATTTATATCTTGGCTGAGAAAGCATTCTACCCGATATTTCTTTGAGGAAAATAATATTTTTTTTATACTCACGGTAGGAATAGAATTTTCGTTAATACTCTTCAACATGAATATAGAAACAATCTTAATTAGTATGTACGTTACAATAATTAAGATATTTATTGAAATAAAAATTATGTTGCATAATGTGTTGAAGTTCTTTACGCTTTGTTTGAAAATTTATGTGTTTGTCAATGACTAACATTTTTATCACAGTCATGTTTCTTATGTTGTATTTTGGAATTAAAAAGCAATTTGGAGTTAAGAATTGTAAGCATTTGTGAAAGTAAGTCTATCTGAGGATGCCTCTGAAAGAGGCGAAACACGTGTCACAGTTTGTAGCACAATACGTGAAATAATCTAAGTTATTTTAAATCTTTTATTAAAAAGGTTTTCTACGGAATATTCCAGCGTAAGAAAACAAATAAGACCCCAGAAACCAATACCTAGTCAAAACATAACTTAACTTAACTCATACATATATTAACCTACAACATTCATTCATAGACCTTTATTTAAACATGTTGATAATTAAAAAAGACAACATTATGATTGAAATAAAATTTACTACCTTCAACGTTTTAACTATCACACTAGTTAAAAAGATGACAATATAATCAGAACTGGTTATATTATTTTGATCTTAAATTCTATAATATTTCAACAGTTTATTATGATAAACACCACCATGTGAAATAAATAATTTATCAAAAGAGTGAACAAGTACTTATATATCTTAATATTCCGTTTTAGATGTCGGACAGTCAACTATTCCAGCAGAACTACCTATAGAAGGCGACCCATTCTCAGAAATCATTCTTGATTTAGTTTTTCCTAAAGGCAATCCCTTGTTTATTTTGAATGGAAAGAAATTGCAATTGCTTGAACCATTAGACAGAGATGCTGATAACTTATCTCATATAGTCTTTCAGGTAAAAAAAATCACCATTGTTTTAATATTTAATATAAAATTCAGACTACAGACTTATTAATATGTACATGATTATAGATGTATGCACCATTTATTATCTCTTCAAAAAAGTTAATTTTTCAATACTGAGATAGGTATTTTTATGGCATATTTTGTTGCTATAAATCAATGTGAAGTTTATGTAGGGTTATGTTTTCTTTTCTCATTTCAGCTTACATGCTTGGTAAAAGCTACAAAGAAAAAAAGAACAATACCTGTAATTGTTAGAGTATCAGATATCAATGACAATGGACCAGTTTTTCTAAATACTCCATATGAAACAACGGTATCAGAGGTAAATAAATTGTAACAATTAAATTTATAATACTTACTCTAAAAAAAAGTTTATAATGACTATTTGAAAGTTCAACCATATTAAAAATAGCAGACTGGAAATTGAAAAACAAAAGGTTGAAATGTAATTTACTTTGTTTTAAATTGAGAACTTACTCTCTGCCACCTTCCTGTCGATTTTTGATCTTCTTCTTTGAAAAACTTTCCCGTTTCGTAATAGTTTTCCACTTGATCTATATTGTTATTGTTTGTCTTTTGTCTAGCAAATATTTCTTGTATCAAATCTTTTCACTGTTAATTTTTGTGCATCAATTGGCTTTTTTGCGTTAATCAAACATGAATGTTTATCCTCTATCTTAATGTTGACGATTAACCTAACGTTACCTCACCAGTAATTGTTATACAAGGTTTTAACAGTTCAGAGCATAGTACTTATCATATATCTTACCAAATGTGTAAAAGAACCTTACATAGTGTAAATTCAGGTACACGGCGTTGCTACACTTTTTGATATCAAGGAAGTACTGTTTTTCCTATATAACAATTACTATCCATTTATTGTCTCTGGTTATGATTTCTGAAAATATTCCTCCACCTTACGTTGCAATTCATAGATAGTTCATGTGGCACCATTTTGCTCACTTCACTGGCAAGGCTATATGTATTATGCACATCACAGATGTGAGTTTCTGTGATAAATACTCAGTAGTTTGACATGTACCAAATTCAACCAGAGATTTCAGCAAATCGTTGTTGACACTGTACTTCTTTCCAGTTTACCTATTATGTACATGCGAAAAAATGAATCATGAACTGCTTAACAAATTCAAAAGTCTTAAGACATACATTTAAGTAATTGATTCTTCTTGGAAATCAATAAAACTGATGAACATTATTTTATTCCAGCTAACTCCTATCGGAACGACCATATTCCAAAACATCAAAGCAACGGATGCTGATGCTGGAGTCAATGGTCTCACTGAGTACTTCATCGTTGAAGGCGATGGAAAACGAGTGGGAACCGATTCAGGGTTCGGCACAGACAGAATTAACACAGCTGACGGCTATGGATACTTTACAATCAATCTCCCTCATCAGGGGCAGGTGACTGTTAACAGAAGTTTGGATTTTGAAAGAACGCAGAGATATTTTGTCACTGTTGTTGCATCCGTAAGTATTATGTTTATTTGTCATGCTTAAATTAGACTTATTTAACAATGACACATCATGGGATACAACAAACAAAACATACCACATCAAGTTGGTTGGAGTATACCAATGCAATGTGAGATGATTTGAAAGTATATTATTGAATTTTTCATATCTATTTTTTCAGTGAACTGTTTTAAGATTATGGGATAACAGATATCTGAAACTTATTATAAATCTCATAATTGCAATCTTATGGATAATTACCGCATTGTGAAGCAAATTATATTGGAACGTAACTTTGATGTAGCATGTGAGAACTGCTCTACTACCAATAACTACATCTTCTTCAAATATATTTTAAATCTGATTGTTTTAAATTATTTATTGTGTACATGTATACCCTTTATAAAACACTGAATTCTAATGGAGGAATCCAAGTGATTCTACTAAAACTGTTTTATCATTCAGTCCCTCATCTCTAATTTCGAAGAGAGTAATGATGGAGATAGGACAGGATTTGTAATCGCCTTGTTTTTCAAGATGTGTCGGGTCCATGCCTTTGGAAGGCAGATCCATATATCTATTAAAAATCAATTTATAAAATACATACCACAACAAAATACATTAAAATGCATACCACAACAAAAAAGCATGACATTAACCACTTGGCTACAAATATTTAATTTAACCTACTTGCTTGACTCGTGTACTAATTTTATATATTACCAATTAGGATGTATGTTCTCCTTTGGGCTCTTATAATATAATTATATCAGTTCAGCCTCTTTTTCTTAATGAATATTATTATAGGACTTTATTATTTCATTATATAATAATAACTGGAAATATTGTACAGCGGGTGGTATGTTCAACATTTAACATTCACGCTCCAGCACACATTCTCTCTCAGTCTGCTCATTTTGTATAAGTATAATGTTTTTATGTGTCCTATAGATATACAGACAAATAAATAGAGAAAAATATTGTGAATCAACTTGGGTAGTTCACAAAGTAGATTGCATAAAAATAGTAGTAATATACACTTCTGCTCTAGATACTTTTAAACTGTTAACTTACTTATTCAGTATCCGGTTCTATCCAAATGTCAGCTTAATTGATGTCTATACGGACAACTGCGATAGAATTTCAGTTTTACACATGACTTTATACAGAAGACAATGGTGAACATTCCTTTCTAACAATTAACATAATCATATTATTATTATGTCCCTAAGCTACAATTTATTTATGTAGCCTTAAATGTCAGGTTATGTTATGTCATCATTTAATAATCATCTTCAATGTGCTGTAACTATCTTGTATCTGTGATATTTCTAAGAAATAATACATTAAATGTCATTGCATATTTATTTTCAAAAATAGTACATTTCTACAAGTGGCAGTCGATAAATGACGTCACACGATTCAACCATTTTTGACACCCTACCCAGTGACGGATTACCCTGTAAGCAAATGTGGCTCTCGCTTGGGGCTTTCAAATCTTAGGAGCTTCAAAAATAGCCAATATTATTATCATAGCACATATACTTTTTGTTCAGATTTTATATGGAATTTCCTGATGTTTTTATGTGATCCAAAAAACAGGGCTTTCAAATTTTATTGCACCTGGGGCTTCCCGTGTGATTAATCCGCCACTGACCCTACCCACATTTTCACAATACATTACAAAACTTTGGCTACCTGTCAAGTTACATCACACATTTTGAAACATCTTCAAACTTTTTTCAGTGGTATATTTTGATGCCAAACTTTTCCCACATTAAGAACATAATCAATTTTACTCTTAAAATTATGGATGACACATTTCCTACCACTCCCTTTTCTTCTTAATCTTAAATTTTCATACTTTCTTTGATACCTTCCCCCTAGAACATGGTGTCATTGTATGGATGGCCCCTAAGTGTAACGTTTGCTATGTTCTTTTATAGGACCGTGCCCGGAATTCATCGGAAAGGTTTTCCAGCACAACCACATTGACAGTCAATATTAAAGATGATGATGACCAAGATCCATCTTTTATCTACCAAGGATGTATGCTACACGACGGGGCGTGCATAAACCCTGAATATTTTTCTTCTGTAAGTTGAAAATTTTACTTTCATGAATAACATGACATACAGTATACATACATAATATTTTACAGTAAAAACCCGATCGGTCTGATTGCATTTTTATTGAATTTAATGCTGTTACTTTACTTTATAATTTCAACTTTAATGTGGCATAATAATAGTCTTCATAATCCTACAATTTTTAGGTCTCTAGTGGAATCTTGGCTGGCACTCTAAATGTGGTACCGGAAAAAATCCAGGCTATCGACATGGATACAATCAATTCACCAATTCGATACAGTTTCTTACAAGGGACTCCCACTTCATATACTGAATACTTTGAAATAAATCCAACGAGTGGTGCTGTTAGGCAAATCAAAGCTGTCGATACTGGGGTCGCCAAAAAATTTGACTTGATCATTAAGGTATGAAATCACTGTAGCCTTAATACAGATTTATAATTTATTTCATTTAATTAAATTTGTATAGGTTATTAAATAAATAATCGATTCTGAAATATAATTATTTTAATTCAGATATTCTTTGTAAGGTAATTTGAATGGGATTTTAAAAACTTTTGTTACCAATTTATTGAAAAATATTGGTGCGGAGAAAATAAGAACCAAATATTTTATATGTTGATTTTGACAGATTGCACAGAATGTTGCGCCCATCCAATTTTCCAGATAAATTATTTTCATTTGGTGATATTGATAATTCATTATTAGAAAGGCTGAGAGAATTTTTTTATGAACATATCTAATATTATTTCTTTAAGGCGGAAGAAGTATCAGAATCCAAAAGATTCTCCACGGCAAAGCTAACAGTGGTTATCAAGCCAGTCGATGCTAACCCTCCAGTTATCCATGCTTCTTCAACTGAAGGGCACGTAAATGAAAATGAGCCCATCGGTACCAGAGTTCTCGACGGATCTGGCAACCCAATAAAATTGACAGTCTCTGATGATGATTTAGTGAGTAATAATACTTCTAATAAAAAATTATCACCGTTAGCTCAAGCTGCAGAACTGTGTATTGTTATGTATACATTTTTGTGAATAACATAATTCAAAGATATTATTCATTTTACAGGGTGCAAACGATATAAAGCCTATATATTCCTTTGAGCTCACTACAAGCTATTTCCAGATTGATAAAAATGGTATTTTGGTAGTAAATGAAGAAAACCTTGATAGAGATCCTCCAAGTCCTGGAACTTATCGCTTTCAGGTATGCAAAATATTCTATTATTGAAAAATTGCATGACACGTTTTAAAAAATACCAGTGTCCATTTTGTTTGCCGATCTTTTTACTTATACTTATTACTTATAATTTGCAAAATACTGTCTCGATTTACTGCCATTTCTCTGCTTGATACAATGTAAATATTTCTTTCTTTGAAACTCCATTGAAAATAATTATTTGTGTATTGACAATTTGATAGTTCAATGGGTAATTATTAACTTGCTAAACCAATGTTGTATCTGCTTTGTTATTATTGATGCAAATTTATTTCAATGGCCTATATTTTCACAAAATAATAGAGGATTAACAAAATTAAAATTTACCACATACTATTATTGTTAGAAGATCCACTGTTAATTTCAAATAAAAAAAAATGGATATAACCTGCTTATTTTCTCCTATTAATTATTGATATATAGTTTTGAAAATAAAATATCGTGTTTTAGTTGAAGAGCTCATTGATTAAAAAAGATATGTGACTCCATTTAAAGACACCTATGTCACCCTATACAAATTAGTCAGCAGACATTTATTGAAGAAATATAATAAGGAATACCCTAGTTAACATTTTTTATATTCTAACAATCTAAATTTTATGAATTATGCGAATGTTTCTAAAAAAAATGATCTACCAATTTTTCTCACAAAAACTTCACCTTTTCCATTTTTCTATAAGTATAAATAATAAATATCTTTCAATATTTATGCTCCACTGTCATAAATACACAACATTTTTTTTTATTATGGCAATTGTAAAATAATAAATCAATGCTTAAAAGCGAAATGCATATTATGAAAATTTTTGTACATTTGGATTGATAGTTTCAAAATTATCTCTAGTTTGTATGTACATATAAATATCCTAAAACTTCATTGAAAGGTTGTGGCACGAGAAACAAACGGACAAGGGGCATCAGCACCTCTCTCTCTTCAAGTTGCACTCGATGATGTAAATGATAACGCACCTGTTTTGGCACTTCTTCCCCATGTTAATGTTCCAGCAGGTGAAGGAAGGCGAGAAGTCCTCAAGGTAAATATGACTCATTATGTTAACTTTCTTATGGTTACATAAACCGACCAATTGAATTAGTCCCGGTATGAGACCCTTTCTCTGCACAGTAACCAAATGCGATTTATCCTCTCACAATCAAAATTTCAAGAATTAACTTAACAGTAATATTACTAGAATAAAATTGATAATATAGAACAACTTTTAAGGTGTTAACTGTCGATAAGAGATTCTTAAGTCTAAGCTTTTTTCATGTCCCGGGAAATTCCTGTCCCGAAACCGTAGTACTTGAACGAATATTTCTATACATAAATACTTTAAAATTAACGTTTATGTTAAATATTTCAAAAGATAACACCATCATATTGTAAATATTTATATTGCTTTTATAACACATCATTTGAGGGATTCTTTTGATTTTTCAGATAAAACAATTTCATTCGAAAAATTATACATTGGATCAATAATTTTATTGTTATTATTACAAACTTTTATCCGACTGATTATGTATTTTATTAAATAAATGGAATATTGTTTAATTACAAGTGTTTTACCTTTTTATATTGCCTTCTGAAATGTACAAAGGTTCTCAAAGCATATAGATTCTCTAACTATATTTCTATTGAATCAATAAAATCTACTTAATGAAAAATTCATTAATGAATTAGCAAGTCTCAAGTCTTGGGTATGTTTTATTCAAATGTACCAGGAACCAAAACTGATAAAAAGTGATGAATTCCCACATTCTCGTGTTGTCTCAACACAAAATTGTTACTGTCAATGTATTGCGGAATGGCATTTTATTAAAAAATACAAAACATTCATGACCTAAGAGCAAGATTCCAAATATTGGATGAGGTGTATTATTAACCAGAATGATAATGATTAATCGATAAATATTTTACAGGTTGAAGCAACTGATAATGATTTCGGTGACAACGCAATTCTGACTTATAGCATTTATCACGTTTCAAATAATGGTGCCAATAAGTTTAAGATTGAACCCAAAACAGGACTTATTGGTAATTATATACACTGAAAATTTAATTTGAATTACACTTATTAATATTATTTGAGACACTTTTGATAAAATGTACAAATTGTTGAATAAATATTGATTATACTTCAACTCTACCAGAAGTAGTAGGCTTACACAATGTACAAACTAAATTAAAATATGTAGGTACTTGATATTTTTATATTATGTGAATTACATATTGTAATATCTTTTACAGAAACTGTCGGCAAGTTAGATGCAGGTGAAGAGTATAGCATAACGGTGCAAGCTCAAGATATCGGTGGGCTGGCCACTCAAGGCATTGTTGAAGTTCACGTTTCACCAGGACCGAACACACGTCCCCCAGTCTTTAAGCAAAGCGTCTACGAGGTTCAGGTTTCTGAAGGAGCTAGTCTAAATTCCACTGTCGGTACACTGCAGGTATTAATTGTCAATCATTACAACTGTTATTTTCTAATATATTTGTAGTATCATTTTGCAACTTTATTAATGAAATAATAATGTTTATTTTAGGCCGTCGATCCAGAAAATGATCCCATCACATATTCGATAGTATCAGGAAACGATTTACGCCAGTTTTCAATTGGGGCGACTAGTGGCGTGATAACCGTCATAAGGAAACTTGACAGAGAAGATCTCACAAGATATCAATTGGTTAGTATTCATTGTAGAATACTTTTATTAACTATAAACATATCATGTAATACTAAGTTTTTTCACAATTAACAAAGTTGTGAAAAATATGTTATACTGTGTGTCATATTGGTGAGATGAAGCAGGCATGATATTACCCATACCAAGTATTAATTTAATTTTTAAGTTGGCACTCCTCGCGTGCTATATGACGCTGTAGACTTATCGTCATCACAGAACATTACTGACATAGCATAGCCATCTAGCATTTGTCATAAAAAAAATTCAAAGCATTTGACATACCATTTATGTATCATATGTATCTTCACAATATTATTTATAAAAAAATACTTAACACAATAGGATTTTCTGTTCTCATTATGAAATATGAAATTTGATACAGATATGTTTGATGAAGAAGTATTTGTGAATGATAGAGCAGACTGTGAATTGTGGTAACAATTGTAATGATAAATAATACCAAACATAAGATTACATATTCATGGAAAATTTATATAATAAAATCAATTAACAATGTAGAATATCTAGTATGAAATTATGGCAGTTTATATAATATATTGTTTAAATGCATCGAAGCTTTTTTGATTTCCCTGTCAGAAAAATTAACAACCTGCATTCTTTACACATTGAGAAAACTTGTGATTTAAATGGTATTTTGAAAGAAATACTCAATCAACTTTTGTATAAGTTAATATTGAATGAATAGATTGGTATTTATTCAACATATTGATTTCAGTTGGTTAGAGCTGAGGATACCGGCAAGCTGTCGACTACAGCAACTGTGAATGTTAAGGTCACCGACATAAATGATAAAAATCCTGAATTCGCAGAGAGTGTACTGCCCTATATCTTCAAAGTAAAAGAAGGTAAATAATTATCATTTTAAGTCTAAAGTTAAATATTTAAGTTATACATTTATCTTATTACAATCACTTTAATACATATAGAAAATGGGCATGATTAATCAGACATAAAAAAAAATTCAAAGAATAAAACCAAACTTTGTTTATCATTGGCATTTGACAGTAGGACTAGAAAAACAGTGAACACAATCGAAATTACTACATTTAAGTAATACAAACCATAAAAAAGAAATACAACAATTATGTTGAGTATTAGATACCTCTCTTGATAAGTTTCTAGATCCCAATAAAATTGAGAATAGCCCCCGCCATGAAGATATCAAAAAAGTTTTAATATGAAACAACTTCCATTCATCAGATCTTTTGACTTATTTTGTTCATCAATAATGTTTTCAAAATCAACATCCCTATTAGAAGCAACTGTCAAGATGTTAGAATTGCTTGATTGTTGTTAATGTTGTTAATTAATTGATTTGGCATTTACTTGGTAGAACTCCATTGTAACAGGTTAAAATTATCAAAGTATTTTAGTTCTACAGTTTTTAATAATTTTTATACGTTGATAACTTCAGCTTTCGCCATCGTCAGAACTACGATGGCGAAAGCCGAAGCTATCAACGCGTAAAAATTATTAAAAACTGTAGAACTAAAATACTTTGATATTTTTAACCTGTTTAATGTTGTTAATTTTGGTACCAATCAATTATGAATTAAATATTTACAGGGCTTTCAAACGTGACCATTGGAAGAGTCCACGCTATTGATTTGGACGAAGGAATTAATGCCCAAGTGACGTATTCTTTGCCATCTAACCTGCCATTCAAAATCAACAATCAATCCGGAGAAATTTCTACTAAGACAGCTCTAGATTATGAAAATAAAAATGTAAGCATACTATTAACATAAAATAACTAATACACTAAAACGTAAATATAATAAAAAATCTTTTAATTAATTTATTTCAAATTTATATAAACAACATATTATCAAGGTTATACATGTTTAAGTCCTGGAGTCATCACCTATAAACAATATTCTGCACATGTCAAGCATGAGACCATAGCTGCAGCGGTTTTCATGTATGTGAGCTAATGATTCAAGGTGCACATTCAAACATAATATTTTTTAATGTGCGTAATTCATGGAATTGCATTTAAAAATCCTTCTTTACTCTATAATGGACATTCAGATTTATGGACACACCCTCGTCTGCATTAGTTTAGTATATCGAGGATTCAATGTATTATTGAACCCACTTTATGATGAAGATGGCCCACTACACTTTGAATTATGTTTGTGGTTTCAATAACTGCTAAATATATTTTAAGGGTATGAATAAATTAGTTAGAATAATTAAGTATATATCTGACTTGTAATGATTTATTGTTTTAATTATTTAAATTAACACTCCTGTAGTGTCTTTTTTTATAAAAATAATCCATATTCAACATTTCCTTTTCAGGAATACGCTTTTGTAGTAACTGCCAAAGATGGTGCATCAGAACCAAGGATTGGAACAGCAAGCGTGACAGTTCAGGTTCTGGATATTCCTGATGAAGTACCCACGTTCCAGAAGACTACTCATAGGGTTTCAATACCAGAAAATGTTCCAGACTTCCTAGTGACAGAAGTCCATGTAAGATTTTTACAACCATGCTGTCATGCTAGTTTTTTCTAACCTATGAAATCTGACATTTAGACAACTGCACTCACTTATGAATTCAAATAAACAAATAAGTACTTACCAATCGTGATACCAAATTATATGATTTTTGAATAGCTAGGTCGTAGAGTAATCTTCATAGTTAACCCAGATACCCAATTCTTAAGACCTTAATACTGTTTAAAAGTACGTTCTATAATCCTTTAATATTTCTACATGAAATCACATCTTCATATTTTTTATTATTGTAAATTCACAGTTCTGCAGAGTAAAACATAAATTTGCTACACATCTCAATTATATTACATTTGGAAATTCTTTTCACTCAGTTGTGTAATTGTTTTCAGTTTTGATTAGTATACCTCTTAGAATCACTTAAAAATGTCGAGAATATTACAAGTATTTAGTTAGTCCTTTCTCGGGTTGACATTCCTATTTACTTACACATTTTATCTTAGATATTCAATCACCACTAAATCATATCATTCTGTTATTTTTTTTTGTTAATTTAGGCTGCAGACCCAGATACCATGAAAGAAATAACATATATCATCAAACAAGGAAACACCGACATGTTCTCGATTGATAGAAAAACTGGAGTCATCAAAACTATTCGAGGACTTGACTTTGAAAAGGAAAATATATATGTTCTGATAATTGGTACAGAAGAAAATGGTTCTACGGACGAAGGATCAACCACAAAACTTACTGTCGATGTGGAGGTTTGTATCACTATTTTATAAAATAATCAGGATTTTAGTTCATAGAGTCTTAAATTCTAGATTAAACATTACTATATAGTCGCATAATTGGGATAAACACTTTAAAGTAACTTTAGCTTAAATAATGTTAGTTATTATTTTCTGCAATAAAACAATAAAATAAAAAACAGATTTGTTGTGATAGTTGTAGATGTCATTGATAAGGCAATATAAATGATTTTCAGTCTCTGATTTGCCCAAAAATAGCATAGCTAACTGTGCGTTAGTCAGCATATTTTAAATATAATATTTAAAACAAAATTAAACTTTGAAATCTTTTCAAATGTAGGTTTTCTTACGCATTATTTTATACCAGATAACCCATCCATCGGAATCTTATGGAGCAAGGGTCGGCAACCTTTTGTTGTAAAAGTGCCAAATATTTTACGTGGGGATTAGTGCGGGCCGCACTTTAATCACATGTCATTACACTGTAATGACATGTGTATGCAAATATTTTAATCTAGAGAACCTTAAGGGCCGCACCACGACGCCTCGCGGGCCGCGGGTTGCCGACCCCTGTTATAGAGTGTAACATTTGAACAATGAAAAACATTTTATGTATTTGATCCAAATGGCTGTCCAAGTGTCAAAGTTAAAAAGCATTTTGTTTTTCAAATAAAATGTATTTTCAAAAAGAGAACAAAATAAATGCACTTATACCTTTAAGTAGCTTAGAACCATGATGTAATATATTCATTTGATCCATGTTTTATAGTACTCTAAATATAAATTATTAGCAAAATATATATTGACTTTCAAATTTGCATAGATTCTCAGATCAACATAGTACGTCAAAATAAACGTGATGTTACAAAATTATTTAGACCGATTGAATTTTTACAACTAGTAATAAAAACCTTTAAGCATTGTCAATATATGGTTATAGTTTTGGCATGACTTGACATAAAATGTATAAAGATTTTTTATGTCAACAATTATTAGTCTTATTTGTTTTGCATGTTTTTATAGGATCGAAACGACTTGCCGCCAACATTCACGTCAGTCCCTCGGCCAATAACTTTGGACGATGAAGTATCCATTGGAACAATCGTCACGACAATGATAGCAACCGATTCAGACGGCACAGCTCCCAATAACAAAGTGAGATATCAACTGGTTGGGCGAGGAATGGCTTCTAAGTATTTCCAAATTGATTCTGACACTGGAGTCTTGAGAATACGTGATGATCTCAGAAAGGAGATCAGCAGTGAATACCAGGTAAACGGAAAAAAATTCTAAATACATTTGTATTGTTAAATAAACATTCATTATTCTGTAATGATGATAAAAATCTTGTAAAAATACTTAATTGTGTATTCAATATTATCCAAACATTAATGATCAAAGAAAAGATACATTATCTTTTACTGTTATAGTTCTTTGAAATAAATAATATTATTTCATTACCCATTTAATTAAAACATTATGTAAAACAAAAACAGTATTTTTAGATTCATATTTTGTAGAAGTATAACCATGACAATGTTTTTTTAAATTATTTATTATGTTTACCATTTAGTAGCCAGCTATAAGCAAAATGTCTAATTTTGTCTTGTACACAAGCAAATACATTGAAAGGAAAAACCTACGCCTAGTTTATCTAGGTGATTTATAGATTTGAATATTCTCAGATCTGAAGGACATAGTACTAAATTCTCTAGTTGCAATTCAACTGAATTATTCTACACTAAAAATTTTGGTATCATAACTTCATGTAATGAATTGAAAATAAAAAATATATTTAATTGCTGAATCGAGTGAAACGCCAAAACACTCACGGATAAGTAGTGATTGTATAGGATAATATAAAACCCTGCAACATGCAAAGGTGATGACAAAAAATCCAACCTTTTCCCAGTGATAGAAAGCCAGCAATATTATTGACATATCGGCTACTAATAATGGAAAAGCTCTATGTCAAATACCTATACAAGCTTAGATATTATTGGCCACGGTTTTATAACAAACTCCTTACTAGATTTAGGAAAACATTTATGCGTATATTATGACATTGGTATTTTTTGTTGCAGGTTGATATTCGTGCGTACGATTTAGGTGAACCACAACTCTCCAGTGTCAGTACCCTTAACGTGTATGTGAGACACGTTGCCACTGTTCCACCAGAGGTACGAATCATATCTAAATTGTATACTCATCTATTAGTAGAAGTATTTTTCTTTTTCATACTGATTAAATGTTTTAGATTGGTCTAAGTTTCGCTGACACATCATACACTGAGGAAGTTCCTGAGAATGCCACAGCAAATACACTGTTAAAGACAATTGTTATAATTAACCACAGAGCGCACAGCGAAAATATACCGCTTAAATGTGAAATCACAAAAGGAAATGAACAAAGTAAGACGCTTACAAATAGAATGCTTTTTTTCTTTTTCATGTTTGACAGTAAACACCTTATAGATGAAATTAAAGGTGATGGAAAATAATAAATGTTCATAATAATCTTTCAGAAACATTCTACGCAGCGATGACGGACGACCGTAACTGTGCCATATATTTAAATGCACCGACATTGGACTATGAAAACCAGACAGATTACACCCTCGAAGTTCACTTAGATTCCTTGCAAGGTCTGGTCAATCCGGATAGAAGTTACGCGTCGCTCAGATTCCATGTAACAGACATTAATGACAATTCGCCGATATTTATTTTCCCGGATCAACCAGAAATTAAGGCAGCCAGGAAGAAGTATTACGCTGTTGTATCGAAAGACTTTGATTTGGATACCAATGTTATTCAAGTACAGGTAAAATACCATTATTTTCCATCATATATTATAAACCTAACCAAATTGTGACAAGCATGACATTTTCTCAGATATAGTGTTAAAAAATTGAAACCAAACTATCAAGACTGTGTTGTATGAAAGCATGAGTGTATGTCTAATGAAATATACACAGTCGTTTAAATATTTATTTGATAATTATAATACATCACAAATCCGTGTGATGGGATCATAGATAAACTTCTCTATGTTTTATTACTTACTATTTTATGTTTATTATTACCATCCGTTTAAATTATTTCTAATGGTTTTTCCAAATTGATGAGCTATTAACCTAATTAGACTTCAGCCAAACTGAAACATAAAAAAACATCAACAAAAACCCAAGCATTGATAATTAAAAAAATAATATTTTTTATTGCTCATGAAAACATTCCCAAAAGAAAATTGAACATAAAATATAAAATGCGGATCATCACCTCTTAAGATTTTGGTTGAACTATTCACTTTCTTTGCAAGGGCTTTCTTTCATTAATATTTAAAGTAATATTTTTTTCTCTCTCATTTATTTCAGGCAAAGGATTCGGACAGCGGAAACTTTGGAAAAATCGAGTTCCGAGAATCGGCATGGAGTAACATCGCTGAAGAGTATTTCAATTTGGATGCCAAAACTGGAATCATAAGAAATTCACGAACCTTTGAGCACTTGACAGAAGATAAATTACCTTTCATTTTGAATGTAGCAGCAAGAGACAATCCGGGATCGAAAACAGATTTTAAAACAGCAACCGCACCAGTTATCGTAAGATATTAAATATTTAATACTAATAATTATACACCACGTGACAAGTGCCACTGGTCAACATTAACACTATGCACAGACAGAGAGTAAGTCTGTGCAATTCTGTGCAGTGTGATAAATGTCTATATTCTCTCTCACCCATCAAATCCTAAATCCGTAGTAAGAGTGATTAGCTGAGTATTTTGTGTCCTAATGAGGTGTGACAATGGAGGTAAGGGCTTCAAAAACACATGAAATTTTGTAATAAAACACACCCACATAAATATATAACACATATACGTGCAGAAAGAAAGTTGACTGCAAACGAAAGACGAAAGAGAAAGCGTTGACGAAAGTAGTGGATGTGTTTATGAATTTACTCACAAGATGGCATTTTATGATATTAGACAGCACAGTTTTAAATGGATGAATAAATTTGAATATTGCTAACAATACTTGTATGCGACATGTGTTAGTTATGGATAACTGAATATCTGTTCTTTAAAAATATTTGACAAATTTATACACACTGACGGTACATACTATTTTCTTTCGTTTCAGATAAATATGTTAGGTAAGAACAATCAACTTGTTATGATATTCAAAGACGCCAGGCCCGAAATAATCAGATTGCAATCAAAAAATATTACCAAAGTTATCGAAGAAAAATGCAATCTCGTTGTCGGCATTGAAAAATTTACATCTCGTCAGTTTATCAGTGAAAATGATACACTGGAGTTGGACCCCTCGGGTACGGACGTATGGTTTTACGTTATAGACCCAGAGAATGGAAAAATATTGGAAAGGAATTCCACTAGAGTTCAAAGGTATGATAAAATAAATCAGTCTGAATACTTAATAATTTATCAATGGTAAATATAGAATATTTTATAACCAACCTGTTCCTACTTTTGTTTCCAGATCAATCCTCGACACATCGGCACAATCAAACTTATCATTTGCGGTGTCAGGAATAGTAAGAGCGACTGCAGAAGGAATTCGTTCACCTCTGCCTCCACCTTCTCCTCCCCGTGCCAGACTTTCTCCTGCAGCACCGACAGCGTTACCATACGCTTTAGTTGTCATAGCTTGCGTTATTCTTGTACTCGGCTTGGCTGGCATTGTTTACATTTGCGTCTCTTGGAATAGGTGAGAACTAATACAATTATTTTTCTCATTAGTAAAGCAATACTATATATTTTTATTTCAATACGATAACGACAGATTCCACTCAGTGATTGAACGGTTTTAACTAATGAAAAAAATTCTAGCTGGGCTATTTATGACTAATCAGGAAGAATATAAAGCACTTGCTTTATGATTATGAAATGTAGGTATAGATATTTTTAAAGAAGTAATTTTTTTAAAGAATAAAAAAGTATGGAACTTGAAAGTAAGCAATGTGAATAAAATATATGAAAAAAAAGGGAATGGTGACACCCTCTGTTGTCTATAATTTCTTCTCCTTCAGTTGATCTTATATGACTTGTAAAAAATTTCATCAAGTTTATCTTGTATGATTTTCTAATTAAAAAATATTTGACTTTTAGCTGTAGTGCTTACGATATGCCATGACTATTTTTCAGGGTAATATTTCAATCTAATATTGATTACCTTCAACTAATTTTCATGTGATTGTATCTTTTCTAGATATCGAAACTACAAATCAAGAATTCAAAATCACTACAGCAATGCCCCGTCAAGATATGACCCTGTTATCAGCGGTCCAGCTCCGAGTATCGATACCCCAAGCCTAAAGGAGTACGAGACCCAAGTTCTAAATATGGCCGTGCCTCTGGACGACTGCGACAGCTGTAATGATTTACAGTTAGATTTCAGCGCCAACAATCACACATTCAGTTTGGACAATGTTAGCTATATTACGAAAGATAATGGTGAGAATATTTTTATAATCATTTGGAGAAATTATATATTTAAATTAGGACTGTGAAATTGTTAAAAAATGGGACTTTTCAAAAAACTTGTTTTATAATGACTGACTTCAGGTCTTTCAGAAATACCATGAACTTTCTAACTCTGACTTCACAGCCCTGATTTAAATAATAAATTTAGTCCTTTAGCTGAGTAGCAAAGTTCTGGGTCTTTTTCTATCCGGTCAAAAACACTTTCTATTTTACTTCAACGGCTTTAATAAAATAAATTCTAATTCTTTCAATAAATTAAAACAGACTTTTGGTTTCTTTAGTTAGAATTTGTAATTATTTGACTATCCGTATAACTCTTGCAATAATAAATTTTCTTTTATCCCAAGGCCAAAACAGTCCAACATCTTCAGAAGCAGCAACGACTGCCAGAGCGTCGAGTGTCGCAAGTCCGACCGATTACATGCATTCAAATGTTCACACGCTCAATAGAAACAACGCTAACACGCTGTACAGGAACAACAACCACCATCTGTCGACTCTCCCCCGAAACGATCACCACCACCAGCAACAGAACAACAGTTTCCTTGACACGTTTGGCAGAAACAATGCCAGAAATAACCAGAACAATACATTTAATAGGAACAAAAATAATTTGAATATGTTATCGAAGCCGCTGAGCAAAGAGAAGAACGACAACAAAAATAATAACACTTTGAAAAGGGAAGGAGCCATAATGGCTTATGATGAAATACCAGGGCATAACTCCATATTCCAAAGGTTAGTTATTTTACGTAACTTTAATAAATACTTCTGTATTTTTGATGGATTTGGAAGTAATTTTGTGGAATATGAAATAAAAAATATAATTTTGAAATTCCACTTGTTGTGGCATTCAACAGTGGTAAAACAAAAATATAAATTTTAGTTTTAAGAAAGAAAGAGCATAAATATCATATTCATTCGAATACAGAAAGTAACAAAGAATATTGTGGAAAATTTAAATTTAGCCTATTTCCCCATCAACCTGATCACAAAATTTCAAAGTGCCTGGTATATTGCCTATTTTTAAAAATTTTGATCTGCGTCATGAGAACATACGTGGGTTCAAAATGAGCTTGTCTAGTGCGTCTATTAGGATATTTATTGCACAATATAACACTTAAGTAATATTTTTTTGTGCCTTTTAATTGCAAAACTATTTTAATTTAAAATTTTCTAAGTTATTTAAAATTTCATTCTTTATGTCAGGCCATACAGTTCTATAATATTTAAGTCTTGTGAATGATGCTATGATTGATCAGAATCAGATTCAATTATGTGCATTCCATTTTTGACACATTGTACAGTTACACACTATATTATTGTTAAAAATCATTGGTTAAATTGTCAATAAAAAAACATTAAATTTAATAATTCTTTCTTTGATATTTTCAGGTCTTCAGATGATGAAGGCATGGCCAGTCCGTCCAACGATAATGTGACATTCGGAAAGAGAGATTATTCTCAGCTAGGATTCTCCTACTTGAACGATAGGTCTCCTGTTGAAACAACAACGGAATTATAATTAAGATACTGACTCATGATTATTTATTATAAGAATTTTATATATATATACTGATTAATGTGTAATAAGCTTACCAATTTACCGTAATGTATAAAAGAAGTGTCAGTTGATTTTTTAATCATATATTCAATGTTTTTGTAGAATTTAATATATTTAACGGTCTCCATTTTGAGAAATAAACCAATTTAATCTTACAAAATAGACAACACAATCAATAAATATATTAGATAAGATTATGTTACCCGTTTTTAGGATTATTCTAAGGTCTTATATTCACCATGTGATATATTGTTTTCTTCTTTCAATCATAAAATATTTGACAGCGAAAACTTGACTAATATGTTGGGTTAGTTTTGTTTCAAGCAATCAAGTAGATTGTTTTTATTTATATATTAGAAATTTATAAATGATCTTATGAGCACAATTATTTTAATTCAAAGTAGTACTTAGGTTTATTATTAAACGACTGATAAATAAAACTATCACTGAACTATTCTAATAAAATTCTTGATAGTTCTAATAAAATACATCGAAATGGAATCTCATGAAACATGTATTTTTTATACTAGACCTCTTTTTGACCAAAAAACTGGCTTAAGATTATTCTCTTGATTAAAATAGTGATGCAAAATGGAATCAAGTTACGGTTTGACAGATGATGTCTTTGTAAAATCTAAGATTTTACGTAAAATAAAGCTTGAGCATACACTCAATGAAATTTTAAATCGTAACTATTTTCGATGGATTCATCAACTTTGTGGAGGTTCGTTTTAAATGTGGAATGTTTATCAGTTTAATGTGGCATTATGTGGACGTTATTTTAAGAGTTAGAATCAATTTATAGTTTATTTGTTAACCTTGCGATGTTTTGTTTGAAAATGCTTCTCAAAGAGGTCAGTTATTTAATAGCGATGCTTCTCAGTTATCAAATTTAATTTTATATTAATAATAATTACTCTAAAATGTTAGTTGGTTCCTTGTTAATAGGGCTGTTATTCGGAATGTAATGAAGATCTAACTTACAATTTCTTGTTTTTGTTGACAAAAAGGTGTGCATAAAACCAAACATATTAATAAAGGGTTTCAGCATTTTAAATATTTGAAGATCAGATTTAGTCTGATAGGTTAACATTTTATTGACTTAATGATTGAAGAATTAACTGATACAAATGTTGTTTTTTGATAATCATGTTGTAGTATTAAGAGAATGATGTATGCCATGACTGAAAACCTCGGCACAATCTTCCAATGTAGAACTGCTTGTATAGATATTGCCAAAAGTTCTACATGCAGAGTGCAACAGGTTCTAAAATGTTTATATTATTTGCGTGGTCGACGAATGGAGATTGTATGCGTGTCTGAGATATTTATTTGTTCTATAATTTGCTCATAATTCTAGCTTGTAAGTGTAACTTGTGTATTATATTTTTCTACAAAATAAAATGAAAGTTAATTGAGAAAATAATTTGTGTTTTATTTACTTTTTGCTTCACTACAATTTAGCCCCCCTCCCTTTATATAAACAATTTTATTAGAGTTACGCTAATGTGCATATGGTTGCCCGCTGTGGTCTAGTTAGTTAGAGCCTGCTCTACCGACGGGTTCGATTCCCGGTAAGGACAAAATCAAATTTAGATTTGGGACCTAAAATATGGGTGTTTGTGATATCAATTTACCTTAAGTTGGCCTTGAGGGACACAATAAATTCTCATCAATTTTTTCTCGTATGATCATTCAACTATAGAATATTTGACGTATTGGCACTAGCTGTAATGCCCAATATATATTTTTTAAATCTTATAAAAATATAAATTAAATATGGTAATGGAGAGTGGGTGTTAGCCTACTGCAATAACTCCCTCTACCTATCTCTATCCGTTAACGTAGCTCCGTGCATAAAGCAGTTAACGAAGTCTTGGCGTACTTCCCACGACCTTTTCAAATGTGAAGCAAATGGACTCTTAGAGACTTCCCTCAGCGGAAATTGTTTTTTTCGAAAACTGGTTGCTACTCAGTCGTTCTACCTCTCATGTTATGGGTAGATTAGGGATAGGAATTTGGGTGTTGGAAAATAAGAGTAATCAGCTAATTGCTCTCACTACCCTCCCTCCGTTAACGGAGCTGCTTAAGCAGCAAATTAAAAGAAAAGATTTTTTTCTATAATTGCAACAATATTGTGAATTATTGATAAAAATTCTGGAACATACTCAATGATCCTTTTTTTTAAATTATCGAACGTTCCGGTTCCTAAAATTTTCTATTTCGAGCCTTGCTTAAAATCAGTTTTCATCTTCTGTTAAAAATTCTCAATTATTACATCAAATCTTCCACGTTGGGTGCATTAAGTGTAATATTAGGTATATTTTGATAATTATTTCCGAACTGCAATGGGACTTTGTCTTTTTACGAGGCGATATGCTACTGAAGCGAATTTCGCCAACCAGCACCAGTCACATTCAAGCTATGATTTCTAATAGTCACCCAACAATTCTTTTCAAACATGGTAAGCACAGCTGGCTGGAGTTGGGAAACGCCGTCTCATAGGAATCCACTAATTTGACTAATCGATTGAAATATCAATTATTATAATGATATTTCAATCAATTAGTGGATTCTCAGTATTCGGAGTATTTAAAGTGTGCAATTGTGGATCCGATTATAGACACTGTATTCTTTATACTTAATATTTTTAATAATATATAAGTGAATTTAATTTTTATAAATTCATCCTTTCTTATACATTTAGCTTAATTGAATTAAACATAATTAAATTTTACATTAATTGAGGACTCTTTTTTGAACCATTTTAATTGTTAAATTGAATGGAATGTACAATATTTTGTTTTCTTCTTCAACTTTTATCTCAAATATGAAATAAGAATATAAATATATATTTTTGAAGTTAAGTTGGCTATTTGTATGACCTTAAGCTAGGAACTGGCGAATAGGGCGATCGGATTAGGCGCTGAGGAGCTGGAGCTCCAAAACGCTACCAGGGATTTAAAAAAAAAAACAAATTTCACCACAAAATTTACCCCTTGTCTTAGACGTCAAATGTCCACACTGCGGCGCGGCCATGCTTAAGCCGCGAGTTGTACATTTATATACAAAAATAGAATACGCATGTATTAAAGTTGTCATTTTGTCAAATAAAAATTACAAGATGGCCGTCTTTTGCAAAGATACATAAAAGAGGTGCATATTTTTCTTAATGTCTTTGACCGCAACAATCGGCCTATATGGAAAATACATTACACTCGAAAAATATCTGCCAAATAGATCAACTAGAAGTATGCGACATACTATTCATTTTAGCTTCATTAATACTGTAATATTATTGAATAATACAGCGGTCGTCAATATTTTTGTTCAATAAATAAATTTGTTATTTTATATTATTCTACAAAGTTACCCTCATTCATAATTCATAATGTATCTAATACTATTACTATTTTAAGCAGAATAATATTTATATCATATGAAAAGTAATAAAATTTATCACATTATTTTATTATTCTAAAACAGGAGTGGCTTATCCGAAAATATAAGTCGGCGACAATATAACACACATACGCTTTCACTTGCGGTGTGTATGTACGCGGTACGACAAGTTTTAAACGACAATAAGTTTGCTCAAAAAGAAGTTATTTCATGTTTAAATTACGCAGATCACTTAATGTGTATAATAATGATAATTACACATTTTTTCGTTTTAAAGCATACATATCGCACGCAAAAGCGCCTGTGTGGAAAACCAGCTATTCAAGGAATCACGTTCAATTATGAAGAACATCACACACGAGCTTATTTACAAGATATTGTTTGGCTAACCTTTTCTCATTTTTTCCAAACATTTAACCCTCTTTATCATGCCACATTTTTGAATCCCCATTCTGAAAATAAAATTATCAGGGCAACATATTATATATTTTGATAACCTTGTGTTTCATGCCAGAACCTAACCAAAATATATTAAATCATGTTTGGACACTTTATATATTTTTAATACAGACGTAATTAGCAATAAATTATCTCATATAATATGTAATTCGTAACAATTTGTCATATTTCAAACAGGAAGATTTGTTGATGATAGTATGAATGGATGACCAGTCGCAATTGATTTAATTAACACGGGAATTTATTTTGTCTAGATCAGGCGTGGGTAACCTGCGGCCTTAAGGCTACCCTGGTGCGGCCTCTGGCCAATTCTGTAATTCTGTATTTTTTTGTTAATTCGTAAATTTATGAGAATCTGAGAAGTAAATTCGTAAATTCCGGCCAAAGATTCCCTAGTCCAGGGTTTCCCAAACTTTTTCTGCAGTGGAACACTTGGCAAATCCGGAAATTTTAACGGAACACTTATTTTTAGGTCGGGCAATTTGTAATACATAGTATAAAAACAAAAAAATATGTCAATAAAACCCCATTATTTTTAAATGGTCGGGTCTGTTCCCTGTACTTTGACTACGTTGCAGCGTAAATAGGTTGTATAAAATTGAAGTAAAACAATGAAAGATTACTTGCTTTGACACATTAGGGGAGTCTTTTGACAAACTCGCCAAGAAAGAATTGATTGACATTCATATCAGAAACTGATAGAATCAGTCCGATTTTCATAATCACTTGCGCTGAATTAAGCATGTCTATTTTGCTGTTACGGAAAATGAATTCCGTAGAAATCATAATTGTTAGTTTTCGGAAAATATTGTAAAATAATGGTTTTTAAGTAATGTGGGTGTTCGTGGAACACCTAGTCAAGTTATGTGGAACACCAGTACACCGCGGAACACGGAACAGGTTCCCCGCCCCTGGTCTAGATTATTTGATTGCTATACACCAAATAACAGTAAAAAATGTTAGTGTTTAAAAAAATACATATTTGAGGAGCAAACATTCAAAAAGTGTTGTGTCACACATATACAAAGCTTGGAAAATGATGATTTAAGTGTTGCAAAAGTGACGGTTTGTATGAATGTGTCAACTTTATGATTTCATTTTAATATGAAAAAAAAACCTTTTTGAACACTAATTTTGATTTCCATTCATATGTTTTATTATGGGCTATCAGAATTGATATAAAACGTCATTTTTCAAAATTTGTGACAAAACACTTTTTGAATGTTTGCTCCTCATTTTTGTTGGTTTATTTTATCTATTTTTGTTGACTAGCCCTGACATGGAATGGCACGTTCCAATATATTAATAAATGCGTGCTACTGACATATTTCAAAATTCGAACGCTGACATATTATTAGGTAGATGCCAGTGGTTAAGTTTGCAATAATTCTAAATTTTATATTCCAATATAATCATTTTATAATAACGAAATACTAGAATTAATATCATCGTCTTGACAATTATTAATGTGATGATTCTAATTTATATTGATATATCAGAATGGACGCTAATTTATTCATTGTTTAATTTTGGACGATACTTTACTCTTAAAGTAAATAATATACAAAGAAAGCATAGGAAGTCTTGCGTGTTGTGCAGGGGTCACCAAACCGCAGCAAGCGAGCCTCTTTTTATTAAATTGATATTTTTTTATGAAAACTTGCAAACTTGTTCATTGTTATACATATACAGTGGTGTACAGCCATGGGTTCGCACCGGCTCTGCCGAACCTGTTCCTAAAATAATTTCGGTTCGGAGAGCCGGTTTCTAAAATACAAAAATAATTTACCATTCATTAAATCATGTCTTAGAAGTCGATGACAGCAGATGATAGACGAATAAGACCCACCACGGTTATTAGTATATCTGTAAATTCTTGGGATTTTGGATTTAAAAATTCACGTAAGAGCAAAAAAAAAAGTACATCGCTGGAAATTTTTGGGTTTTTGAAATTTACATGAAATTGTTTGAAAATACCATAATCGTCGTCCAAGGTGCGAGCCGGTTGATATTGACGATTGTATTATATTAACGCTCTTGGCGATCCTTATTATCTGGGCTGTGGAGTCGAATTCGGAGTCGGAGTCGGAGTCGGAAAAACCGGAGAAAAATAATAAAAAAATATTGAAAAATTATTAATATATTAATCATATTGATTGGTGAAATCTACTACAATCTATTCTAGTAACTAGTTACTAGTGTGATCTGATGGTATACAAATATGTTAGTAATATGGAAATATTTGAAAAAATAAATTCGCACTCGGAGTCGGTTTTTAGTTAAAACCGGAATAGGAGTCGCCTCTTTTTAACCTGACTCCACAGCCCTGCTAAGAGTTCCACCGCTACACTTTTTTACAAGGTAGATAAGTTTCACTTAGCGCCGTGTATAAAAAACCGGATAAAAATAATAGAATACATAATAGATTGAAGATTGGTTATCTAAATTTAAAAAGCCGTGTTGTTTTAAAAAAAGAACAACATTGTATTCTAGAAAATCTGGTAAAAAAAAGTAATAATGAAAACCCAACAAAAAATCTTCAAAATATTATTCATAAACACTTTTTTTCATTCATATATGTTCATCGCTACTTGATAACATACGCGTATATTTATGAGAAACTGGACGTAAATTGCTTTCATTGCTAGAAATGTCTGACACGTCTAATGTGATAGAATCTAATGAAGATTTTTGATTGTTATTGTTGTCCTGCGATGTAGTGAACGCAGTGACGTTTCTAAGCTATGTGCCGCCCCTAGCAGAGCCATAAAATATTTCCCATTTTTCTCATTTATTTCCCATTATTCATATTATATAGAAGTTAGAATACTCTGCTCACCAACGTACTCAATCAAAATGTTTTGTCACTTATTCCGTTTTGCTTTCAGATGAATCATTATATATGTGTACTTTATTGAAAAAGATCCTCACAAATAAATATGATCCAAAAGCCCATATTATTGTTCAATAATTATGGAAAAAAACTTTCATCTTCACTACACATCATACAAAATAATGTAAATTTAAAATGAGCTTACATTATATGAGCATCGATTCTTGATTTAATATTTTGTTTATTTGATAAACATTGAGGCATCTTATTTTTCTAGCCAAATTAGTGTCAAAAATATTTAGTCATTTAAAAAAAATGTGATCATTTGCCGCTCCCTAAGAATTGCCGCCCCTGGGCTACTGCCTTGTCGCCTATGCCCTCGAGACGTCCCTGAGCCAGTGAGAGACAACCAGACGGTCATCGCAAAAAAAATGGTTTTTGGTTTACTTTATGTATGTATCGCTATTAATGAAACGAATACAATGAAAAACATTCCCTATCAATACAAGTTTATTTAAGGAAATAGCAATTTTTTCTAAGATAAAACAGGCAAAACAGACAAATTTAATTAAAGTTTGAAAACACTTTATACGAGTAAGTGGACACATACAATAAAGAAAAATGATTAAATGACATATTTAAAAATATATATTTATAAAGTAATTTCAAATATTCCTTTTGGAAAAAGAAAGCAAAATATAGATTTAATATAAATCTCGAGAGACACACTTTGTTAGCCCCTGATATATGGACAACTAATCTCAACAAAATCTGATTTTTAGAAAACTGGAAAGATGACGCTAGAAAAGAACATATACTAAGGTTTTCGCAAGATCGGATAGAAGGTGGATCGGCAAGAATGTAGTAATGACGGTAAATTATTGTTGACTAGAGGGAGAGTGAACGGATATAACCTACAATTTTCATGCTTATTAAGTATCAGTTCACCATATTGATAAAACAGAGTATGTATATATAGACCCATTAGAGGTGAACTGAGCCAAGTGGTATTTTGGAAAAAAAAGTTAAATGTCTTGTAATATTCTACACGTCGTAAAGTATCGTAAAAGTGAAGTAACCTTACTTAATACACATTGCAATAGTGTTATATACATACGTAAAGTAATAATATGCAATCCACCAAAACACCAAATAAAGACGTGACTGTATTTAAAATAAAAGTCTAAGAAAAAAGTTTTACCATTTTACTAGTTAGCTCATTTCACTTATATCTTCGATTGCTGACAATATGAGAGGGGCTCCAAGTTCATGCGTTAGTTTCCAACATTAGTTCAATCTTAAGAGTATGTACCATAATAAACTATTTTTTATTAATTGTGTTGGGAATGGGCTCAGTGAAGTCTCCAAATTGTAGTTATGTCACTTTATAAAAATATATTAAAGCTAATGATAATTTAACACTGTTGAATACATGATTGTTCGGAATTCAGTAAAAACCAATTATACGTCAAAAAAGCAACGCCATTTTATATCATCCCCTCTGTATTGCGATGGTGGTTTTATTTTTGAAGGGTAGGTCTACACCCCATTTTCCCATTACGATAAAATACGCATGCGCTCTTTAAACACCATAATAATGTTATATAAAGTCTCCCTTCTGTGGCCATCTTTTTAAATCTTTGAGAAAAATATATAATATAATACGAATGCATCACTGCATTACGAAAAACTATTATTATCATGCATTAACAATTGATATCCATAGTGACTTTTCATTTGATTTGATACTATTTTATGAATGTAGATTTGATGCATCGGATAATGTGTTAATCAAAATCAAGAATGGCTGCTTATGTACACGATGTAAAGAGAGGGAAAGTTTTCAACCCTTAACCCTTGTGAATATACACATTTATTGGACACGCGCATGCGCAAACATAACATTGTAATAAATAACAAAATGTGCATCAATGCTTCCATCTTTCCTGTTATATACTCATGTAATAGAATAGGGTGGAATAAATATATATATATAATGGATAACGTTGAATTTACAAATGCGCTCCCTTATCAATTGTTTCAACAATAGTTTAACTTCGGAGTCGTTACAAAATAAAACGACTCCGACTCTGACTTTAACTTAAAATACGATTTAAATTATTTTGTATGTTTAGTAGCGTGCAGTGGCGCCACTTTTGACCCTAGGAATTTGAATACACATTTTTTTAAGAACTTAATTTTTTCGAGCCCGACTCCGAATCCACAGCACCCGATAAAAAACTTTTGAATAATTAACTGTAATGCCTTAAATTATAATATCTAAAATATGTATATTTTTTTTCTTTTGATGAATTCGAATTCTAGATATCGTCGGCTTTATTCTAAGATCACATAAGTTGTTTTTTTTTGAATCTCATGTTTTAGTGATTTTGTTTAAAAAGCATATCAACGCATCGCATCTATTTCATTCGTTTAATATTCAAATTTGCAATTGGAAGACTGGCGTGTGATTGCATTGATTTACTTATTAAATAAACAAATTAAAGACATTTTTATTTCAATATTACTCACTTTATAATAATAAAATATACTGAAAGAGTATATAATAGGAGTTTCTTTAATAGGTTACACAATATGTTGTATGATAGGTAATTTAATAATATTTGCAGTACAATAGTATTTTTTGTAATCCATGTCCGCTCCGATTTCGCAGCATATGTATCTCATCAGAAGTTTTTATACGAGAACTGTTCGTTACCCATTCGCTCAATCTCTCTTTTTCAAATTATAAGGCAGGACTAGTGGTTAACTAACCGCTCTCGCTACGCCCATTAATTGAAGGATCGGAAGGGTGGGAAGGAATTTTTAGACATCACAAACACCCATGCCTTCGAATAGAAAATCCATTTTCGATTGAAAAATGCCGTCTGAGGTCTGACATAGAGTCCAACGACGTTGACCACTATACCATGGAACCGTAGAGTAATTTGGAAAATTTTAAAAATGTAAATCTGATTCAAAATATTAGGCATTTTAACTAACAATAAACTATTCGTTTTGAGTTCCAATGGAGAGCCATTTCTTTTTACTTTATGTATATATTCTGGCGTACGCTTTGAAGAAAGGTCTTTTATACCCATTCTTTTAATTTTGGTATAATATAATTTGATCGTGATATTTATTTATCTGGCATTAAAAATCGACACCCCTTAAAAATCGTAAATAGTATCTGCGAATACTAAAACAAATTTGTATTTACAATAATATTGAAAGAAATTACTAACTTTCGGTATAACAAAAAAAAACGTCAGTAGCATCATTGTCGGCTCATTTTTAGATCATCAACTAACTAGGTATATTAGTTTTGTTTTATCTCGATGATTTATCAATCCAGCGAATCCAACCTTTCTTATAGTTTGAATTGTCTACAGATATGATGATGACACTACCAAAACATTTTATTCTTAGGTTGTTTTTCCATTTTCATACTGAAACTTTGTGACGTCATTCATGGACTACCCCTAAGCCAGTTGTTTTTGAAGTAGAGGGCGCGTAGTCATTTAATGAAAGGTAGGAAAAGTTTAGCCTTCAATTATGTTTTATGTTTATCAAAATCAGTACACTCTGAAACCGTTCACCTTTTAAAAATGTACGTTTTATTTTTTTTAGTGAGACAGGCTAAGATTTTTTTTCTTGTATGGATTGCAGTAACATAAATTTTGAAAACTACTACCCTACGTGGCTATTCAATGTTAGGTATGAAGTATTCACACAATAATGATTGTTGGGAATTGAATTTCTTTACAGCTTTTTTTATACCATAGCAGTTGCGTATTAAGTTTTTGTTTAAATTAACTGTGATACCTTTGTTCATTTTTTTTACCTAGTAATCAACCTCTAGACCAGCCATACTCAACCTGCGGCCCGCGGGCCGCATGCGGCTCAGTCAGCTCTTGTGTGCGGCCCAAAATAATTATAGTCACCAAATATTTTTAGAAGATAGTTAAAAGTTTGTCTCAATATCAAAATTCACATTCATTTTTAAGTAAACGATTTAATATTTTGGATACATTGGTATTTTTGTGTACTTTTTACGTATTTTTTATTTGTTGTTCATTGTTATTTTTTACTATGAAAAATACATGAATACATAAATTTATACATATGTATATATTTACATAAAATAAAATAGTTTTATTTTGACATCAGAATACATACATATGTGTGCAGTATAGTATGTGCTCTATTTACAGTTTACTGTAAATATTTTGCGGTCCACGTAGATAAGCAAAAATCAGAATGCTGCCCAGAAGAAAAAATGGTTGATTATGGCTGCTCTAGACCCCGAAACAATGCACAAATCTAAACATTAAAAAGGGGTATGGATTATGGGTGGAAATAAATTTCAACTGCCAAAAGAAAAACAGCTTACGAAAGTGGGAGGCTGATCACTCGGCCACAAACCCAAAAAGAAGATAGTTTACCAAAATATTAGTATACAATGTCCTATGTTTATTTATATATATCTTCATTATTTTTCGGGTTAAAAAATGAATACATGGACAGTAATAGGTATATCAAACTGGTTATTATCTACAGGTGAGTATTTTGATTTAAAAAAGTAAGAAATTCCTATACGCAAAATACCGACAAAAAACAATAATTTATTGACCGTTTGTTATTTTATACCGATCAGTGACATCACATATTCACTGAGTATTTTTTATGGGCATTAGTTGCAGTGGTGGGCTGCCTATACGTAAACGATGGGCTCGCTTAATTTCAAAACCATTCGCGATGTTTTGGATAAAGTAATATTTTTATACTCTTGTTAATTAAAACAATTTTATTATGTTACAAAGTTAAATGATTGTTATTTAAACGAACTTTCTATATCAGATTTCAGAGTGCAAATTCCAATATGGATTTAAAAAAACAGACACTATCATTTTCGCTCCAATTCTATGCTTTAAAATCTATACTTAAAGCGTCTTAGATGGTAAATAATAAGATAACATAATATATTGTATACGTTAGAAATTGCATTTTGGTACTGATTTCACCTGAGAATATTGTTTTCTTAATTTAACAATAGACTTGACGCCGTAAGTAAAATTTAGCAATTGACTCGTGCAAACCCTTTCAAGATCCCTGCATCCCACCCCTGATTGTTTGTTTATGCATTACTGAGAAAATGATAAGTTGTCTTTTGTGATCCTAAGATTGATTTGCAATTCCCGAGATCTCATAATCGAACCAAATTCTTAAATGATATCTGTATATTAACAAAAAACAATATGTGACTGAAAAAACTTTGATACAGATATTTCATATTATAATACTTATACCAATATGGTTTAGTAGCAATACGAATAAGTTTAAGCCCCGTCAAAATATTTGCACAATATCGTTTTGTTCTCCATTTCTTAACTCTATAATATTATGCGTACAGGCGATGTCCAAACGCGTCACTTAAAAAACAATATATACGCGTCTATCAACTTTTTAATCAGTGTAATTAAAGAAGTGCGGTACTAGGTCGAGATGGACAAGCGTTAAAAGGAGATGCCCAGGAGACTTTGGGTGTCAGAAGCTGCCGCGTAAACAAGCGCGGCAGATCGTTGCTCGACTTCCTCATCAGTGGACCAATATTTGGAGTAAAGGGAGCAGGATCGTCAAGTGGGAATACCCTTTTGCTGGAGAGGGGTATTCGTCGCTCGATTAAGGATTTCGAATAAGGTTAGTTCTTTTTTCAAATTATTCATCGAAATATTGCCATCGTTGTAATTTAGTTTTCCCGATCGGCACAAACAACATCCTATTATAAATGTAACAAATTATCGTTTGTACAACAAATGATTTAACAGTAAAATCATTCGCAAATGATAATTTTCTAAAACAGTTTTTCGACAAATAAATTTCTATTTAAAGTTGAAATTGCTGAACTACTTTTAAAACCTTCCGATGTTTAAGTATTAAATATTTTCCAAACAAGATTTTTAAATAACGCTCATGGTGTGAAACATGATTTAAAATAATCCATAACTAAAACACTGTTCATTGACAATCTTTTAAAATGATCATTACTTGCTAAATTTTACTCATACAAAATATTGCCACATAGCCGTGACGAATAAAAATGTTGAATCCCATATACGATCTAATTTCGCTTTTTTTACACACTGCATTGTTTAGCAAAGTTAACATTTTAAGTGTTAAAACTTTAATAAAATAATTATTTTGCAACTATCAAGTTATTTCGACTGATAAATATTACCTTGTATGATAAAAAAAGATTTTATTTACATTTTTATGCGGCTGAACCAAAAAGATTGTTATTTGACATGTATCTTTTTAATGGAAATAATTATTTTGAAACACTTGTCAAATGTCGAAAATTGTAATGACATAGCATTGAACTATTATTACTGTGTGCTATACATAGATCTACTGAAAAGATTTATTCCCAATAATAGATAGAGCTTTCATTTTTAATTTCAAGACGGGGATATATGTATGTTCAATACTTTTGAATAGCATTTCAATAGCATTTTCACAAAACGTCTAACGGTCTTTATTTTCGTTTTCAATTCACATACTAACAATATCTTTCTAAGTCATATTTTTTATTGAATACAGAAAATTTACGTATATATTGTGTGTGTATAAAACTATTGAAAAAGTAGCTTAGATACTTTATAGAGAAAACTCTAAATATTAACCTAGAGTTTTCTCTATAAACGTGATATAAATTGACTTTTTGTCAACTTTTTCCGCCAAGATCATTTCATAATTGTAAATTTCGCCAAGAAAACACAACAAAACATGGCAAATATTTTCATTTTTTGTACAATAATTAATGTGATTGTTTTTTTGCTCTGCTAATAAACGTATTTATCAGATTTTGTAAATGATGCAACACCAAAGTCAGTATTACTCTCAATGTAGGTCTGGCAATTTACACAGATTTTTTTTACTCATTAGGTCAATAAACCACTTGAAATAGCTTTGTTAGATCGGTGTCAATTAATAATTATTGCATGCTATTATTGGAACTGACACAGCTTTTAGTATTATGCACATTACTCTCTATTTATTTGAACAATATATAACTCTTTGCAACCACATCATGTTATAAGCTCTGAAATAATTGACAACAAAACCAATGAATAAATAGTACTACACCTTTATGATAAATTCAGTACTGAAAGCCGATTAAACCTTGCCTGTTCGTGAAATGTATGTGAAATAGTGAACTATCTCGTAAATAGTTAATATTTTTGCTTCGTTTTGTAAATTGACGAAAAAAAACCTAAAAATGTATCCAACAATTATTATCCAAAAAACTATGGGCAATATTAATGAAAACCCATAAACATCATTTTTTCTATCTTATATCGAGCGTTCTTGCTCGTGAAATTGTTAATTTAAAACCCTGATTACAGAACAATGAATGAAAATTCTTATATTCAAATATCTGCAGTAAAAGTTTGTGGATAAATATTTTTTTAAGGATATTAAACTTGATATTTTTAAAATTTAAATTGACGGATTATGTATACTACAAATGTCCTTTTTAATCCTATTTATAGATATCTAAACTAAATAGTTTCACGAATTTATCATAATATATTTCATTAAATAAATATTTAAAAAATATACTTGTTAACTATATAACATGTTAATACTTCTGTCGACGGTTCTTAGTAAATCGTAGACGCTCTACGCCAAATGAAAATGCTTGCTACGAGTGGGTGTCATTTCATTCAAATCACGTTGATTAAAATGGTTTGAAAATGTCGTCGATTCAAGTCGGCAGAAAATAGTTTTGAAAAGATAACATTGTGTATTTGAGATTGAAATTCTATTAACGGGTGCCATTGCACTCGGCTAGAGTGAGTAGAAAAGCCATTTTTCATTATTTTATAGCAAGCACAATATTATTTTGAAACCATTTGAATCTATGTAGATAGGAAGAGTTTTTAGTATTATATTTCAATTTAACAAACAATATAACCATTATTTCAATACTATTTAATCAGAACAGATCAATTGATTAATATATTTAGGACAAGTCAATTCAATATCATGTCGCTGCAGTATCATAGCATTTAAACATAAACATTGCTCTATTTTCTACATTCGTTCGTATGTATTATGTGGCAATGTGAAATTTTCTTCGCATAAAGTGTATCAATTATTTTATAGCTTTATAAAGTTACACATTGTTGAAAAATAAAGTATAGTTAAGCATATTTATATTAACTATAGCTAATTTTACTGTAATGTTTGTGAATTACAGTTCTTGTGGTATTTTTAAAGAAACGTACGTAAGTTATTTAAATATGGAACACTACTTCAAAAAAAGGTGAGCCAGCGCGAGCCCCTTGTTATTGTTTACATAAGCCGGCGAGCCCCTTGTTAAATAACGAAAAAAAATATTATTAAATCAATGCGATACATAATGTATAAATATTAATTATATCTTAATTTAAGAACGCAGTAATGTACATTTAGTGTTTCTGACATATAATATCAACAATGGTTTCAGTATAACAATTGAAACATCCAATTGGAGCGAAAATATAAATCTTGCAACTCTTCAGATTTATAATCTAGTGTAGATAAATGCAATTTTGAGCAAGTGATATTAATTAAATAACATTGGATAGTTGTTTTAATGTGTTTAACTGTGTAAGAGTGATAAATAAATCCACCCCTTTCTTGAAACACCACGAATAGTTTTGAGATTAAGCGAGACCCTTGTTAACGTATTGATAGCCCACCGCTGCTTCAAATGACATTATTTGTGTTTATAATATGTCAAATTATATTTTATTTCTAATGATCTTCTATGAAATTCGTCAAAAAGATATTAGAAATTGATTCACTTGCTATTTATGGGTCTTTATTTAATATAATAAAAAACGTATAATATTTATTTAACTGGATGTCATCACTAAGCTAAATCACAAGATTCTCTATGATTTTTATTACAACGAAAAGGCTGAAAAATATTCGAAATTCTTTTTGCAATCCATAGTAACGAGATTGTCTTTGGTGTCAATGACAGTACATTTAAAAATAGAACGCTATCCCTGATTCAATATTATAATGTATGAAAAAAACTATTGACGAATAATCGCTTTATTTATGAAGTATATATAACATTCAATTCATATGACTTTATTGGAGCAATAAACAAATAATTTGTTTTCAATTGAACCATATCTATGTGAATGGGTATTCTGTGACATTAAATGAAACATCATTCGGCGCTAGCATTAATAATTTTATGCCGAATGGACGAAATGTAAAATATGTTGAGCGCGATGAAGATTTGATTAATAGCGGCTAGCGCAGTGACATAATGTGTCATTTGCCGCCAAAACTAGTTGGCGCAATTGTATTGGCTGATTTATGGCCTGGTGTTGCCATACGCCCAAATATCTCTTCCGCGTGTGAATGATTTATTTACTGTTCGCTTTATTCATTTGCATGCTGACTTGTTTTTACCCTGTCAAGGATGCTTTCTTATGAGATCATTTCAATTATCTAAACGCATCCATTTTGTCGTAAGCGTGATTAAACTCAATTACGCCATCCTCTCAGAGTATTCTGTTAACCGCTTGAATACCGCACAAATAAATCATTAATATGTTCCAGAGATACTGCGTGTTTTTGAGAAAATTAGATTTGCCTAATATACACTCGAATTCGATATTTTAAAAACCTATATTGACTCAGTATAGATAGCACTACACATATACATAAAAATATTGCTTATATTCGATTAGAATACCAAGTATTTGATTTTTTGAATGTCTTGGACATCCGTGTTCGCTTGCATATGTTCCGGACGCCTGTGTCTTGGTATTCAAGTGGTTAAATTCTTATAAAAGAAAAAAAAGATTAGAATTTCGAAAGTATTCATTCATACATTCGAACGTTTGCTCGTGCAACCAAGTTGAATGAAAGCCCTTTCATCTACGGCTACCGATTTTTTTAAAACATATAATATATTCAGTTAATAAACATTTTTTTGTATTTCCCCTACACTAGAGTGCATTTGATTATTTTAATAAAGTATCAATAAATAATTAAAACTACGTATCGATTTAAAACATTGGTAAAATATTAAATACTTAAATGTCGGATCCGTGGTGCAGTGGTCAACGTCGTTAGCTTCCGTGATGGATCTCACGTGCTTAAGTCCCAAAACGAACAGAATTTTTTCAATCGATTTATGAGTGTTTGTGATGTCTAAAATTCCCTCCCACCTTTCCAATCCTAAAATAGTGAGTAGTTGCGAAAATAATTATCAACCACTAGTCCTGTAGTATCTATTTTCACTCAAATCACAATTCAGCAAGATTTTTTATCTTGCAGTTTAGCTAGGTATTTATATATCGGTGGGCAGCCAATAAGTTAACAAGAGGCTCGCTTAATCTTTAAAAGTATCCGGAGAAGAATGGATTTTTAGCACTCTTATAAAATTATATGATAATTTTGCGATAAATTATATTCGATAATTATTAAAGCAATCGAAGGTTGCTATATGTATTTTGACAAGTAAAAAAATAAGTAATACACAGTAAAATAATTAATATCAATGGATGAAAAATGTACTATCCGACCATAGATTACCAAAGTCAAGAGTTCCAAGATTGACGCAAAAATATGTTTACTATTTTTTTCGCGTATATACAGTATACTTAAATTGTTCTCAATTGTAGTAGAAAAATTGCCAGAAACAGCAATTGGGCATCACCATGTTCATAAATTTAAATATAATGAATATTTGTAACATCAAGATTTGAGAATATTTTATTTTCATAAATAAACAAAGGACTCGCCGGCCTACATATGTATCCATATGTAGTAATTATTATAACATATTGACTGTGGAAAGGAAAAAGGACGTAACTTGACTAAATTTTACAGGAGACCCAAAAAACGTCTTTTGATGATTTTAGGTTAAAAGCAAATTATGAAATATACACAACCCTGAAGTTCACGGTGACCGATAAACTGGTTTTTTATTGACTTAGTCTAATATTAATTTAATAAATTGTTCAAGAAAAACCTTTTTTAAGATCTTTTTTCCTTATTGTAATTTTCACAATCCTTCCTTTTTTCAAACTTAAAAGCTAAATTTAGATACTAATTCGGCATTTTCAGTTTCGATCCTTTTGATAGAACGTGTGTCGATTTTTATACATTGTGATTATCAAAAAAAGGGTTACGTTCTTTTTCCTTTCCACAGTCGATATGTATGATTTAATTTAACTCCTATAGTTAATATTATTTATATTTTAAGGAACGTTATTTTTCAATTTAATTGTTTATCTAAAATTTATCATTCTGTGGAAGTATTTCAAAACTTCTCGGAAATGAAACAATTTAGTATATTAATTACGTCATGATATGGGCCAACAAACTGTCTTCACCAATGATATGGGGTGAATGTAAGTGCAGAGACGTATCTTGGTCTAAAAACGCATTCCAAATTAATTCTAATTGAATTAAAATGTCGGTTAGCATCAAAAAAATTACATTCCTGTCTCCTTTGAAAGATAATACTTTTTCTTGATTGACATATTACTTTTAAGGCGTTCTTTTGATGCAGTGTTTTATGTTTAGGAAGTGTTTATTTCCTATAATATTTACTTACTCTCAAACTACGGCCGATAAAATTATAACACCTTTAATCATAATTATGGATTTGTCATACAAGACTGTAGGTGTACTTCCATCAGAGGGTCGTGTCCGTGGTGCAATGGTCAGCGTCGTTGGCTACCATGACTTATTTCATTGGTTCGAGTCCCAGTACGGATAGAATATGTTCAATCGATGTATTGATTTCTGTTCAAACACATGAATCCATTCCTAAAGTGAACGTGGTGAAGCAAGAGCAATTAGTCAACCACGCGTCTTGTTCTAGTCCCACATCTTTCTATCCCTGCTCGCATTGAAAAAGAGAGTTTGAGTAATTGTGTAACAAGCAATTCTTGTAGAAAAACTATTGTTGAGATACTTTTATTAAGAGGCCATATGCTCCACAAAAAAAGTCATTAGTCTAGTATACAATTGACATTTTCTAACCTTATTCTTATGACCTTATGCTCTGCGAAGAAAGAAATTTGGTGTCCGACTTACAACCAGTTCTAGTTAAATATCTACTTTTTCAAATCTCCACTAGTATTTAATATGCTCCATATTATAAGCTTTATGATTCTTGGTTAATTTTGATTGATATTACTATTTTGAAAAATGATGAACAAGCTCAAAAAACTAAATAATATAATATATGGTTTATTAAGTGGCTCATGCAGTGGTGGATTAAACACATGAGAGGCCTGAGGTGCAGTAAAATTTGCAGGCCCTGTTTTTCGGATAGCATAAAAACTTCAGAAAATTCCTTCTATAATAATAAAAAGGAATTAAAATCTGAACAAAAAGTATATAGGGTACGTAATATAAGCCATTTTTGAGACCCATAAGACGCGCGCCTCATTCGCTAATAGGGCAATCATGGCTAATAAATTGTTTGAACCATCATCTTTACCAGTGCTTTTTTTTTACAAAAAAGGTGTTGGAACTACCCTTCATGTCAATATTTTAACGATAGTTTTTTTCTAATCCATGTCCGTTCCTAATGTGGATCATAAATCTTGCTGATGGAAGAATCTCAAAAAAAGTTTTTAACGAGAACTGTTTTGTTACTCAACCTCTTTTTTTTCAAAGAGAGTAAGAATAAAAGGATATAATTAGGACAGCACTAGTAGTTAACTAATCGATTTCACGTTGTCTCGCTAATTTTAGAATTTGAAGGATGGGAGGAAATATTGTACATGTCTCAAACACCCATGCCTTCGAACAGAAATCTCTGGTTCTGATCACAGAGTTAGTCTATGGACCTGGTATTGTTTTGTATTATGAAAAAAATGTACATATAAGTGTGCGATATCCGTTACATTACATTTAAAGGGACCTACAAGTTAAAGGGACATTGATTTGAAACATTAAGAATGCCAAGATAAAAGGTGCCGGAACGTTACATGAGGAAAAAAGCACTGCTCTTTACTATTTGTTTTTATCGATTTCCACTAAAGTCTCCAGTTTGCCTCTGTTGGAATACAGTATTAAAAAAAGCAATGCTCTGAAATTAGATATTATTAGAAGCAGTTGGATTCTTGACCGCCTACGATTTCTAATGCAATTCAATTGAAACAAATGCGAAATGTTTTGACATCGGGTGACAGGGCCGGCACTTGGGTTCATTGAGCACTCACTTGCACGGGGTGCTCGTGATACGAGAGCTAATAATATATCAGCTCGCTTGTAGTTTATTACAGAATATTTTTTCTATCAATTTGAATTGCTTCAAGTGAAGTTTTTTTTATATATGATAAATTATTCCGCTTGATGTGTTCCACAAAATTTTGAATACAATTGCAATAAAGAGTTACTAGATAGCTTAATTCTTTGAATATCCATCATGGCGAAATTAATATTAATTTAATACACATAACTGAACATATCTTTATTATTATAAATACATGAAATCATAGCTTAAAATCATTTACTCATTGTTACGCGATTTTTACACGAAAAGTACAAACAAAAGTACAAACAAAACAATAGGTTCGTTCCAAAAATCGCAAACTATTATATTTCGCAACCGACAGTGACAGCAACGAACAACGAATAAAAAATACATGTATACATATCGACTGTGGAAAGGAAAAAGGACTTAACCCACACATATCAAATTTTACAGGAGGCGCAAAAAACATGTTTTGATGATTTTGTGCACGGGGTCATCTTTTTCAAACTTAAAAGCTAAATTTAGATACCAATTCGGCATTTTCAGCTTCCATCCTTTTGATAGAACGTGTGTCAAGTTGTATACGTTGTGATTATCGAAAAAAAGCTGTTTTAGAAAAACTGAGGGTTACGTCCTTTTTCCTTTCCACAGTCGATATTTATTTGTTTCTCATTGTATTTTCATAATAAATAAAATAGAAATTTTAGTTGTTCATAAATTTTTGATACTTTTTACGCGATATTTTGATTTTCGGAACCAATTTATTGAATTTCCCAGAACAATGAGAATTGGTTTGAGATTGAGCGAGTTCCTTGTTAATATACTGGCAGTCCACCGCTGCTTACGATGACCATAAAAATAAGTTTGCTGTCTAAAAACAACAAGATATAAACTAATGCCATCGTTTGTTCTTTAGATTTCTATTAACTAAATTCCAAATAAATTAACATACCTATACATAGCATTTAGACTAGGGCATCCAATCCCGGGATCCCGTTCAATTTTCTGATCCCGAAATCCTGGGATTGAGATGGCCGCGATCCCGGGATTTCGGGATCGAGAAATTTTAAGGAAACCCCGAAAATTTACATGAAATTGGCAAATTCAAGATTTCAAATTCCTCGGCGAGCTAAAAAAAAAAAAAAACGAGTTTCTGTGAGATTCTGGGAAAAAGTATACCAAATCGGATATTTCAAATTCCTCGGTGAGAAAATCTCAATCCCGAGATCCCGGGATCCCGGGATTCAAAATTAATCAATCCCGAAATTGGAAAAAGGCTCCGGGATTGGATACCCTAATTTAGACCTCCATTAAGCCTAATTTTTATACGCGTCAATTTATCGAATCAATAAAAAAGGATTTTTTGTATTCCATTCAACGTTCAAAGTGAAAAAAATACGATACAGATCACATCTAATAACAGAACACTTCATCAATTTGTTTTTCGTAAATATTAAACAATTACTTACGAACCTGAACGGAAGGGGCTTATTTTCCGCAGACTTTCCCGGTGTACACTGATCCAATTGGAGACTAGATCCAATATACATAATTCCAAATTTAAAATTTAAAAAATATACAGTATGTACTAAATTCGAATACATAATCTGATCTGACTATACCAAGGTTCTTGTTATTTTTATGTTCGTATCTATTGACCGACCACCACTGGTACAACGTTTTTAAGTTCACGATCTTTGTCCGACAGCGTAACCGCGAAGTATTTATTATTCACAATTTAGTCGCAAGCTTGTGCCCAATTAGCTGTAATAACCACCAAACACACAACGCCTAGCGATAAATTTACTCCGGATACACCCAAGAAGAAATTTTTAAAGTATCGCTTGTAGCTTCTTAATCAGGGGCCAAAGGGCCAGCACTAGATCGTCTATCTTGTGAAATTTATATGGGGCACTGCAATCACTTCACATGATATGTTGTCAGAAAAAGTGATTTCTTTTGTCATGATACGCGACAACTGCATCTTAATTGACAGTTAACATTACAACACATATTTTAGATTAAAAAATATGTTTTTAAAAGTTAAAAATAATTATTATTCAGGAATTGCAGTACCGAAAGAATATATCAAAAGCGGATTTCGGAATTTCATTTTAAATACCGGTCAAAATAATACGTCCAGTGGGGGTTGCAAGTAAATCAAAATCACTTTTTACTAAATTATAAACATTTTATTTTTTTATTTAACGGCGTTTTTCCAGGACCCATCAAAAAACGACAAATATAGGAAACGATTAATTTACTATTTTATTAACAGACTATTAAATATTATGTTTTTTATTTTCCAGTGTTATAAAAAACAGGGAGTAAACAATGAATGTGTGAACACTAGAAATGTAGTATTTTATATTATGTATGTATGCCAGAGCGGTAGAGTCGGAGTTGGAAAATTTACGAAAAATAATTTAAAGAAATTGAAAAATTATTGTTCTATTTGTCATATTGATTGATAAAATGAAATAAAATTATTTTAGAGACTAGAATGATCTGATGTTTTACAGATATGTAAATTTTATTTCGCCTAGAACTGCTAATATTTATAGAAATAAATGTATTTTTTTCTAGGTTAACTTATAATCTACAATGAGGCTAATTACCTTGGTGGCATGCCTTGCTGCATCAGCAGCAGTGGCGTCTGGAGCGAGGGCAGGAGGGGCAAAGAGTGGACGAAGAAAGAGGGTTTCAGCTCAGCCGCAAGCTGAGCAACCACAAGGAGACGACTATGATTATCCACCTGAAGATCTGGACGAGTACTATGAGTATGATTCAGGTAAAAAAATAGACTTTTTATTCAATCTATTCGTATTTAATAATATCATTGTCAAATACTAGTATTTAAATAAATAGTATTTAAGAAAATATGTTTGCTTTGATTATATACTTGCTGTAAACATTGTGGCGCAGTGGTCAACGTCGTTGGCTTCCATGACGAATCCCAAGGTTCGAGCCGCAGTACGAACAGATTTTTTTCAGAAGATTTATTGATTGCTGTGATATCGCGAAAGCATTTAGTTGACCAAAAGTTTAATTCTAACCCTATCTTTCTATCCCCACTGTCTTCAAAAAAGGCAGATTTTACAACTCAGTAACACGCAGTTCTCATAAAAAAAACTTCTGTTGAAATATTTCTATTAGGATACCATATGCTCCACATTGGAAGTGGTCATGGATTAAATAATAATAAATTTAAAAAAGCATTTCAATTTGATATCAAAATCACAAATCACAATGTCACCGAGTTGTTTTAAAAAAATGAATTCAAAACACATCCATGACCTGAAATAACCTTAGCCAAGGAGCCAACATCATACGGACAAATTCATTAACTGATTTTCCAGTTGAATATTGATTTGTGTTTAAAGGCATGTATGTCATTGATATCTTAACTCCCTTCCAACAATCTGATTTTAAAAACAGGGTGTAGCGAGAACGATAAGCTCATTACTAGTTTTGCCATTGTACTGCCTTTTTAAACATACACTCCACGAAACACAGAGGTTGAGCGAACGAGAAAAACGTCTGTTGAAAAAATGGATACAATTTTGTTCATCATTATAGTCAATAATAAACCCTTTTCTTATTTCTTTATCAATATTAACGCTTGAAATATAATATGATTGCGGTTGTTTTAATGTGGCTTGAATTTTAATACGTTATAAATCTACAGGAAGATCTTCAACTCAACAACCCCCCGATGAGAGACCGCGAGGCTTCGCCGTCGTAACTCAACAGCCGGAAGATGAAATTCCATCAACTGGTAAGTTTAAATTACTGATAATAGCGTAAAGATCAATAAATAATTGGATTAAAAGTAGAGTTTATTGAATTAAAAGTTATCAGAGTTACCACTATATTGTAGTGTAGCGTAGAACAGTGTTGTCCAAGATTATGCAATATTATGAATGAAAAGTTTGTTTTTATTTAGGGTTAAAGGACGAGTGGAAAAAGTATACAGTGACATCTATCAAAAAAAAAATTAGTGACTTATTTACAAACATTATTTTGATTAATTGATAAAATATAACTAATACAATATAATAAATTTATTTTCACTGTCACTGTCTGATAAGGAAAGTTTAATCGTCTGAAATGTTTTTAAAAATCTATTCAGATAACATTTTATCAATTACACGAATATCACACGAAGTCAAGTAACGATTTTTCTAATTAATAGATGTCACTGTATACCTTTTTACTCACCCTTTTCTAAGAGAAAATATATTTTTTGAATAATAAAAATTAACATATTCTACACAATAAATAATAGATATTTTGAATGAACAATACGATATATTATTCTACCGTATAGAAATAAATAATTTAAATATTCGTTTACTCATTAGGGTGGTTGAAATGGCCTAAATTTTGCAACAGTGACATCTATTAATGAGAAAAATTATTAAATGCATTCTTTTTCAAACACATATTCATGTAATTGGTAAAATATAAGATTTGGAGATCTTCTCAGTCTAATAAGGCATTATTTATAATTATAATATTATTCCTACAACCATTAACCGTTTACAGAAGATAGGAAGCTTACTACCAGTTGCATGCTTAATTAAGCAAAGGCCTTTAAGAGATAATCAAAAATAAATAATTTTAACGCTATCGATTTTTTGTAAATTGAATAATACTTTTCGAAAAACAATCATTTACAATCATTCTCATAAATTGATGCCACTGTTGCCATTTTTAGTATTTTTATTTATCCTAAATATCATAAAATTCTTAAAGCCAATAATAGTATATTTTAATTAGAATAATATACAATGATTATAAATTTTATATTCAGTAATGTAGCGTAAGGCTCATTTGTTACCTTGACATTTTACTATCCATCATTTATCTCTATTCTATTTCATTCATTTTGTTGATTTCTACTTATCTTTCATTTGTCATGATTTATTATGGGTGGATACATCAACTATAGATTTTCATTAGAATAACGATAGTTTTCTAAAAAATAAGCCACTTTGTCTCTTTCAAAACAACAGAAATTTTAGTTTTGCAAAATGTAAACGGCGTCTTCGTCATCAGTCCAGACACGATGAAATAAGCATTGTAGAATATTAAAATAAAAGTATGAACTCCTTCAATAATCTTTGATTAATATTTTTGATTAGGATTGGGCATTTTGCAAGTAGTAAAATATTATTTTTATCAACTAAATATTACAGAGAGAACTCCAAGGCGAACCGTGTATACGCCAACCTCTCAACCGATCGAGGTAGAAAATCGCATAGGTTTGCTATTTTTATAATTGCTATTTAAATAATAATATAACCATTTTGTATGATAATATAACAATATATGATAGTATTTGCTCTGGAAGATTATTTAATTTCTATGATTTATTTTATACTGACATCTATCAAAATGTATTTACTATTTATAAAGAAAAAATACTAATGACATCTACAAGTATTTGTGAAAACTACACTGTGATAATAATTAAACACTCTATTAATTTTATTAACCATAATAATAGACTCAATAACTTTAGAAATTAAAAGTGTAATAAATAAATAGCACCCATTGGTTTCTCCATGTCAAACATATTTTATTTCACCAGAACTACTCTTATTCTTTAGCATGCATGCAAATCATTTAATTGTTCATGTTTTACTTTAAAACGCACATTCATGTTTTCTTTTTCGTGTGCCTATTTGAGTATGCTCAATAATGACTCATAGTACCATATAAGGCTTGCCATACAATGGTATGTAACTGGGAGTTTTACTTTGATATTTAAATGTAACTTTAGAAAAATTACAATATTGTGTTTTATTAACTTGTCTGAATTACTATGATTCTATCAAAAATATACCAATAAGTAGGTTTATTCATTTTTTAAATTTCAGCTCCATTTTCTTGTCACATCGGAGATCAATGGTACAGAGAAGGCCAACAATGGGACTCAAATCAATGCAACCGCTGTGTTTGCAACAGAGGAAGTATTTCCTGCAGGCTGAAGGAGAGCTGCATGACAAGTAAAAAGACAAAAAATATAATGCCTTTTCTTCAAAATGTATACTAGAAAATTCTAAAAGTATAAATTATTTTTTTCCATTTCACGTTTCAAATACAAAAATATGAATTATGAGCGCTAAAAAATATTTAATTGCAAAACAGTTCTAGTTATTGAGAGAATAATTATTTATTTAATTTTACAGCTACAGCCAAACCGTCCACTACAACTGAAGCTGTCGGTCATGATTCTGCACCATCTGGTGGTGAAGCTGGAGAAGGTACAGCACGAGGAGATCGTGGAAAGCTTGGAAGACCCGGACCAACCGGTTCTCCAGGAAACGGAGGCGATAATGGTGCTCCTGGAAGCCCTGGAGCTCCTGGAAACCCTGGACCACCTGGACCGCAGCCAGATGTAAATAAAAAATAAAATAGAATATGTTACTGTACTTAACTGTAATGTAATTCAAATTTATAAAAGTTCAATACGATTGGTCTGTTCGATTTGCGTTAAAAGAGGCTTTAAAATAAACAATAATATGTTGTCTATTTCATATTGTTAGTAATTGAATGTTAATAAATAGACGATGTATTCTTTTTCTAGTTAACACACTATTACCAACAGTTGGCAATGGCAAATGCAGGTGGAGATAAAGGTCCAGATGCCCCAGTGGATCCATTCCAATATTTTCAAGCTCAAGTTGGACCCATAGGTCAACGAGGATCAGTTGGTAATACTTTTGTAACAGAAAAATTTCTTTTTAAAAAATTACAGACCCTTCAAGCTTAAAGTATTCCTACAAATAATCTGTTTTTTCGAATTAGGTCCACCTGGACCCTCTGGACCTCAAGGTTTCCAAGGATCAAGAGGAGAGACTGGTGAACCTGGAATGAATGGCCCCTCAGGTCCAACAGGACCAAGAGGTCTCCCTGGACTTTCTGGAAAGGATGTGAGAAACACTATTCAATACAAGATTTTCATTCCTATAATTTTTTTCCTTTAGTGCTAATATAGGTTTTATATGTAATATTAAAGTAGAAAAATATAACTAATGGCATTCTTAAAACATTCATTGGTCATTCTTCTCAAAGTTCATCTGTTATACCAATAATCAATCATAGTAAGAATCTCTATAAAATTTCAAAACATGTCACTCATCTATGTAATATTTTTATGATAACAATTGCAGAAAATGGAATAAAAATAAAATAAAACATGATATTAGTCATAAAAATCAATATTTATTTCAGGGAGAAGGAGGAGAAGATGGTGAGGCTGGAGCAGTAGGAAGCGCAGGTCCACCCGGTCCTCGAGGTTTACCCGGTATAACAGGATTGACAGGTATCAAAGGTCACAGAGGATTCCCTGGATTGGATGGAAGCAAGGGAGAGATTGGTTTACAAGGAGAGAAAGGATCTATCGGAACCATGGGACCAATGGGACCAAATGGACCATCGGTAGTTAACATTCCATGTCATTATAAATATTTTTAATATTTCACTGAAATCAGAGGATTTAATTTTGGTTTATTTGTTTTGACTAACATTTTATAAATTTGTTTAGGGACCAGCTGGACCCAGAGGTGAACGGGGTCGTGAAGGACCACCTGGTAATCCTGGAATAAGAGGACAAGATGGCACTGCTGGACCACCTGGACAACCGGTATTAATATTGTGAAGTTACATTTAGGATTTGTTAAATTTTGATACATATAAACTTAATTATGATAGCATATTTTGAATATCCAATATTAGATATAAATGAATACTTCCAATATTAGGGAGCAATCGGAAAATCTGGAGCACCAGGATTCCCTGGTAGTCCTGGAAACAAAGGAGATATGGGATCTCAAGGCCCGAAAGGAGCATTTGGACCGCAAGGTCCCCGTGGAGAAGCTGGACGACCCGGAGCAGCCGGTGATGTTGGACTTCAAGGAATTGCTGGAAAAGATGGTTACCCTGGAGAGAAGGGAGGTACTGGCTCACCAGGCTCCGCTGGAGCACCTGGTTTCCCTGGAGGACGTGGAGCACCTGGAGTTGCGGGAAGTACTGGAGTAGCTGGAGCTAAAGGAAACCCTGTGAGTGGTCTCATTCAATAAATTAAAAATATAATAGCACTTCATTTTTTTTTTGTTTCAATCATACAATGCACATTAAGCTTTTATTGATGTTCTGAAATGTATTTTTTTTTATTTAGGGAGCAACAGGAGACCGTGGATACAAAGGTGATGTAGGTAATAAAGGTGAAACAGGAGCACAAGGACCCAGAGGACTACCAGGAACAAGTGGTGCCGAAGGCAAAAGAGGCAAGCGAGGAATGAGAGGTCCAACAGGCCCGAGTGGACCACAAGGAGAACGAGGTATTGCTGGAATTACTGGACTTCCTGGACCAGATGGAGCTGTCGGACCGAAAGGACACCCTGGTGACCGAGGCGGTGTAGGACCTCAAGGTCTGAAGGGTTCGAATGGTGAAATCGGCAGACTGGGACCGCAAGGATTACAAGGAGTTCGTGGTCTTGTTGGAAGGCCTGGACCCCAAGGCAAACAAGGCAACCCAGGAGAAAGGGGAATTCAAGGTGCAGATGGCAAACCAGGAGAACAAGGACTTCAAGGACTTCAAGGATTGTCAGGACCAATGGGACTCCAAGGCGATAAAGGAATTACGGTGATTATAATATTATAATATTATTTAAAAATAAATATTTTTTCTTACTTTTTGTATCAAATCAAATTTATCTTTTTTTTACAATTGTTAGGGAGATGCAGGCAAAGATGGTGAAACGGGACCACAAGGATCTCAAGGACCTAGAGGAGATGCTGGAAAAGATGGAGCTCCAGGAATACATGGACCCCAGGGACCCATAGGACATGATGGTGAGCGAGGGGCTGCAGGACCTCCAGGACCAACTGGCTTCCAGGTTTGTAGTGAATTATAAGATAGAAATGTCAAAAAAAATCATTAACCAATTTCAATCAATCAATTTCAACCAATTTCAGTCAATGATTAGAAATATACTGTCAGTGCACCAACAAAAACAATTGTACATCTTAATTGATTTTAGGGATTACCTGGAACTCCTGGTCTCACTGGTGCATCAGGAAAAGATGGTGAAACAGGTGCACAAGGACCTCAAGGACAACATGGTGCTGCTGGCTCTCGTGGAGAGAGAGGATTCCCTGGCGAGAGAGGACCTGTAGGTCAACCAGGAATTGCAGGAAATAAGGGGGACACTGGTGCACAAGGAGGGGATGGGCTTCCTGTAAGTTTTATAAAATTCACTATTTGATAATACCTAAGATATAAAATTAATATTTTTTTTTAATTTGCTACTTTTTTAATATAATATATTTTTATTTTAACTCTCACAAATTGCAGTAATATAAAATACTAAATGGTCAATTTATATTGAAAAGGGTCCATCTGGAGCTAGAGGAGACAAAGGACACCAGGGAACAGCTGGAATGATGGGTCTTCCAGGTCTTAGAGGACCTACTGGACTCCATGGTGAAAAGGGAGAGAGGGGACTATTGGGACCTGCAGGACCTGAAGGGCCTTCAGGTAAAATTTTCTGCATTAAATTGGAAAGAAAATAATTTTACTAAGTATTCAAAGCAAAGATCTCAATTTTACATATTTTTCGCACATCTTATCATTATTTTTTAATTACAGGTATTCAAGGAGAACGTGGGCCACAGGGTCAAGTTGGACCGGCTGGACCTCCAGGAGAGCAAGCTGAAAGAGGAGATTCAGGACCACCTGGACCTTCTGGAGAAGCTGGAGCTAGTGGTTCACCAGGAGAACGAGGTGCACCTGGACAACAAGGACTTCCAGGATTCGCTGGACCGCATGGATTGACTGGCATGCCTGGAACCAAAGGAGATAGAGGCAATACAGGGTCCAAAGGAGATCAAGGAGGATCGGGACTGGCTGGTAAATAAATATTAATTATATAATAAATATATATTGTTCCAATCATAAGAGATTTCACTATTTCATTGTAAAAAATCTACCATTCTCATTTTGATAAAACTTATCAGATTGCTTAACAGCTTAACGACCGTGGACGCGTATTTGAGTCTTTGAAAAACAAAGGTTGCTGGCCGGCAGACACATATATGCTTATAGGTGAAGTATCTGGAAGCTAAGAAAATTAAATTTTGTAAAGATATCTCAATTTGCTTACAAATTATAGTGAATTTAGTAAAATTATAATTTTTGCGAATTTATCGCAAAATTTTATTTCGCCAGGTGAAATTTTATAAAAAAGAACGTGCGGTCGTTAAGCTGTTAATATTCATAATATCAATATACGATATATGCACTGTGTTTATGAAAGAAATTTTTCCTGTTTGATTTTCTGTTTGACGGAACAATGTCTTAGATATACAAATTCACTAATTTTCAACTATTCAATAAAGAGAATCTACAAGAATTATATTTATACAATATGTACTAAACATAAATTCTAACTATATAATCTATTATAAATGATTATAATTTTTTAGGTAAGCCTGGAGGAATCGGTCCCAGAGGTTTGACTGGTTTGACAGGAGCAAAGGGAGCTCGAGGAGAAGCAGGATCCAGAGGAGAAGTCGGTATGATGGGCCTGCCAGGAAGACCAGGAGAACCAGGACAAGCTGTAATCATACTGTTTATTTAATATGAGCTTTAAAAACTTCAATAGTAATTGAATAAAACTAATTCTCAACATTTACGGTTTTTGAAAAAAAAAATCTGAATACTATACAATTATAATACTTGCATGAAAACAACTTTTCTTAGATATTGTTAACATTATTTACAACAGGGCCAATCAGGAAGCCCAGGACCCGCAGGCCCTGCTGGAATTGCTGGCTCCAAAGGCTCATCTGGTGACACTGGTCGAGTTGGAGCACCTGGATCACTAGGACCTGCCGGCCCACCAGGAGCTGATGGCTCCAAAGGAGATACAGGATCTGATGGACCACCGGGCGCACAGGGAATGCAAGGTCTAACTGGTCAAGCAGGAGACCGAGGATTGCCTGGTCTTCCTGGAGGTCCAGGAGCCCTTGGGCCTAGAGGACTTAGAGGACCTGCTGTGAGTAAAATCCAAATTAACGCTCAAGCTAAAATTGCATGCAGTGCATATTAAAAAAAAAAATCAAAATATGTTTTCATTATTTTTAACAAACAAAAAATGGAATCGTTTAACTAACAAAAATATGAGTTGAAAGAAAGTTGAAAGAATGTTTATTTTTCATTAAAATGATTATTTTTGTCGAAAATTATAATATATTTTATCAATGTTCCTACATTTTAGACTATTCAACATGCAGTAATTTTATACATATGTACAGGGAGAACAAGGTCAAACTGGAAAGCCTGGATCATCAGGATCTCCTGGACCGAGTGGTATTGCTGGACCACAGGGATCACAGGGACCTCAAGGAGATCAGGGAGTTGAAGGATCATCAGGAAAGTCTGGACCACCTGGAATATCCGGAAGAACTGGCGACAAAGGCCCATCTGGACCTATGGGACAACAAGGATCTCCTGGTTCTCCTGGACTTCCGGTGAGTGAAATAACATTACACACTGGATAGATTTATATATTTTTTTTATGAAGCATATAAATTAAAATAAAATAAATTTTGTTCACAGGGCCCACTAGGACCTTCTGGACCATCTGGTGCAGCGGGTGAAAGAGGACCTCGCGGTGAAACTGGGCCCCAAGGAGTAGAAGGACAAGCTGGAGTGAGAGGATTAAGCGGAGCCCCTGGTGCTGATGGTGCACGCGGTGAGAGAGGAGAAGCCGGACCAGCGGGAGCTAAGGGACATCGTGGTTTGATTGGTCTCCAGGGACTTCCAGGACAACAGGGAATATTAGGAGAAAGAGGATTACCAGGAACACAAGGATCTCCAGGAAAAGATGGCGAAGCTGGATCAAGAGGTGATTATAATATTTTTATATTATAATTTTAAATGCCATTTGTTATTTAAGTTTTTGAAAACTCTCAAATCTCTATTTCCTGGATATTTTCTCGTAATAATAAAGCTAAATTAATTCTGCAAGCTGTTTAATTAATTGTTTCTAGGATCACAGGGTAGAGATGGTAACCCAGGTCCAATGGGTCTCATCGGGCCTGCTGGACCTCGAGGTCCTGCTGGATCTGATGGAAGACCTGGAACCCCTGGTCATGCTGGACCTCCGGGACCCCCTGGACCTCAATCAGATAATGTGGGCTATGATGCTGCTATGATCGCTGCTATCATTGGATCAGGTAATAAAATCCATGAATATTTTTTATTCTTTCATTTCCATGTTCTAGAATTTAATGTATTTATTCAATGTTATGAAAATGTTTTGTTTTTTGTTAATAATGATTCAATTAAATATGTTTTTCTACTTTTTGTTACAAAATATTTTTAAAATTCCATCAGGACAAGCCAACAATCAAAAAGGTCCTGATGATCAAGGAGATGATCCATCAGCCATGCTACCTCGCCTCTTCGGCAAAGGAATCAGTGAACAAGAGCGTCGTGAAGTAATCACAAAGGCATACGAGCAATTGAAAGCCTCTTATGACAGATTCAAAAGGCCTGATGGGCAGCAAAATTCACCTGCCAGAACTTGTCGGGATCTCAATATCGCTCATCCTGAACTTCCAAGTGGTGAGTTATTCTTTCCAATCATAAATGAAAAGTAATAATAAATTAATAAATAGTCCACACTAAAATTTATATTATAGATGTTGATACTAACATTATTATACTAAAAAATTATAGAGTTTTTATTATTTGGTTTAAATATTGATGTTAGTAAAATAAGTTTGCTTTTTATCATTGTTAATCTCTGATTTCTAGGAAAGTACTGGATCGATCCCAATGCAGGAGATATTCGTGATGCAATTCTTGTTCACTGTGATATGGCCACTAAATCTACTTGCATTCTTCCAATGCCAACGAGATCTCAAGAATTGAATTATGATGGTGATGATGACACTTGGCTTAGCGAAATGCCTGGTGGACTGAAGGTATACTATTACATCAGTTAGAAAACAAAATATTTTCATTGTTTTGAATGAATGTAATGAATGGTAGTCAAGTGTTTTTAAAGTATTGATTATATTATATTAGGGAAAAATCAGATTTTAACAGTTAGGTGATATAAAAATACCAAAAACTTTATTTTATAAGTCCCTTACAATTAAGCACAATCTATTTTATTACACTGGAAACATCATTTCCAAGGAACAAGGATCTCAACATATATAATATAGAACATATTCAACTCAGCTATAAATATTAATTAATTCATTATTATTACTTTCAACTGTAAATACAGTTTCAAAACATGGTCGCATTTATGCTTTGATCCTGCTCAGTTTTTTAAAGAAAAACATTTCTTTAATTATTCTTCATTTCTCTAAATGTGTATCGATACTCATATATCAGTGATTCATCAGTCATAAATATGTTGCAAAATATATTCTATCTTTGTGCAAAAATTACTGGTCGCAAGATTTCGCTAGTAAAATTTTATACAAAGAATTATGACGACAGATTATTTACAGAATAACTCATGATGTTAAATATCAACAAAATTACTTTACAGTTGACTTACAAGGCTGACAGCAACCAAATTAGTTTCTTGCAATTGTTATCGACAAACGCCGTGCAGAATATTACATACCATTGCAAAAACTCTGTGGCATACTACCACAATGAATTTGAATCGTACAAGTATGGATTAAAGTTATTGTCATGGAATGATGCTGAGCTTACTCCGAGAGGAAGTCACAGATTCAGATACACAGCAGAAATTGACGAGTGTCAGGTAAATATTTTAATCATAATTTCATGACATGCAAGCAAAAGCCTCTTTGTCAGTTTTTAACCAATATTCCAATGAATCCATACATAAATCCTATAGTTATTCTACCAATATTCCAACATAGATGTGAAAATAACGCCCCTCATTATTCATAAAAATTGTGTCATGTGGTATAAAAAAAGATACATTACATGAGACCTTTAAAGGTGAAGTAAGCCTACTAGTAAAATGGTAAAAAAAAAATCTTGGACTTCTTAGTAACTAATCATTATCGTTTCACATCTGAGAAATGGGAAATCTCTAATCAATGAGAAATGCGATAACTCATTTCTTAAATTTTTATTTGATGTAATTTAGTGTACAAGGAATGTAATTTGAAGTCTTTCTCATTTAGCAGAAAATTCCACAAAATTTAGTAAAAGATAAAATATTTATAGTTTAAATGGGAAAAACACTTGATTTCAGATTTCCCATTTCTCAGATGTGAAACAATAATGATTAGTTACTAGCTTGAACCTTAACCAAAGGCATATTAAATAAAATATATTTAGATATCACAGATCTTTTTTTGAGACTGTTTAAGATATTTAACTTAGAGGAATATTGTTCATAGTAACTCCACACAATAACAAAATTGTTTCTCTTTTTACAGTACAAGAGTCCAGAGTGGGCCAAGACAGTGATCGTCTACGCTACTGATCTATCGAAGAGACTTCCAGTTGTCGATATTGCAATCCAGGATATCGGCAAGTCTGATCAAGCCTTCTGGTTGGAAGTTGGATCAGCGTGCTTTATGTAGTTTATAAAAATTGGCCAAAACAAAATAGGATATAACAATAATATTATTTTTAGTTCAAATTAGTTAATGAAAAATGTCTAACATTCAGAAATAAGACAATCTCATATTCCTATTTTATACAGTATTTTTTTGATAATTGTAATATATTTTTGTACAAAGCAAGGGTCTCGCATAATCAAATATTTAAGTCATAATTTGCATTTATACTTAATAATATAAGTTAGTAACTTACTGATGAAAATACTGCCAAAGTACCATAGTTTTATAAGTTGTATGAATAAATGTTTTTAAGCCCTTTCATTGTTTTATTTAAAAAAGTGTTTCAAAATCCCCATTTCCCATATCACTATTTTGACTTACACATAAAATTAAAAATAGTATATTTAAAATAGATACTACTCAAGATGCATTTTACGAGAACTATTTGTGAACACTTAACATGATAATTAAGGGCTGGCGCCACCATACAGGCAAATTAGGCAACCGCCTAGGTCGTTCGTTAAACGAAGAAATGAAATTATTTTTATACTTAAATAATATGTTTTATTTTATTTTGATGTTTAAATCTTTTGGTTATTATTATGCATTGTAAGCTATTCTCGAAAAAAAATTGCATCCCGAAACTTTCTTATATATTATATAGTTTGAATATATTTTGGTTCTCTTTACTTTCTATCGACTGTTTTTGTTACATCTACAACCATTACAGGAAGACGGACTAAGATATGCTATATGAAAATGAACATTTACGCTTTTATCGCAGCATATTTACATTTTATCATGGTGAATTCATGGATTCTTGTAACTGCAAAAAATAAGCCATTCAATTTATCATAACTAACTGCTAAAATTAATTAACATGCTATGAATATACTACTGTATTATTTTGATTTGAAAAATAAGACCATAACTGTTAAAATATTCTGCAATGTTCTGAGAAATAAAAACCCTCGTATATTTGTTTTAACTGTTCTGCCAATAAGTCACGAGGAAAAAGATTTCAACAAGTCAGTCTCAAATTAATACGAAATAATATTTGTATTGATTTATTGTTGTACGTTGAAGTCAACCAGGGCCGGTTCGGGGATCTCTGCGCCTGTGCACGAGGCGTCTTTTGCGCCTTGAAAAACTAGATCTATAGGAGTAGATAGTGGTAAAATCTTAGTGCAATGCCTGTGTGCCTGTGCACTCTTTGCACTGAAGCCAACTGTCTTTAATTGAAACAAAACTGCAAGATCTTTTTGCATCAAAAGTTACCAGATGAATGTAAATAGTAGTTTGTATTATTGATTGACTTAATGTTTGTAAATATGTAAATTGTCCAATTTCGTGTATATTTTCGGTTTCCTTGACTCCCATTTATGATAATTTAGCCTTTATATCCTATTTATAATGAAACTTCCCTAGATAATTAGCTGCATTGTAATAATTAGCAAATTTTAGTAAATTTTCATGAAGAAAAGAAATAATATGTCGTAAAGTATATAGAATATTTATCTAAAAGAGAGCTGAAATGAGAGAATTCATGGTAATTATTAAATAAGCTTCAATATAAATGAAAGATTTTGATTCTTTTGTAATTTATTCTAGTAAGTTTCTAGTAAAACATTTTTGAATATTTTATTCATGTATACTTCTCACGTTCTGAAGTATTGTTTATAACAGTGGAGGCAGTGGCGGTTCGTGACCTAAAATCTTGGGTGGGCTAGAGAAAAGTTTAGCATTGTAGGTATATTATTTACGAAATTGTGCATGTTTCCACTTTACATCTATTCTATTCTTTATATCTACAAGCAAATTAACAAATATTATGACACTACTGCAAAGCATACATTATTTTATAATAAAATCAAGGCTAATGTAAGTATGAAATCACAGAATAGTAAAAACAGGACCTCAAATTCGTCTCCTTCAAATGAAGTGAATTACCGTGTTTTGTTTCATACAATACACCGTCTCTGAATACAACGAACTCTGACGTTTATTTCTTAACGATCAGTGATTGGTAGGAGTGATTTTTTATGTATGGGGGGGCTAGTTTAAATAAGCCCGTGTGACGTATTGACTACAGGCTTTATACCAAGGCGCAATCATGTACGATTAGATGACGTTTCTATGGGCAATGGTTATAAAATAAATACGTTTTCTAATCATGCTTGATTGCGCCCCAGCATCTGTTTTAGCTCGGACTAATTTAAAAATAGTCCGAGCTATTGCCAGACTGACTTCACGTTGCCTGTTCTGTATGAAGTATGTACATATAGAGCCATTGCTTCTAGTATATTATCCATGCCTTTGCTTTTTTATGCCGGCTCGGCTTAAAATCGTAATACAAAACACAATCGAGAGTATTATTGTAGGTAGACAAAGCAATGTCTTATATGTATTGACAGAGGAAAATCAAAACAAATATATTGTATAAATTTGGGAAAGGTTAGTTACGTTTCAAAATGTATTTATTTTGTTCAGCGGCCGAATTGCTGTTCATTTTTATTCAGTCTAAAGTTTTTTTTTTACACATTTTGGGTGAAAAATGCAGGTCGGGCTAAGCCCACCTAGCCCAGCACGTAGAGCCGCCACTGAGTGGAGGGGAACCTACTGCTTTAAGGCCGCATGCGGCCTTTTTGCTACTCTGATGGGGCCTTTTGACTTAATCAAAATATTCACTTTGGTTAAAAAAATATATGCAAACGTTTGGAAAAAGAGCGTAATCAACCCAATATATGTTCAACAGTCAAACAAAAAAGGGGGGGTTCCAACGTTTTCTTTATTGCATTCTTATGTTGAATCAAATAAATGAATTTGGCTTTTTTAAATGAAAAAGTTCCCCACCCCTGGTTTATAACATTCATTGAAGCAGGGGTTACCAACCTTTTTGGACCCTAGAGCGAAATTTAAAATATTGGTAGGGCGACGAGCACCACATTTTTTTAAGGTAATCTATAACCCGGGAATTGGCCGATTTGCTCAAATTATCAGAGTGACTCGTTTTTTTGTTTTTGGCTCTTCCAAGTACTTTGAGATTCAAAATCCTAGGAATTTACCGATTTGCCCAAATTATCAGCGTCTCTTTTTTTTTAGCTCTTCCGAGAATTTTGAAATCCAAAATCCCAGGAATTTAACGATTTGCCCAAATTAGTTGGCAGGCGCACCGGAATCGGGCACGAGGTTGATAACCCCTGCATTAGAGGGTTCAGTTTGTTCAGTTCAGTTCAACAATCATTTGTTTCATTTTGTGTCTATATTTCAATAAAATCAATAAAAATAAACTATCGCAGTGAAAACGCCGTGCTAAAGTATATTAGTTTATGCGCCGTGCGTCAATTGATGTAACTATAAATGAGACAAGAGAAGTGAACGTGCTAAAAGGCTAAGACCATAGAGTGCTGAGACTAGTTCGACTAGTTATCACTGGCTAAGGGTCTCCATTCATGATCATTCCGAAATTCAAAACCGTTGGGTAATAAACCGATTAAATGTGACATTAATCGTTTGCGTAATGGTAGGATTTTTAAAGTCCATTGACGAGAGAAACCCATCATTCCAACGCGTAACCAAATAAAAACACTCTTAATAAGTAAACTGCCGTAGTCTGCATTTTAGCTAATTTTAGTTATGAATGAAGCTTATACAATTTCATGTTTTCCATCGTCGGAGAAAACTGCGGTTTTATTTGAAATATATTTCACGAGACATCCAAAACTTCATTATAGTTTTAAATACAATGACTAGAAATTGCAAATATAGCACTCCACTCTCCAGTAACTACAATATCCGGAATAAGTACAAAAGTGTTCCATTGATTGTTTCAAAATGTCATGATTATTATTTCCAATTGCAAACAAACAGCAATGATGACCTCGGAAATACAAATTATATTAAATTCGCAGAAATCTTTGGAAAAATACATTCTTGTTACTAAATCCTCTTGAAATTCATGCATTTGAGCTCCCGTTTCATTTGAAATCGATATTGATATACATAATTAAACATTATATTACAGATTTCTGTTTTTATGATTTTATCTAAGTCAAATGTGAAACTACTCTGATCGATGAGGTATATAATTTTTTGTCCAATGAAAAATTAAGAAATATTACATACGGCAGTTGACCTAAATATTAGCGAAAATGCAGCAAGCATCTAATTATATGTCAAGGTCAACACACTTTGGTGACTTGATGAATAGGCTATTGTATAGCGCCATCGATTTTACCTACAGGGGTGTACTTAAATAAAATTGGTTATATTAAATATTTAGAAATATATGTGTCGAGTCAAATTTGTTTTAATATTTTTTATAGACAAAAAATCTTTTTATTTTAAGACTATTTATCTAGCTTGTAGTGTAAATGCGCTGTATTTGTTTTTGCGAAGTAGCACATAAGACATTATTATTGGTTTATATTATGTATGAGTTTAATAAATACCCTAAAAAATAATGAATCTCTCTTTTGTTCTTATTCTACGCTAATTTATCACAATCAGAACTGGTTTCAACATTTCACCACGAGAATTTTCAACTGAAAAAATATATACCATATTCCTGGTCTTGATGACAATAAATTAATTGTATAAAAAAAATAATTGTTCTATTATTTTTCAATATAATTGAGACATTGAACATTTAAAACTTGATAATTACTCAATGTATCGTTTTTCGAAATATGCATTTGTTTTTCGGTTTACATATAAATTGTAAGTGTAAGTGTAAGTACGAAATATGAAAATTTCACATTCCAAGAACTTCATCCGCCTCTGGATAATTATTTTTTGTAGACATACAATATTTGAAGGTAGGTGTAGGTGTGTATTCGCTTATTGACATTTTTTCATCAGAGACGCCAGTACATTACAGGATAGCGAACCTATGGCACGCGAACGTTTTATTACGAAGAAAAAAAATAAAGTGATAATACAAAAAAATCAAAAAAGTTTTAGAAATAGTGTACAAAAAATTCAAATTATTTAAATCATAGTTACAAATATTTAAACGTGATATGATGATCATAAATATCAAGTATTTTCCTAACCTAAAAAAATACATGATGAATCTGGAAATTCATGAAATGCCGGAAAATAATAGAACAATTTGAAAATGCTTAAGAAGCAACAAGTATTAAAAGCTACTAACTATGATACCGATATAAAACATTTGGCATCTAGCATCCAACAACAAAAATCTCACTTATAATAAAGTTTTGAAGGTTCTACATTTTTTTTTTAAATTTAGTCTCTTATTTTGCCATTAATTGTCATTAGTCATAAAGTCATTTAGACATTTTTTATTTTTATGGCATGTGGCACGCGTTATTAAATTGAAAAAAAAAAATGGGACTCGCTCAGGCACAAAGTTTCGCCACCACTGATATAAGTGATTTTATCGCGGTTTTTGCAAACTCGTACATACAAACATACATTTTTATTATACTAACTGTTCACTTTGACTAATTTATTACCATTAGCTGTGAACAATGTCGAAGTACGAAACAAAAATAAGGAAGTATATTTTTAACCCTTTGAGGAGTATTGCCGCTTCGTACGGACAAATATTTTGGTGCTTAATGCTTATTGCTATTTTCTTGCTTTTAATTGAATTGTCATTATTTTTTCACATATAGGTAAAAAACATTTGTATCTGTGAATTTTGACAATCGTGTTATTTTTATTATTTATTGCAAATGAACAAAAAAAAATGTAAAAAGGTTAATACATATTTGTACAAAATCGGTAGCCGTAAAAAGGAAAAAAAGATCTAGGCCCAAATTGGAAGTAATAGGTTCTTGAAAATTGTTGAAAAGTAATAATATGTTTGTATATTTACATTTTTGATTTTGTATTGTAAAATTATAAAAGAAATATTTACCACCTGAAATATTACTCCATATTCTTACCAGATTGACCAATAAACAATTTGTTTTATATATTTTTGTGTGTATCAATGGTAAATGAATCAAAAAATCCTAATTTAGTAAAAATAAACTCACTACCCAAAGGGCTAAAATCAAAAGGATAAAGAGATAGATATCTGCGGATTCTGAAACAATGTTAATAATTTCTTAATTTGATAGGTAATAATGAAAATGTTATATATATTTATGAGGAATTTTTACATGCGAAATCTATGGATATAAAATTACATATTTTTTAAGAGTTGATCAACTGATTAACAAAGTGTCGTAGAAAAAAAATGTTAAAATAATCTTCATTACGAGTCTATATAATCGTAAAGAGATTTTGCTAAGACAGAACTACCGGTAAGCTAATCGCTCTCCCTGCACGTTGCTTTATAGGTCGGAGAGGGGGATGAAATTTTAGATATCGAAAAATATTACTCTTATGTACTAATTTTACATTATTTTAATAACGATTGTGACCAGCTTCGTTTATCGCAGACGTTATAAACTGATGATTATTCTGATGGAATAATTTTATAGAACTTGATTATAGAGTACTAGAATTGCATAATTAATATTGTTTTATAATGTACTTGCAATGCAAACTACTTATTATTGGATTCGAATTAAAAAATATATACATATACGGTATGTGTGATATACCTACATTTCCAGTTGAACTTCCAACCTATTGGATATCCTTTCGTTCAGCAAATGTTTGCAAAGATGTTATGTTTTGTTTTGAAATTTAAACATTTTTACTGTTGTTTATGGGGTCATTAAGTTTGAATATTGCAATTTAGTGCATTTATGTGACAGTTTGCCTGTTTGAATATCAGGTAATCACTCGGCAGCGAACATAATTCACTCGATTTTGACTTTAATGGTCTTGATTTATAGCATGAGCTGAACTTTTAATGGGAAAATTTGATTTTTCGCGCTCGTCAGTGTCCAGGCTAAGACTGCCGAGGCAATTTTTATATAATTATGACGGTTACAAATGCAACATCGTGCTTAACAAGTGCTATTTTTTCAATGGTTATTTTTACGAAATACCATAAGAATATAAATTCTTTGGTTTATTGAAGTTTTATTGTGTTCAATGGCACCGCTTTCATCAATACCTATAATGGTCGAAAAAATAGTTTTCAAAATTGGTTTAAATTGTCTTTGAATTTAGCCATAGCCAGTAGAATACGTCATCTGTCAAAATGTCACTGTGGTTTGCTTGTATGACAATAGATTCATAGACGCTCCCGAATTCGATTTATTGTTCAATTTGTTTTAATTTACACATTAATCTTTCAATATGGTAAGCACATCTCAACTAAGATTCAACTCTTTTATGGCTTTTCTCTTTCCGTGAATATAACCAGTGCTTATTCTACCTCAGCGGCTAACAATAATAACCATAATTGAACAAATACACTAATTCATGTTATAATTCAATAGTCTTAGAATTTAATAAAAATATATCTCCCAATATCTTGGAAAATAATTCTCAGCCTAATTTCTGTAGTTTTTTAATTTACTTGAGGTATGTATTTTGGTTACAAAATATAACAAGCAATTTATCGAGATGTTATGTACATAAATAGTATTGTTGAACGTGAAACGTGTGCAATCAGGCGTAAAGATCTACATTCTCTGCTTGCCTCACCTTAAAAGCGATTTCAAAAGTATCCTACCTCTTATTAACTGTTATACCGTAAAGTTTTATTTGTTTAATAAATTCTTCCATTTTATTTTGAATAAAATAAAAAGGTACACGGTCTTTGGAATAAATATGTTGTGCTATTTCTTTTTAAATTAATTTAACATAGCTCATTGTTGGTAAATATGTATTGTTGGCAGAATGATGATATATTACATATATCAGGAGGTAGATTTCAAATTTGGTCAAATCCACTTTTTGACAAACTGAGAAAATGATAGATTTTCATTCCTCTTTCCTAATAAGTTTGTGTTTACTAGCAATATTCTTTAAAATAAGTTTAAAAATCAAGAAATACAAATACACTGTAAAAATGTAAACTTTCGCATGTAATAATAGAGAAAAAAGCATTTTAAAGATGGATTTGACTAGTTTCGTTAGTAACATGTGGATTTGACTACATTCGAAAATTAGGAAGCTGGATTTGGCTAATTTCGACAGGAAACTGTCAGAATTTTTCCAAAGCGTCATTAATATGTAATCAGGGTTGTACATTATAAAATATTTGTAGGAGATATTGAAAAAGCTTAAATTCATATTCAAATTTTATTAAGTAACATAGAATTTTAAAAATAACACGCACAAAAAAATTTAAATGAAATGGCTAATGCAAGGTTCAAAAACAAATTCTTCGCACAAAATATTATCCTCCAAAGTTTCTTCTTCAGCACTGTTTTCTTTATTCCTTTCCATAACTGTTTTGTAATAAACTAGTTCATCTTGTTCCATCCAATCATTACCGTAATGTTTTTTAGTAACGAATTGACATCTTTTAATTTTTCTTTTTTATCTTTTGCAAATCTTTTTATATACAGTGGAGATATATCTGAGGCAAATTTACCTGGTTTTGTGTTCGTGCGGCGAATACTCGTGTCATTGTGATAATAAAGCTCACCCTTTACTATTACTCCACGTCGGTCCCCTTTTTTCTGGTTAAAATGAACCTTTTGGTTTTCATAATTTCAGTCTTTCTCAACTTTAATGGCTTCTTTGCTTCTAAGCATTTCGTGCACATATCACTCCTTGGGTGAAAGAAACTTATATTTAATTTTGAGTTGAAAATTTTAAATAGCTGTATTGTGTGTTCTGTTATGAAAATTTTGTGCATAGACGCAATAGATAATTCAGAAAGCAGATCAATCCGCCATGTTTTAGACCTACTATAGTGTGCTTCAAGCCCTTTGAATTGTTTAATAAATATCCTTACCGCATCATTTATTGCAGCATTTTTATTGGACTTTTGATCACCACCACGCTTTTCTAATGCCATTGACCCAGAATATTTGCGTCGTTTTAACACGCCTCTATCCTTGCCCTTATTAATTGTTAAAGCTTTTAATGTTGCGGCATACAGGTATCACTGTCTCATCACTTTTTTGCAATGTATAAACAATGCTCATTCCTTTAGAATATCCTTTTTCATTTGTTGTTCTTTTACGAGTAGGATTTTTAGCTGAACAATATTTTATTATAAAGTCATCTTGATATATTTTGGTAGGCGATTTATAGAAATGTCAGCATTTTAAGAATATTTTGTTTTTACTATATAGAATACACTATTTCTACATACACATCAGAGAATATACTTGATATACCCTCCACTACTGCATTTTCTCTTATTGAATTGATATGAATTTAGTTATGGAATTCCAATTTACAAAGCCTTAAAAATATGGAAAACGTAACCTGAGCTAAGAGAAAATCTGATTGAAGTAACTGTTTAAGTTAACAGATTCCAAATAGAATTTTTTTTCAAAGCTAAATGATTTTTTTATTTTGTTTGACTAAATGACTTATAGTTAATTGGGCTCTCATCTACATTACTCTGGACAACTAAGCGATAACTGAGCAACTAGCCTGTATACAAATATATACTGTTGTATTCAAGAAATATTGACGGGGGATTGTTTTGTTTTTAGATGCAGTTCATGTTGTTATTCAGCCGACAGGGTAAACTTCGATTACAAAAGTGGTACGTAGCACATCCCGACAAACTGAAAAAGAAAATCACCAGAGAGCTCATCACTACAGTATTAGCAAGAAAACCAAAAATGTGCTCGTTTTTGGAATGGAAAGACGTCAAAGTTGTGTATAAACGGTAAGCAAATATTGAATTTTTCAAACACAGTTTGACAACCAGTGCACTACAAGGCAGTTAATATAGCTGTATTTTGGACTCCGGTTTTGTCCTTCACTATTTTTATTGACTTGTGAATAAATTTGTGAATGCCCATACATATTTGTCATGGTAATAAATCTACCCTGAATTCTCGCATTATATTTAACTTCAATAATTTGATATTATGTAATTGTGTTATGTATTTGAAAACATACACAGCCTTAATAATTACAATAATTTGAATATTTGAATATTGGAATTTGAGGTATGATTTTTTTATGCAAATCTGAAAATATTTCCCGTTTTACGCTGAAAGTGGTACTTGGCAATAACCCTTATTTAATATATTACTACGGTAATTAATTGACAAAATCTGATCATGAAATGTATCATATTGTGCCGAAATCCTCTAATTTTTTAAACTGCTATTCAATCTTTGATTATTTTTCAATTCTATTGGATTCCGAATGATATTGTTGATCTTTTATTTGTTGTAGATATGCATCTTTGTACTTTTGCTGTGCTGTCGAACAAGGTGATAATGAATTACTAACTTTAGAACTCATTCACCGATATGTCGAGCTTCTCGATAAGTATTTCGGAAGTGTAAGTAACTCAATGTTTTATTAAACTCACAATAAGATGATTTTCACATTATGTAGCTTATTAATTTGTAGATAAGCAACACTTGTGGAATAAAAATAAAATAATTTTTATTTGACATTGATATTTTAGAAATGTTATCATTAATGTATGATTTTTATTGAATATTTAAAGCAATATAACCATTAAAATTTTGAATGGATTTGTTAGTAACTTTGTAAAAGTTCATCTTTAACCCCTTGAACCATAGAGGCCGGTAAACTGACCTGGATAGGTGACGTTTATACCAGAAAGTGTGTTAGTTGGTTAGATAGAAAATCCATCCTGAATGACCCAAGACTTGTCAGCAGATTATAAAACAGTCCTTAGCGACCAATACATGCTACACGTCGCCTGCTTTGACTCAGTTGGTTAGAGCTTGCTCTACCAATCGCGCAGGTCTGGGTTCGATTCCTGGTAATATCACAGTGAATTTTTGAATCATTCAATTCAAAGTTGTGATCGAAGACTGGGTGTTTGTGATGTCAATTCACACTTTCTTCTCCTCCTATTTTTCTGATCCTGTAATAACTGGGTGTAGCAATAGCGATAAGTCAGCAACTAGTCCTATTCTAGCCTAATCCTTCTTTCCTACTACTCATTTTGAAAAAAAAGTAAGGTTGAGCGACTGAGTAGCAAACAGTTCTTGTAGAAAAAACTTCTGTTGAGATACCTCCATAAGGAGGCCATACGCTCCATATTGGGAGCGGACATGGATTAAAAAAAAAAAAAAAAAGATGTTTTGTCTGTGTGGAAAAATATAAACCTTTCCAAGATTGAAATCGGGTAATAATATTTTTGTTATCCTATTTACAATGTTACCCATTGTATTATTTTTTATACAACAACTAAATCAAGAGGAGAGTTAATGTCAAAAACCTTTTTTTTTTTAATTTGAGCTGGTTGAAAAGTTCTCTAGAGTCTAGGGTTCCAGCGCTCGAAGCTTCAGGAGCTCAGGGATCAAACAGTTAATATACAATTATAAATGTAACTTTGTTATACCACCGGTTGTTACAATGCTTGACTCAACAACACACTGTTCTATAACAATGTTTTATAATGCTAGTTATATTATAGTAAAATTTACAACATATATTGTATCATCGTCAATTCTCACTTCTGTGGTCAGATTTCCATTCAACATTGAGTGTGTAGGTATAATTTATCATTTTTTAAGTCTTGATGTCTCGTGTCTTTCTACTATTCAAGGTATGTGAACTAGATATAATCTTCAACTTTGAGAAAGCGTACTTCATCCTGGACGAGCTGGTAATCGGTGGCGAACTCCAAGAGACCTCGAAGAAGAACGTACTGAAAGCCATCGCCGCCCAAGACTTACTCCAGGAGGTCAGTAGTCCCGCTAACGAGCTGCTATAGTCATCTCTTATATTTAACGTTATACATATCTCTAGTGCCTGAAGTGTTTGTCATATTACCTTATATGGCCTTCGGTTGTATAATTATATCACATATTCCTCTGAATTTTAACAAACTTCTGTTACAAATCTAGCCAAAAATAGATCATTTATCAAATGGTCTCGCATTTTTTTAAATGTGTCAATCAAATTTAAATTCACAACTCTACGACAATGACGGTAATTTTGAATGTATCTTGTCAACTTTTCAATACTTAACTCTTAAATTATATGGGAAATAGCTTAATCATTGTGTTGAAAAGCATATACTCATCTAAATATAGCAATTTACAAAATAAAGACATCTGTCAACATGTCTTAACCTTTTGACCGCGGCTCGGATCCAAATCGGTTCAGATTGGGCTGCTATAGCAGTCATCCGAGGTCAAAGGGTTAATTGATTTATGTTATTAATTTTTTGTCGTCAGTTTGATCTAGTCGTGTATCTCTCACTAATAAATAAATCCAAACGATCTAATCTTTATGGTGAACGAGAGAGTCACTAGTCTACCGCACTGAAAACGGTTAGTTGATTTGCTCGGCTAATTGGATGCCTTACTGGAAATGTTGGAATCGCTTCACTCATATTCTTAAACCTTTACTATACAAAAATAGCGTATCTCAATTCAAATGATTCATTTGTTTTTTAGTAAGAATAAGAAAACAAATGAGTGGCTTTTTTTAACACGTTAAGAGAAAACGTCTCAAAGTCTTTGAATATCACTCAAGTATCTCATTTTCTTATAATTATAATAGCTTGACCCATATCTTTACAGTTGAGATAATAAATATCTACAATAATAATTTTTTAAGACTTTATTATCAATATTTGTTTCGGAATTGGCGAATTCTCACAACAGTAGCCTAGTGCCCAAATAACTAACGTTAGTAAAAGTTTCTAATTCTAGGATTCGATGGAGCGAATCGATCTAGATCAGTCTGTTGTATTATATCCATTATTTTACTCTGACAACTTTTATCTTTCTTTAAACATAGAGATTTGATTTGAATCTGATTGACCAAAATGATTTTTTTTTTAAAGTCTCAATACCTTTTTACTATGAAGGAGGCTTTCAAATTAAAATAGTTTATTTACGTATTTGACAACATATTCGTAATAAAATATATTACTATCAATGTAATAAATAACTGCTTTTCTAACTTGCACTAACAAAATATATGCCGAAATATTAATACTTCTATATAATATGGCTTACCTAACCTCCAATTTCAAGAACTTTTAATATACTTGTTTTAACTTATTTCATTCTTCAGAGTGTTTATATTATTAGATATGAGATATAAAGCAGTGGCCGGCAACTTCTTTACTCAGGCGATCATTCCGAATAGCTTGCTTTTGACCGAGGGTACTATATTTTAATTATGCTTGATGAAAGAGTCGGAAACTATAGAAAAAATTAAAACGCAGTGATTTAATCAAAACACATTATAATCAAGCGGGTGAGACACTCACGCAATACCATGAGTCACTAATAAATTAGTTTGTTGCTCTAATTAATCAATATAGCATGATTTACCTGTGAAAGAAAAACAACATCGCTGTTTGTCTCGATCTCTATTAATATATCTGTTTACTGGAGTTTTGTGTCGATGTTGAAGAATTTGTGTAATCTCGGCGAGCACTTTCAAAGTGTTTGGGTTGCCGACCACTGCTATGCAGTATAGAAATCACTTCAAATTATAAAGTACAATTTACAGGATCCTCATTTCTTCAAATTCTGTGAAAATATTACACGTCATAGGGTTGTTAGTATTTATATAATATTTTATGTTAGTATATGCATACGAATAAAAAAAATCACCATAAAAGACCAATGAATAGCGTAGTAATTTAACGTTGCCTTGCACATTTGAAAGATTGTTTTATAATGTATGTTATGATAACTATATCACTATCGAGTGCCATGTCTTAACTGTTTTGTAGTACCTTTGTCACGTAAACCAAATTTCTGGTTTCATAGATTTTTTTATTTTATCAAGTGAGATATTTTATAGTTGGCCACAATCATAAAGTAGTACATTACTATATGATGATGCTGTTTTTATAACTTGAAATGCATTTCGTTCATTATAAAATTATAGGGTACAATAATACGAGGTGTTGCAACTCGCATTGTAGAATAGTAATGCCTCATTTAGACCAACCAGGAACGCGGCCGAATGCAATACAGTCTGAATGCGCCTAAAGCACTCATTCTAGTGAGCCGACGAGTGGATAGAAACGATTTCTATTTCCTCGGCCGATGGGATACTTCAACCGCCTGTAGCATGCCCTCGCTCAACTAATCGGTGGGTCTGAACAGGCGTTTGATGTGTGAAAAGTTCATTGACATCCCTGTTTTAATTTTTGGAAAATAGATGAATCTCTTCGTAATATCCATTGTTTTCTCCAGATCCGTGATTAGAGATAAATCGATCGACATATTTCTTTAAAAGTGTTTTCATTTTATGACGATAATTCATGTTGTAACGATGTTGAATTGAACGAAATGTGCGTAAAAATAAGCCGAGTTGCTTAAAGACGTAAATGCGTGTAAACGGTTACTCTGTTAATATTGTTGGTCTAAAAGAGGCATCAGTATATTGTATGTGATGATACATAAGGAAACATCGTTAATGTGCCTTCACAGCGCCTAAAATTATTTTTGAAGCACAATAATAAATAATGAAAGAATGTTCAATCGAATATATATCAATTAAATGAGCATGTTAGCTATTTTTTAAATATATTGTATGGAAATATCTCCTCTTTGCTTAATGAAAATATTAAGAAGTTATCGCAGACAGTTTTTACCATAAACTATTACAGTATGACACCCTTTTGCTATCCTTTTTTTATTACTTTAATAATATGTGTTTGCTTGGTGTTGAGTGTGAAACTACTGTGCCTTCTACTGTGGTATCATTGCTTCAAATTCGCATTATAAATATATCGATGTGAAGTGAAATCACGAGGATCGCTACGTTCGCACACTTGGCTTTTCCGCTAATTAATGTTGCCGTTTTATTCTCTTCTGCCCGCCTGCTATAGATCAGCGTCGGCGATACTTATTGATTCTCCGAGAGGCTTAGCAAAATCACCTCACGTTCGGCGGCCCGACTCTAAATATAAATAATAAATATTTCCTACGTTGGTAATTCACAACACTGTTTATTGTACATACAGCACTTATAAACGGTCAGTTTCTATTGACGCAAAAAGATAATTTTTAACAGGCAATCAGTTGCCGTATTGAAGTAATTTGTGGTTGAAGGATAGCACGTATTTAGAAAACACAAAATCAATTCTGCAACTCATTTAATAGTAATTTCAATCACCAATTACTTACATTAATTTTGGGTGCCTTTTTCACAAATAACCATACCAAAAGATGATTGATTTTTCTTCATTAAAATGTACGGAACTGATCAATTTATTTTTATTCTAGCAAAAACTCTCTAATTTTAATTTATTAAAATTAAGTTTTTAATATAGTACTAAGTGATGCGAACCAGCTTAGTTTAAATCTATACTTTAATATTTTAGTGCCAATTTAACTAACCGATTGTCTAAATATATTCAAACATATCACAATGCATTATTTGCTTTTAAACGTTGTAGACAATATTAATCCCTAAAAATATTGGAAAAGAACCCAAAATTAATAAACCACACGGAATTAAGCAGAAGAAATATACGGTACGGGGAATATTTTTTTTATGAGGTGAGATTGTTATTATACTGTGACAAAATTTTTGAAGCCAGGGTCCGGTTATGTATTTTTTAGTGTTCATCCGGTGAATACAATCAATGATACCATATTATTTAATGATGTACGTTACTAATTTTATCACTTGTTTTTCTCTGTTTTATCACACGCCTGACAAAAGGATCTCAAAGATAATCTTAACCAATAAGGTTCTTTTTTAGTGATTGCTCGTTATGTTTGTTTGTGGTAATTATTAGTTAGCATGATGTGTTTAATTTGGAATTATCTATTGTATTTTTATAGTATTTGAACCAGAAATATACTTTTAGTTTATTTTATTTTCTGTAGGTGAATTTAAAAATTAGGATCATACGAGTAAAAATAAAACCCTTTCCTATTATAATGTACTTGTAGAGCTACTGATGAAATATCATTGAGAACATTTTCATCACTTGAGGCTGGTTTCATATCTAAATAAATATATTTAAGCTTGTGCCAATTTTTTATATTCACCTCATTATTACACATATTGCCCATAAAACGATTTATCAAAAATTGTTGTGTTTCAAAAAGTATATTTTGAATTATAACAATCGTAACAAACAAAGCAGTGTCTCATTTTGTATCATTTTGCAAGATTAAAAAATACACGTAAGTTATAATCATAGTCTTAAAATACAAATGAAAAATAACATTTTGTATAATTGAAAACAATTAAATAATGTACTATTGAATTTTGTAGAAGGAAATGTGAGATATATTCAAAAGCTATCTTTAAAACATTAAAAATGATTTACCCAGTTGTGGTATTGAGCTGGTGATACAGTTGTAACAGTTTGGAGACACTTGATTGTTTACAACAGCTAGTGACAAAAATTGACACATTGTCGTTTACACTGACACATGGCCAAACTAATGTGCTTAAATTCTCACCTGATGTTTAATTGATTAATTAATCTTCAGGTCAACTACCAAATTGCAATTTGATGTTGAAAATCAACAAGGATACTATTTTTTATTCGAATAAAACAATTTGATAGATCTTAAAATCGTAAAATAATTACCTGTCCCCTTGAAAAGCTACTGAAACAGTTTCAGTAGAATATTGAAATAATTCAGAGCAAGATTTATCTAGAAGAAGATGGAATAAACTTATGTGTCTATTTTATCTACAATGCAAGGGGTCATCGGTATACGAGTCCCCGCCACTGCAAATCTATGCAATAGCACTGTCCTCAACTGTCACTTCTCTTCAATTCACACCCCCAAACTTTACATACCTGTCTCGCAGTATTTTTTATCCTTATTAACTAAATAATAAATTGAAGCACACTGAAAATTCTTAGTGAAGTGGCATTACATTAAAAAATAAAACACTTGTTCTAATTCCAAATTTATCTATTCAGATCAAGACCGGTTGCTAAGGTAAATAATGAAAACAAAGTAACTCAATGATATATTTACTACCAATATATTTAAAAAAAATACAGGTTCTCTTAAAAGTATGTTTCTGATTCTCTTTTTATTTTTTTAATATTTGGTGTTCACTTAACAAGTTGTATTTTCTATTGACTAATTGTATTTGATGATATTTTATATTACCGCTAATGGATATTTTTTTTATATCCGTAATTAACTATTTTTAGAAAAATCTTGTTTTTCATCCTCTGTAAAATATCTTTATCGTCAAAGAACGATCTCACGTTTTGCCAAGTAGTTAAGCTTACAAAGATAATTTAGACGTGATTTGCCTTTTATAATTTGTTTATATTGGTGTCAATATCTTGCCAAATTGAAGTATTAGTCAACATACTAAACTATTATATTTTTACTTACTGGAAATAAGTCTTATATTGATCAAATATTACAATATCATTCATACATTACAGTTGATTATTTTTCAGTCAAATTCACTAGCTTTTTAATTATAATATGGTGAATTTAAGATAATGACTAGCAATCAACGCCACATCAGATTTCTTGATGGTCCCTCTGTCCCTGGTAATAATTGCAGGCACGGTTTATCTAGGTCAGTGATGGCGAACCACGCATGCAAGAGATTAGAGCTATTGAGCGTTGTCAGTTATTAGATTCAGCGGTCGTTTGTTGTAAAAAGTTTCAAAATAGATAAGTTTGTACATCTCTTACATATTTTGATAGTGTATTCTGCTTCGGCCACTATACATACCTAAATTTAATTAACTCAAGAATTTTCTACAGTTCAATCAATAAAGAATGAATTTTCATCAAGTTTCAAACAATAACAATATAGTAGATTTGAAGGGATATCAAAATTTATTTTATATCCATGTGCTGTGTCGGCAGATACTCTGCATTTGATGATCTTCGAATGGTCGAGTCGTAAAGGTATAGTAATGCTATTAGCTGATTTGGGAAAGGAATTGGAAATAATTGAAATCAATCGATAATTACAGCATAGTTGTATCTATTTAAATGAATAAATAATAAAAAAAATGCTCATCACATATTCGACAAAAAATATTTGGGAATTTTTGGCACGTGCATGTTAAAATGTTCGCTACCACTGATTTAGGTCATTCGCAATGAATTTTTATTATTTACACATTACCGGTTAATTCATTTCTCATTACAACCGTAGTTTGTATGCCATCACAATATGTGTATTGACTGATTTATCACTGCCTATGTAAGAACATTAAGTTTAATAAATTATTATGTTAATATCAATTATACAGAGGATCCTCCAAGAAATACTGTTGTTAAACTATTAAATTGCTTTTATTCTCAAAAAATTATAGTGTACAAGTAAGTGTTTGAAGAATATCTGTTTTTTCTAAACATATATATATAGGGATTGTAAGTTTATTTGGCAAAAAGTATTAAATTACCCAGAACATGATGAGTATTTAATCTTAGGGTTTATACGATTGTATGACATAAGCTCTGTTTTTCTGCGTACTTCTGACGGTTTGCTGACGGTTTGCAAACCATCAGAAGTGCGCAGAAGAACAGAGCTATTCACATCTTGAAACCTTACCTAAGAAAGTAAATATTTCATGTTTAAACAAGAATATGGTAAAGAGATGTCAGTGTTCTTATCTTTTTTCAGCCATTAAGGTTAAATACTTTGAGTAAATAGAATGACCTATTTTTTAAGATAATTTAGAAACAACTACTATACTTTTTATGTTACAAAACACGCTACGTAGTCACAAAAATCATAAAGTATTATCAATCATAAGGTGTAAGGATTTTATATATGTTATTTGTTTTTTTTTTTGTTAATATTCGTTATCAATTTACAAAATTAAATTTAGTCCAACTAACATTAAACAATTATTTCACATTTAAATGTTGTAGGCTCGTTTCAACTGACACCCCCAACTAATATAGCAGTAATTTACTTTTGGTTGTTTTGCTGGAAAGCAAAATACTTAATTTATTAATTAAAAATGAATCGTCTACAAATTAAAATTACCTACAAATTAATAAAAGCCGAATAGAACTCAATTATAAGTATTATTTTCACTCTGACAAATGAAAACAGCTTCTCAAATTAGACGTGTCGATTTATTTTTGAATTAAGTCACTTTTCTGTTTTCAAGAATGTTATTTTACGCTTCGTAAATTCATTTAAAAATATTCATTTAAAAATAACCAACAGTAAGTAGTAGGAATTGTATTATGATGATACTGCTGGTTACTTCAACCTTTCAAGCCTATATGACTTGCACAGCATGCCAAAAATGCACTGTTTTGACGTCCATTTGTAATAGCTAAAGATCAGTTCTTATAAAAATTAAATTAAAGTTTTAGTTATAAATGCTATTTTATCATATTTTTTTAATCTAAAAAACTTTAGAATGATTAAATTTGCAAAGATAGAGTTTTCGAATTTGAGTGTTATCATTTCGTAAAGAATTATTCTTATGAGGCTATTATTTAAAATAAAGAAAATAATAATTATTCATTACTACAGTTGGAGCTTTTTAGCATTACCATATAGCACCGATAAAGCACACCGGCCTGTGTGAGTAATACTTTAAATAATAAAAATTGACAACGACTGGTGTCAAAATCACTAGAAATGATTTCAAAACAGAAAATCATTTTTTAATTTATTTGTTCAAGTACGGCTCATTCTACTATTCATCGGATTTGAATAAACCGCCATCAAAATCTATTTCAGGTGTATGTGCCTGAAGGGTTAAGGTAATTAATCTTAAAATCAGACTAACCACTTGTATAAATAATTAATAGATGGCATGACTTTACCACAAATAAATTCAGGTCTTGCTGAATTTATAATTATATGAATGTTGTAAAAAGTGGGATGGTATTAATTTAATAAATACATTTTTTTTTTCTTCAATTTTTTGTTATTTGATACCATTTGTTGCTTCTTTTCAACATAGTTCTATGTGATTACATATGTTTGTTTACATGCAAAATTGATTTCTCTATTACATTTCATTTTTATTATTTTTCACACATATTTTATCTGATGGAACCGTGTTGATCAGAAGTTAGATTTAATTTTCCGATGTTAATATCTATTGACTAATTATGAGACACTTTTTTAAACAGCCATTTAAATGAATACTGTGTTGCCATTTGATGTTCCTTAAAATTCATAATATTTTAAAACTTTATTTACAAATATATATTTGATTCTGTTTAATTGATATGGTACATTAATAAACAATATATTATTTTAGTTTTTATAATGTTAATTCATTTAGCCTCAGAGCGCCACACTTGTTTATTGGTATTAGACTTAACAAATAAATAATTAGCGGTATTTATATTCATTACCTAAAATAATGTACGTGCCTTGAAAAAATCACATCCATTCGTAAACATTTTCCTTTGCTAAAATTAATGCAGGAATTAAAAAAAATAAAAAATGAGAATTACTCTTGCAGGCAAACAAAAATTTACAACAGATTTTGTCGATATTCAGTAAGCTTTTTTTTAGATTGAGTATTGTATGTATATTGCAAATATTCAATCTACAATTTTATTTTAGTTGCACAAAGCAGTGTTTCTTAACAAGGGCATATTCATTTCATATCCAAATTCAGCTAAATTAGCTTAAAATTGGTATAATCTAGGCGGAGCTAGGCGTTGAATAAGATTAAGAAACACTGAACTAGAATATTCTATACCAAACAAGTAGTTAGTTATGTTCTTGAGAAAAGATTTGCAATCCCTGACTATTTTAACCATTTTCTTTCTAATTATGCAAAATCAGTATATCAATATAAACAAAACGATTACTTTTAAAAGAAAAAAACTTAAGGCATAATAGACCGATTTATGCCAATGAATATTATGTTGATTGATTGAAAAAGATCATATATTTGCAATAAGGTCATTAAAAACTGCATACAAATAAGTTTTTCAAATTAGATTATTAAATTATTAATCGTAATATCTATCATCAACTTTTTGGAGTTGGCAATACAATAGTGACTAATTAGGAAAAAAATGATATGCATTTTTGTGTTGAAATTTTGACAATTTTGGCAATAATTTAACAAAGGATAACCTGTGTGACATTTTCTATATCACAAAAAAGGTGATTGGAAACCGATGCCTTGCAGAATAATGCTATAATATTATTTAGATTTAAAAAAATAGAATTATTGGAAGTTGGCACACTTCATTTGTTTCCTAATATATGTGTCAAATTAGATTTACACGAGCAAAATATGAAACATTTTTTTTTTTAAATATTGTGAACAAGTTTAAAACATTTGCATGTCATGTTGTTTTATTTAACCGACAGTCTTAAAAATAAAAATAGTACCTGGATATTTAGTACCTTCAACAATATATAAAAATATTTTAGTGTTGATTTTTGTTGTGATTTTAAATTTTGTTTGAATGATTTTAGAAGTTTTAATTATAAGAAAATAATGTTACAAACATTTCTATTAACTAGCCTACGTACCACAGTGAAACTTCTTATTATTTAATTTTTTTTAAATCTATTTGAACCGCGCTTGTGTGATGACATGAGTTAAAGTTGCTGCTTAAATGCAATCACAATGGCTTCATTATCAGTGCAGCAACAGTAGTTTCAAATATTATATGAATTTTCTTCAGAATGAACACAGCAATGACATTTATAACCGCAAAGTAAAATATAATTTAAACAGAGAATTAATTGACAATAACCGTTTAATTGTCAACAACTGACAAGCTGAATGTGTTCATAAAATCAATTTCACAGCGAATTTGTGTTCACAATGTTACGAAACATTTTTTTGCAGTATTACATCACCATATCTAACTAAAAAATGATTTAACTAAGTAAATCGTCAAGTTTTTTTTTTAAAACATTTCTTTTTTACATTTGAATACAATTAAATGAAGCAGTGTGTTCCATAATATAGAAGTTTCACTTAATTATAGTTCTACAAATTATATTTCTTGTTGTTTCCTTTTATATGATTAATTAATGTTATTGTTTTTCTTATTATGTTTTGCGAATTTAATTTTATAAAACGTTTACTAATTTATTTTGTGAAGCCTCAATCATTAATGATAACCATTGTTCTTGATTTCTTATACTGAATGTGTGTAAATCCTTATGTACGTTCCGCAGCATAATTCTCGTGAAAAGTTTTTGAATATTCAACAATTAACATTGGGTCAATGTTTGTTAATTTGAATTTCAGAATTTTTACTACAAAATCTTTGAAGAATCATTGTTTTACTGTAATAATTATTATTATATCGCATGAACTTACCTGTCCCAGTATTGATAATAGATTTAATGGAATTAACAAGCATTGTGTGGACATTTAGAACTTCATACAGGACTGCATGTGGTGTATTAGAACTTTGGGTACGACCGAGACTACATTTGGAACTCGCAAAACTACTGTTACCATTTTGATCGCCTCGTGGACTAACATTTTACCTCAAATTTACTGCCACAAAAACTGTGATGTGCCAATTGTGAACTTTCTCATATTATATATTCGGAACCAATTCTATTGTTATCTGTGTGTTTTTTTAACAAGCTTAAATTAACTCTACAAGTATGGCGACCGTAACTTCGCTTCAGTAAACGTTAAGTAGAAACATAGAAGTTATGCCCAATTATGATTATAAGTGTGACCGGTCATGTGATGTCATCGTCAGCTTTTATTTGATGTAACCCTGTGCCAACTTAATTACTAAAAAATTACAATGACATCAGTGATGTCGCCAACAAAACTAAATGTTATTTCACGAGGCGGTCACATTGTTTGAGGCTTTAATTAATAATAATAATAATATGGGAAGTATTGTTAAAAAATGTGATGTATCGCTTGCTCTGTTTTGCTTTTTGTATTTTATTGTTATATTCGAAAATGCTAATGTCTTCTGGTAAATGTTTAGATATCAGCATGTGTTTTTTTGACTGTGGTCCTTTCTATCATTATAGTCTTTGTTTTTCTTTTTTTTATATGAAATATATACAATGGGAATGTCGCGTTTTATCACAATTATGGCTGTTTTAATTTCTATGTAGATCTAGATGCCTCATACATCCTTATCCCGATAAACATTTTAATAATTAACTTAAGTGCAAAAGCTTGGAAGACTCACATTATTAAAACAGGTTAGGCTTTTTTGAAATTAAACAATCATTCTAAATTTGTTTAAAAGGAAGTAAAACTTAAAATGACATCATTGCAATTCGCTGAAGGTGTATGTTAATTTTAGATGGCAAATATATTTTTATTTTGCGTATAATCTTAACTATTACCATCAAATCATCTGGGTCTTATCTTCATCGTCATATATCTGAATGAATGACAGTTAGTTCTCAGCTGCACATTATTGAGTGTTTCAGATTCTGCAGTTAGATCCTTTTTCGATGTTTACGGTAGATTGTGAGTATAAATCTTATGAAGTAACCGTGCAGCTGAATCAATTTAAAACTCAGAACGCGCTTACAGCATCTAAATTTCACTATTATTATCCTTCTTAAGATAGAAATACGAAATGATTTTATTATCGGTTAGGTTTGTTTCTTTGGGTGACTTGAATCCTTTTGTCTGTATTTGACAATTCGTACAACGTTAATAACTAGCTCTGTTAAAATTTGTCTCATATTAACACATTTCTTTAACAAACATGAAATTAAATTTTTCTAACTTATGGCAATTAATTATTTTTTACTGAATTGCAATCGGTGTTGCGTTCTATGGAATTTTAGTGGAAATTTAAATAACATTTAATGAATGAAACATATTTTAACACTTCGATAAACATGAAAATCCCAAAAAGATATGTCTGTTTTGTAATGTATTTCATCTACATCTTTGTATATTACAAGGCTGTATTAGTATGTATTGTACATTATTTTGAATTTTTATCGCCATTATCAAATTACACAAAAACCTAAAAGAAATAAAAAGTCGTAATTTTAAGTAATTATAATTACGTGTGGTCAAAATAGTTGAAATAGTAAATGCAAATATTCTCCACTGCATTTGTATCAGTGAAATCGATAGCGGCGCTAGTTTCTCTAGAAAACAACTTGGAACGTTAACTCTTTGTGACCCGAGAACTACAAGGTTCTAAGTGTCTAAAAATCTACAATTAGAACCCTGTAGTTCTCGGGTTGCATTTTAACAAATTTAAACGGCTTCATTTAAATTTAAATTCCATGCAATTAAAATATGCATAAATATATTTTGGCAATAGCATTTCAGGAAAGAAAATGATGACCTAAATCATTTTAAATGCTGCTGAAAAAATATGTTTAAAGTTACTTTCAGAATGAACAAGGGATTAAAGAGTATTAGAAAATTATTATATTACTGATATCTTAACAGCTTAACGACCGTGGACATGTATTTGAGTCTTTGAAAAACGAAGGTTGCTGGCCGGCGGACACATATATGCGTATAGGCGAAGTATCTGGAAGCTAAGAAAATTGAATTTTGTAAATATATCTCAATTTGCTTACAAATTATATTGAATTTAGTAAAATTATAATGTTTGCGAATTTTTCGCAAAATTTTATTTCGCCAGGTGAAATTTTACAAAAAAAACGTGCGGTCGTTAAGCTGTTAAAAGCATTTTTTTCAGTGGCAATTTTCTGTAGAGATCTGGTTGCGAATTGAAAATGAGATATCGGAAATAATTTGAAACCGTAATATTTAACCTGAGACTCACTAAATCAATATTTTGTGTATCTTACACTAGGATGAAGCTGTGGACGGTGCCTTACGGGATATCGGTCTTTTGTAGCTGGAATTCTTCAATCGCCAGGACTGTCAACACTCCTGCCGGCTTCTGAGCTTACAGCAAACTGAAACACTTTACCTGTATCAATATCAATTTATTTTAAATCATTGCAAATTACGCAAGTTTAAAAGTTCAATATAAACGAGTGCTTTGAATTTGCATTTTATATTTGATCAGTGACTGTAAACTTTAAGTTTCAAGTAAGTATTTTAAATAAATCTCGAGTAATTGGATGACAATAAGTCAAGGATATTTTAAATTATCAAAATTGATAAGTCGGTACAGTGAATACTTGATATTTTGTGAAGACACCAATAGAAATAAACAATGATTTGGAGAAAATAGCAAAAATCATTTTGCATGACCGTCTAGCAGATTTTCAACATGAAATTGGTGAATTTTCCTTTTAAAAATATAATGCTTTATGTCACAAATGTTTAAGGATTGTCACTCTCAGATTTGGATAATCTTAGATTATTCAATGCACGCAGAAACGACTCGTGTAAAACATTGATTTTTCACTTCTTATGGGTAAGTAGGTAACACGACAAACTGAGATGAGAATCTTGGGGTACTTTAGTAGAACCTATTCTGTCACTGGGTGGGACTCTATTAGTGTCAACTCTTTTCTAAATTCTTCGAAACCTTGAAAAACAACTGAACATTCCATATATAATTTAATAATGATTGCGGTGACTCCGTGGATGGCACACTTGTGTGTCTTAACCACTTCATGCTTTTGAACGAGCAGTGTTTGTGCGCGGCGCATGTGCCATTCCGTACCAACCCGAGTGCTGCTCGCGTATTTGGACTGGTCTGCATTATGTATGATAAACAAACGAATGCTGCTCGTCAGTTGTCTCTTAACACTCGTAGAGATTTACGCATATCGTTTCCTCTCTTTTAACTTATTGATAAACATGGTAAAATATTTTTTAAGTATTATTTTTCTAAATTTAGTGAAAAATGATTTTTTACTAATTTTACTTATATTGATTATAATTTTGATATTCATGATCCCACTATCATGGAGACTGGACAGTGAATGGGAGGATTTGAACTTGAATAATTCCGACAGTAGATTTTTAAATTATAAAAATATTTTTAAATAATTATTAAAGGTGAATAGATTTTATTCAGGTTTTTTTGTTACGTTAAGTTTTTATGGTTTTTTTATTGCTAATTTTTTGAAAAATTCATAAATTTGAACTTTTAAAATAAAAAATTAAAAAACCTGATGTTTTCAGTTCACTTTTTGTTAAAAAAAACCCGAGCACGAAGTGGTTAAGTCAACATTTAAAATAAACGTATCATGTAGGAGGAATGTATTTTTTTTGTGGTTTACTTCAGATTATACCTTTTCCTCGATTGTGAGATGAATAGTATAAATATTTGTAATGCTGAATACCTACCGGCATGTCTTCTGTGAATAAAGCCTCGCAGGTAGTCTACAATGCAACTGAGATATAAAGTGCTGCCATTTTATTAACAGCATTTTTTCCTTATTATTTACACAACTGCATATTTTTCTTGTTTACAGTCACTTTTTTTAATTACCTTCAACATTGGCTATCTTTTTATATCGAGATATCAAAGTCAATATTGACAGAGATTGTTTATCAAGATTTAAATCCCTTTATCGTTGCAAGAAAATTAAGTTCAACTGTTTTTTTGAATTGACAGTTCATATCGGTGAGTTTTTTCAGTTATATCTTAAAAATGTGCCAGAACTTTAAAAAACAATATTACTTGTACCTTCAGTTATACATTTCCAAGTAATACTGAAGTAAACGAATACATACACTTACGTCAGTGAAAGTAGTAATCGTTTACAATTTTGTGACTTTTCATTCCTGACATCTCTTATAAAGTCTCATAATAGAACTTTGTTTCTCAGTAAAACTCATGCATTATGCAGATGAAAACTCATTCACCTCAGAATTATATTAGATTCATTCATAAGTGAATAGTATTGAATCAAAATTTTAATAAAATTATAATACAAGTTGTGTGTGCAATGGCACATGAAACCTTGTTATCCAAGTCTACCGATTGTGATTGGCATGACATTTTTTCATAAAATTGTGACAATTTTGATTTAATTATCAGCTAGCTCTGTTGAGTTATTGTTTACTTTTTAATATAAGTTACCCATACTATGCTACGAATACTTAAATAGAATAAGATATATAATAATTTTTCGTGATACAAAATATCATCGAAATGCCAAAACTAGACTTCCATTTTCGTTAATTAAACCATAAAATTTAATTTTTAAATATCATGCCTAAAACTTGCCTAACTTATAAATTTACGATTCAAGTTTCAGTATGTCTTTTTTAAAGGCGTTTCAATAAAAAAAAATCTTTAAGAATATCGTAGGATCTTAAAATGGAAAAACGCCAAGCTTCAAAGCCTTATTTGGAGTTGATAAAGTTTGAAAAGATATTTTATCTATTGCCTGCGATACGGAGAAAAATGCCTGAGTTTTGACAGATTTTTTGGTATTTTATATAGAGATTGGAATATATTTTAAATAATTACAGTTGCTGTAACTCTACCTTTCATATAAGCGTTCTTACATAATAATGTATGCAGTAGGACTCTCGAATTTCCATGCAGTGTTCATTCATGACTTGTATAACGATCGTCTGTGGGGGAAAGATTAAGGTTTCTTTTTACACTACAATCACTGAGTAATATTAATTGTTAAATTGAAACAGCAAACTGACATTCTGTCTTGAACCCATGATATTCTATAAATTTATGATTTTATAAGCCTCAATCTAATTAATAGCAAACCATGGACAATTAGTGTTTTTAACAATCTTTCACATAGGACAATGAAAGAACAATCATATCTTTATTCACTAACTATCATCCCAGATGTCTTGTCTCACGTTCGTTCGTTTTTCTATATTTATAAAGAGAAACAAATTTAGAAATATCTGACAATACAGCTAACAGTCAAGGCGGAAGATTAAAAAGAAAATCACAAACGCCTATGATAAAGAACTCAAAATTATAATATCTGTACTTTCCCGGTGAGCGATGACCTAAAGCTCTTATTACCATTAGATCGTAGAGTTCTAACTGACAATTATTGTCAAAAAAGCCTTTTGTAATATTCAGGTAATGGTTATGGGAGATTCTTCAATAAATTGTCCATTTAACCACTAAATGGCTTTCTTCTGGAAATGCGCTTTATAATTGAAAGAAATGATTGTATATGATTTGCTAATTATCTGTTTCATTTTTGAAAATGTCACATTCACTAGCAAATTCATATTATCTTATAAAATACTGTTTTTCTCAAGGAAAAGTCAATTCAGTATTTTTTTATATCAATTTGTGGATATTTGATATTATTGACAATATGATAAATTATTTTTTTCTAATTAAGTACCTAGTTAAAAAAAAATTAAAAAAATCTCCCAAGTTGGCAAAACTCTTTGAATGCGATATATATTGTCTATGTGTCCAAATTGATAATGCTTAGAATTGTTTTACATTAAACGTCCAATATGTACTTAATATCGAATATATACACATGTATTATTACAGAAGTCACTGTTTTGAAGAGAAAAAACATACTGCAAGTCTATTATAATCAAAAGAATACAATTTTGGTAGTCATTAGGATATTATTTTGTTTCTATTTTAAGTATAAATGTAATTGTTTATTACCACTTTTCAAATCTGAGTGTTCAATATAGTAATTATAATGCCTAATATAATGATTCATTAAAATTGCTTTTAAAGATTTACCTGATTCTATAATATTAAAATGAAAAAATCGCATAATTTGAACATACAATTTAGTATGTATATGTCACTACAATAACTTCCAGGGCAAAAGTTTATTTCTGTCACACTATTTGACAAAAGAACAGTAACAAAAGCAATGTTGTTATTAGAACTGTTTTCCACACACTTTTAGAACAGGGGTGGGCACGCATGAATGAGGTCAATGAGAGCCACATTCAAGTTTTTCATATATTATTATTACTACTGAGATTCAATAAATTTGTTTTGTCTTACAAGTCTTAAGTGTTATGTAAAATATACTTATAAAAAAATGAAACTTTAAGTATAGATATTTTGATTCCTGCAAGAGCTTTCAAAACTGAAGTATAAAAGTAGATTGGTGCTGCATTTGCAATGTCTGATCCTCTTTCATCTTCAATAACTCCAGTTCCCCATCCTCTTTTTCAACTAGTATTATTTTATAAATTGGAAATCTTTCTTCTCTAATAAATGGGCTCACAAAATATTCAACCTGAAACCTAATATCGAAGTGACCACATACATCTTGTCATCATAGCATGTTTCAATTAGTCAATTTAGTGGATTGAAATTTTCAGTGGAAGCCTCACTTAATTCAACAAAGATCCGCATTTGCCCACCTCTGTTATAGAACACCATTAATATTTGAGGAGCAAACATTCAAAAAGTGTTTTGTCACAATTTTTGAAAAATGCCGTTTTATATCAATTCTGACAGTCCATAATAAAACCTATGCATGGAAATCAAAATAAGTGTTTAAAAAGGTTTTTTTTCATATAAAAATTAAATCATAAAGTTGACACATTCAAACAAACTGTCACTTTTGCAACATTTAAATCGTCATTTCCCAAGCTTTGTATTTGTGTGACAAAACACTTTTTGAATGTTTGCTCCTCATTTATGATTTAAGGTTACACCGCTAATTGTTTAAAAATGTCATAATGTTTATTTTATTCAGTCATTTCTGTTAAAGTACAAATGCTATGTTTAATTTGAAGCATTCCTACTATGCCCACATTATATATTGTTTGTTGATGTTTATAAAATTTTATTTTTGTACAGGTGACAGCAGATTGGGTTAATTATTTTCGTTCATATATTATTATGTATTCAATACTATTTGCTAATTGGTAAACAATCTTTCATACTGTGACTTAAAATATTGCGCACATTCAATGTTTCACTCTTGATGTATTGTATAAAAGCAGAGCTTAAATTTATTTTTACTAAATTGATGGTGAATGTTCAAATAATTAATACATTAAAGGCATTTAATATTTACAAATGCGACAAAGAATTAAATATGTTTGTGATCTTCAGTCAAAATATTTCAATTTGCATATTGCAAAATGTTATTTTGGTATACTAATCAATCAAGGTTTTTTGATAAATGACAATCTGTGGCAGACTAACCTGTCAAAATTTCTAAATCGTCAATTCATGACAATTTTTTGAAAGGCAAAACTCAGGTTGCACCCAGTTGCCCAGTTCACAGACAGTAGAATGACAAAGTCGTCAATTTGAATTTTATATTAAAAAATGAATCTTCACAAAGTTACCACTGGATCCATCGAAAATATTAACACTTGTATATTATAAAGATCATGTAAAAGATATGTACGTGAATGTCAGTCTGAAGATTTATCTCAATGAAGTGAAACACAAGTCCCACCTAGCTGCATAACCAGTGGAATAACATAGTTATCAATTTTAGGCCCAACTCTTTTCAAACTTAAAAGCTAGATTTAGATACTTAGTCAGTGTTTTCAGTTTACATACTTTTGATGGAACATGCATCAAGTTTTTATACAGTGTGATTATTGATAAAAAGCTCTTTTGAAAAAATTGTGGGCTACGCCCTTTTGCCTTTCCACAGTCGATATTCATAATTTAATTGTAACTAACTATAATTGACCCAATCTACTGCAAACTATTGAATAATATAATATATATTACATGAAATATTAATATTTCTAATGCAGTCATTTTTTAGTGTCACCATACTATGACCAAAATCTATTAATATTTGTGTTGCGTGTGAAATTGTGAACAACAATATGTATTACATTTGTTTTCTTTTCACATTTGTACGCAATGTTAATAAATGTGCAATATTAGTAAGTGATACGAACGGAGCTTATGTTTCACACAAACCATTCTTAAATTCCGTTTTGTAAAATAAATTCATATATTTTCTATGTTTGTATATAAATAAAATAAAGATTATTTGTAAATTTTAACTTAATCGTTTCATTCTCTATCAACCCCATTTTATTAGTTTGTATACACATCGTCAACTAAACTTGTAAAAAAATGTTAAATAATATTAAATGTGACTTTACTTTTGTCAGATTATTTTTATGATCAACATAAAACACATTTTTTGTCCTAATTCTACAATTTCATCAAATGATTAGGACATTGCTAAAGAAAATTCCCGCGATGAGCGAAACCGGTCTCAATTATTTAATAATCTTACAGAATTAGTATTCTGAGTTAACTCGAAGTTATATTGCATATACAAAAAACATTCAATAATTTATTTTTACAGAGATACAGAAACAATGAGATGGAATATGAAACTATTGTATTAAATATCACTTTTATTCAACAGCACCCCATAAATTTGTGCTTTATAGGGTTATTTTTATATATGATATCATGTTTATTCATTCAATAATAATTACTTATAGTTTTTTCTTACATATCCATGTCCACTTTACTTACTACTAATCTTTCTTTGTAAGTCCCTCTGCGTTAGGAAGCTAGATCTCTCCATCTTTTGTATTACTCAGGAAATAATTCATTGAGGGCAAACCCACACTATTACTTACTTCAATTCAAAACCTTCTTGCGTTATGTATAAGTATCACAATAAATTATATAAAGAATACGAAAAAACACTCAAAAAATACTTGTTCAGTGTGACTGCCTGGTTTAAACTGATTTATCTTTATACAATTTGAAAAAACACTGACAGAAAGTTTATACATACATACCAATCTCAAACAAAAGCCTGAGTAAAGTATATTAGTTTACGAGCCTGGGCAATAAAAAGAACAATATTTATTTTATTTTTATTTACTGTTTGTTCAGAATGTCAACACGAGTTACATATTCAGATGGTCTTTATCGTATTTGCAAAGATTTTGCCATGTACTGATAAGTATAACATGGTATTTATTTAAATTCTTTGTATGTATTGAGTAACCATACATTAACATTAAACCTACTTATTAACACACTACGAGGGTCATAATATGTTATATATGATATAGCTATATTATAGTGTTACGTTTCATATCGGCTTAACACGGAACGTGGGATGTGAGATGGCATACATAGTAATATATTTTCTTTAGTAATATTTTGAAATAAAACAACGTAATTCTGCTTCTTTGGAATTTCATTTTATGTTTTCAATCTTTTTCCAGAACCATAGAACACAAACGTTGATTGCCTTAGTCTTGTTAAAAAAAATGGGGTGTGGCTGTGTCATGGACACGGCCGTGTGTTGTACGTGAATACGTCTCGTAATAGGTGATATTACGCCCCATTTTTACGTTCCCGGCACTGCTTGACTCGGTCATATGGTGTTTTAATGGTACCATTCGATTTCTCTTGAGAAGCCCTTTCCAACCGTATACGATCTCTGTATTTAGATTTGGCTTTTTGACGCACATAGCCCGACATTACATATTTTTGATATATTTTTTTATATTTTAACACCTAATTATAGTCACAGTTGCAATATCACACTAATGTTTTATCTATAATCGATAGATTTTGTCGAGAGCTAACGATTGAAACTTGAACGAACATCGTAACTTCTCCGAGTCAAAAGTTATAGTAAATAGAAATCTCGATACGCAGTAAAATGACCTAAAAATGGCGGCGCTTCCCCCTCCGCCCCCCGCGATGTATTACAGTCCTTATTTAGCGCATTAAATTCTTTGATTCTTTAGCTACCCAGTGGTGCAATTGAATTTTGGAAATCAATGATAGATGAGGAGCAAACATTCAAAAAGTGTTTTGTCACAAATTTTGAAAAATGGCGTTTTATATCAATTCTGATAGCCCATAATAAAACCTATGAATGGAAATCAAAATTAGTGTTCAAAAAGGTTTTTTTTCATATTAAAATGAAATCATAAAGTTGACACTTCCATACAAACCGTCACTTTTGCAACACTTAAATCATCATTTTCCAAGCTTTGTATTTGTGTGACAAAACACGTTTTGAATGTTTGCTCCTCAGATATAAAGCTGCAACACCAAACTGTATCCCCCGATTTTGTTATCATTCTTTTTTTTGGATGCCTCCCTATGGAAGCAATTTTAAAGACGTATTCACGTCAAAAATACGATTAGTGAAATTGTGTCTACCATGATCCCTAAACTTACTTCTTCCATCTGCATGACTTTGATTTCCTTTGGTTAATTACCCAAATATTATTTTGTCGGATAACTAGTAAATATATAGGCTAAATTAAGACTATCGTAGCGCCCAAATATAAAGTGTAGATTTCTTCTAATAATACTTCTCAACCCTTTTTTATAATATAATAGAATTTTTACGAATGTTTCTAAACTATGACCACTATCTGTCATAACAGTTGTGAAACAAAAGAAACTTTTTTTGAACAAAGTAATGTTCTCTTTTGCATAAGTACTTACTTACTGATGTTTAAAAAATAAAGCACTTATAATAATTCCACATTTATTTAAAATGATCAGGTAACTCAAAGGTAGGTCTTTTATGTTGGTCAACGGTGACCCCACTGGGTTATTGAAGCATCACTTCCAAGTGTTTATATGTGTAATACTCTTATTTAACCATTGTTGAAGCTTTTGTATCAAGATTTAAAAAATAGATTTGCTGTTATACTTACTCAACATACACCTGTGGCAAAATGGTTAAGTCAATGTAAGATATTTTCTTTTCTTTATCCTTCACCTGTCCTTATAATTCTGCATACGATAACTTTTTTGTAAATTAGTGTAACACCTAGCTAAAGAATACTGTAGAAGGGTTTTTTTCCTTATTGATTTCTTGAAACTAATTTTGATTCTGACCTTTGCAGGTGAACCAATCAATTCAACATTTGCATGATTTTATTATCAACTTTATTAAACTAGTTGGTTAGAGCTTGCTCTATCGATCAGGCCGGTCTGGGTTTGATTCCGCGTAATTTATTTTTTTCAATTCAAATTTGAGACCAAAGACAGGTGTTTGCGATGTCAATTCTCCTTGGGTTAATCTCGAGTAATTTACAAAAAATTCTCATGGAGTCTTTCTCGTGTGATCTTTCAAAATTAAAATATTTAATTAAAAAAAATATATGTTGTTAATTTATTGTATTTCTTTGCAGTCAAAATATATCTCACCTTTTTTAACAATATGAATCTCAGCAGTTTCTCACGTTTTCTATATGTATAACACTTCATGTAGTCGCTGTTAGAGATTTTAATACTTGTTTAAAAAAACACAGTAACTGTAAACCGATTTAAGATGATGAAAGATCGAGAGACAAACAATTTTACTGACACTTGTCAGTCACTTTTTAAAATTTTTCTTTACCATTCAAAATATGGTTAAGCTGTAAATTTTTCAGAGTCTTGAGATTGTTTTCTTTATTAATTTGATTTTTTAGCAGTGGGTCGCTAGTCTTCTGTCCTTTAGTGTAAGTCCAGGGATGGTGCATGACGCACAAACGCTAAACTCTTTACCAATATGATAAGTCTTGAAAAAAGATGAGTAAGTCAAGTGTGAGACCTCCAGAGCACTCCTTAGGATCTATAATGGTTATTTGACATTTGAATTTTGGGTTACCTTACAGACATGGATGGAGAATATGGAAAACGATCTCAGATTGGTCAACGTGTTGTACTGGAAAGAGCTCAGCTGGATCAAGATGTCTGGAGAACCATTGAACAATTGACCGTGGAACTGGATGATATTAACACTTAAGGTAAGTGTTTTAATATCAACTGTTTTATTTTATTTTCTTAACAACTGTTTTATTTTCAGGTTTTTAATTGTATACAAGCTGTGCCTTACTGTGTCCCTTTTTGATAAATTCTGTGACCTTATGGAAGTTCATTTTTAATATTAAATTAAAACTTGGTTCCTCCACTTGTGTTATAAATTATATTGTGACACATATTTTGCCTCTTTAATACAATGTCTGCCACAGTCGAGATATCTCGTAAAATTTTTCGTGCTCAACACGCCAGTTACGAGTTAACATGCTTAGACATTAAATTAATTAAATTAACAGCTTAACGATCGCACGTTTTTTTTATAAAATTTCACCTGGCGAAATAAAATTTTGTGAAAAATTATAATTTTACTAAATTCAATATAATTTGTAAGCAAATTGAGATATATTTACAAAATCCAATTTTCTTAGCTTCCAGATACTTCGCCTATACGCATATATGTGTCCGCCGGCCAGCAACCTTTGTTTTTCAAAGACTCAAATACGCGTCCACGGTCGTTAAGCTGTTAATAATTGCAAATTTTAATTGCATTCTAGGTAATTATGTATTTTTTTCTACGGCAGCTAAAAGGTTAAGAAGCATCACAACAAGTAGAGTAACAAAGTTGTCAAATATAATTTTATATTAATGCGTCCCTTATTTATTAGTTTCTTCTAGTTTGTATTTTTTTCAAAAACCAGATAATTTTGCTTAAATACAAATTTAAGATTGTCATGATTGAAAAGTATATGGGCACCTTTCAATCAAGTTTTTATTTTAATATTGTTTGTTGCCGAATTCTTAATATACTAATCAAGACTGTGTTCAGGTGATTCAAATTTATATATGTATATATTAGGGGTACCGAAAATTAAACCATTATTTTTGATGATCTACTGAAGGCCACAGTGGAAGCTGATCCTCGTTTAAGTATTGAAGAATTGTAACAGAAATTACATGCTCCATGGTCCACAGTGCGAGATCATTTACAAAAAATCGGTAAATCCCACAGAATGGGTGTTTGGGTTCCGCACGCGCTCTCCGAGATGAACAAGGAGGTTCGAATGAGTACGTGCGACTCCCTGTTGTCACGACAAAAATTACATCCATTTTTGGAACGAATTGTGACCAGCGATGAGAAATGGATTGTGTACGATAATGTTACACGAAAAAAACAATGGCTTTCAACATCCCAGGTACCTATCCCCACCCCTAGGCCTGGTCTTACCCTTCGCAAGGTCCTTTTGTGTGTCTGGTGGGATATTCCTGGAATCATCCATTATGAACTGCTAAAACCTGGAGATACGGTTAATGCAGAGGTATATTGTCAGCAACTATCAAGACTAAAAGAAGAATTAATGATAAAACGACCAAATTTGGTCAATAGAAAGGGCGTGATTCTGTTACACGACAATGCTCGGCCTCATACCGCCAAAATGACCCGTGAAAAAATTTCCGATTTAAATTTTGAAGTTTTGAAGCATCCCCCATACTCTCCGGACCTTGCCCCTTCGGATTTTTACTTATTTAAGTCAATGGAGCATTCGTTACGGGAAAAAAAATTTCAAAATATGCAAGACGTCAAAAATTATTTAGATTCATACTTCAAGTCGAAACCAGCAAGTTTCTACAAAAAAGGGATCGAGAAACTACCTGGGAGATGGCAGACGGTCGTAGACAATGATGGAGATTATATTTTGTAATGTAAAATGTAGTATGTAAGATTTGTGTTAATAAATATGTGTCAAATAAAAATAATGGTTTAATTTTCGGTACCCCTTATATAACATCTAATAAAACAATTTGTATCAATTTATAAGAATGTCCATATAGCATGTTTTGAATAAATTTGATAATGTTTCTTGCCTCTTTAATCACCATCTTTTCAATCCTCTATATCAGGGATGGCAAACCAGGGAACCGAGAGTCACTGTGAGAAATTATCTGACTCGCTTGAACTTTTAGAAATGACTGTTTTTATTTAAAGCCTTAATTATTCAATCTATGTGACCCGCGACATGATTTTTTAAAAAAATTTAAATCAAATTTGACCCACTTGCGAAAAAGGTTTGCCATCCCTGCTCTATATTATACCTGACTGACTGACTGGTTGTACAGTGCTGCGTCCGAACGAAGGTTATTTGATTTTATTGGATGCAAAAATGCGAGTAAATTTAATTACTAATGTTTATAAGCTTTCTACAATTAAAATACAATTATTTAATCATTCACTATGACAGCTTATTCTTATACCATAGACCAGTGTCTGCCAAACTTTTTTCCTTTACGGCACAGTGATGAATGGAACTAGTACTGCGGCACACCAAGATGCCGCAGGTTATCTCCGAAACTCTTTTTTTTAGCTCACTGAGGAATTTGAAATCCTCGATTTGGTATACTTTTTCTGCAGATTGTCTCCAAAACTCTTTTTTTTTTAGCTCACTGAGGAATTTAAAATCCTCGATTTTGTACCGAATAGGCTTTATTTAAAATTGACATTTTTAAGGCTTCTTCCACCGCAGTACACCTGGGACTTCTTGCAGCACACAGTTTGCCATAGATAATTCCAATATAACTTATAATGGTCCATGATTTTATATTGACATTTGTCAAAAAGGGAGACATTTCAAAGTCGAAAATAGATCTCTAAAATGACGCCCGATGAGTTGATGTCGACAGTGCTGCCTACGTATATATTCTCGCAAATAATATTCGGTTTTTATGATTATTAATTCTCGCGGCTCGGACACTAGAAAAATACTTCTCTGCCGATGGGGGTCCTTTAGGGACCACAGTGGTTTCCTCATTATATTGGCCTTATTGTTATGAATTTCAAAAAATAGTCTAAGGGCCTTAAAATATCTCTCTCCATCATTCTTTATAAATTTTTTTATAAAAATCCGTGGTTTTTTAATAAATAATCATATTTTAAGTTGCACGTAAAAAAGACGTCATCCCAGCACACATATGAAATTACAACTGACGAATTTAGCCCAGCTATCTTACGAACGATCGTTATCGCGGGCGCTTATCGCCTTATCGCGTTATCGCGTATTTATATAAACTACAAAAGGTCCAAAAAACTGATATAAGAATACCTTAATTATAAACATTGTATCACCCATATTAAAATAGATATTGAAGAAAATGTGGGTATTGGGGTCGCATTTCTTGAGCTTAGAACCGGGAAAGTTAATAGATGTATTCCACAATTCGTCATATGTTTGGTATGAAGTCATGACGAAATATACTTTGACAGCTCGTCTACAGCTGCGCGCGCATGCATGTTCCCAGGTTCCTCGTTTGTGCTCGGTTTGAGACGTGAACATGGAGACCATTTCGGGTCACATGACATGTTCCACGATATGGCGCGAACATGTGAATTTTGTGTTCCAAGACATGTTCTGGAACCATTTGTTCCTTAATGTCCAGCCGGCATTAGTATCAAAATTGAGCGACGTTTGCGTTAATGTTGTTCTAGCCCTAGTTCTAGTTCCAGTTCCATTTGTCAATTAAAAGTTTCTATCGAATATCTTTGTTTTAAAATGTAAATTTAAAAAAAACTGTATTTTATCCACATACTTTGTTTCAACATTATATTGAAAGAAGTTTATTCCAGAAAGGTCAGAAATAAGTCAGAAACATAAAGATATACCACCCATTTCTACTTAAATCAGGTCACAAATAATTAGAAATCATGTGTGCTTTTGAGCTATGAGATAATTTATTCTTTTCACATCGATGTGCTTTGTTTTCCAAGCTTCATATCACAGAGTCTTTATTGTGCAGTTATTTAAAACATGTGTTTGATGTGCAGTTATTTAAAAGATTGTAAGTCGGGTTATACTTAGCATCATGAAATGTAGGGACAGTTTGACTAAATTAAAGACATATTTTTTTGATACATTTATTTTCACTATTATCAATCTTTTTATATAATTTTTTATGCTAAATAATATGTTTTATGTTTAATAAACATTTTACATGTACAATAATAATAAGATAATATGTAATTGTTAAATTTTAATGTAATAGTTACTTAAAAGAACGTAAAGTAAAATAATGTTTGTACGTTAAAAGGGCATAACCCTGATTGGCAACTGAAGTGTGCGCAACTGCCGCTCGGCATCAGATAATTACATTGCTGCTCCGCATCAGTCTTGTTATTCATAACAGTCACTGTTTTTGATCGATAACAAGCTCTCGATGCAATATTCTGCAGAGATCGGTAGATGGGGAGCAACAATATTGCTTGAGGTCACTCACTGTCCGTCCGACCGATGACCGCCACTTCGTTAAATTTAACTTTCCACCGTCATCAAATAGCAGCGACGGGAATAGGTTCTAATAGAACATTTTGATTGTTCTTGAATTGAAAATCGGCAAACAGGTCAATATTGAAATTATTCATTTCGAAAACTCCGATGACGGAGCGTAGAAGCGCACACAAATAATTAAACAATACACCCGGAGGCTCGGGGCCTCCGTTTGATTTTATGAGATGATACAAAGCGAACGATGAGGATGTCGGGCCGCGCTGGAGGCAGTTTTGAGGTGCCCCCTGAGCCCGCGCGGCCCCCGCGCGAGGGCCTCTCCACCGCCGTGACAGCCTGTGTCCCGCGCCGCAGAGGGGTCCTCGCTATGCGGAAAGTTATCGATTTAATGAAATGTCGCGAATGATGATCTGCGATGATGATTGGGGGCGCACCAGGCGCGCCTGGAGGGTTGTTACAGCCTCCCGACGCGTCGGCGCCCATCCCGCTAGCTCGACTGACCCTCGTTTCTGTCCAATACTACTCAATATCTTTACTCTTCGACGACAGCCGAGCGAATATTCAATATATAACTACTCGTCAGTCGCCCCGTGTAACATTTATTTCACACGTATAGAGTGCTATCTAAAATCAACATTTTTGCTGTAATGAATATGAATTCAAAACACGGTTCAGGATCAGGCGAGCTTTTGGGAAAAGTTGTCAATGGCGGAAGATCGGATGGACATAATCTTCCTAAAACTTTTGCGGACGACTCACGAAGGAGTCCCTGAATTTTTAAGCGGACTCCCCGTCGCTTTCAGCACTCTCTCTAGTGACCGTCACTCCTAGTTCACGGGTGACCTTTGAAGTCAATCGCGATAACACATCTTTAAGTACTCACATTTTGTAAGATATTACAATTTTCAACGGCACCGCCGCAGTATGAGATGTCCGGTGAGATTTGCACGCTATATTATAATAGTCCGCTACAAGTTTCCGAAGCACTCTTTACCGGACGACTAGATTTCTTCGAATCGTGGCATTCGAAAATTTTCAACAGACCGACGTCTGATTTTGGATTTTTGTTCACATAAATGATAAATGTTTTATTATTTTAACCTAGACAACAATATTGTAGCTTGTGTTGTGTCATTCGCCCTAAACGACAAACGTATGTTTCACTATTTTATTAATTTAAGAGACTAGATTTCTCTGAAGCGATCGCCTCGCCATCCGAGGGGGATCCGAGAGGCGAGCGCCGTCGGAGAGTTACTATGGTTTTTAGCCATAGGGCCTCCCAATTCCTTTGGTAAAATACCATACTTTTAGCGTAACATGTTCAACATTACAGTTTACATTATAGAAACTTACACATTTTCATATCTAATATTGTACTTATACACATAACTATAGTACAAATAAGCGTAACATCGCCGTCGACAGAGAAAATGATCGACCTTCAGCGGGGACCGGCGCGGTGCGCCCGCCTTCCCGTCTGTATTCAAGGACGACATTATATTATGTAAACGAGTATTTCTACCGTTTTAAGTACGAGTGAGTAAACGATAAACGGAATATTAAAAATAGAATTCAACAAAAACGATGAGATCTTCGATCGCATGACGCCGTCGGAGCGTCTCGCTCACCGAAACCAATTAAATATGCGGCATAAAAAAAATATCCCTATAATATATAACATTTTGCTTTCATATCTGACTAGACATTTTTTTGGTAAAACTTACAACTATTAGAAACAATAAATAGACAGTTTTTTTAAGTTTCGAAACACTTCACTATCGCGTGCATTACATTGTCACACAATTTCATTATTCACCTGAGTCGGGTAAAACGAGCGGCCGTCTGACCTGCTACGACCGCGTTACTATTCACAAGTCTTTATTTCGTAGATTCATATCGCCTGCGGCCATTTCTCGGAGCTTCATTTTGACTTCATCAAATGGGTCTTTCCCACCCCCGGTGCACCTCGATTCCGATCGCTCGTATTTTAGCTTTAACTATCTCGATTCGTATCGAATTCGCGCGACCGGCGAGTTCTTTTATATGAGCCCTGAAAAAGAAGTACCGCGTTAACGGCAGTCTTGTATTTTATAAAGCCGCGTCGCACGAATTCAAAGCGGAATCGCCTTCCGATTATGTAATCTTCTTCTGCGCCATCAAAATGAGCGATCCGAGTTCGAGGTGGCGGGAGCTCGCGAGTCATATTTCCGATGATAACTATTTGAGCGTTCGCAGGACGCTCGAGCTCCGGCGTTACGCGGGCGGCGTCGGCGAAGGCGAGAGGATAGCGTCGTCGGAGAGCGGTCCAGGTTAGATCAAACGCTCGCTGTACCAGATTCAAAAGTCTTCCGTGTCGGGATGAGGCGAGAGAGCTCCGCCCATCGACGGTTCGGTGTTGCGTCGCTTCATCTTGCTCTTGAGTTTCTTCAGCATTGTCGCCTGATGGATGCGAGCGAGGTCAGGAAAGGGCAAACAAGTGACATTCAACATCAATGGCAGCAATATTGTTTTTCGTTATCATATAATATATTTTTAATACGATAGAATGTGTAGGGGATAAAAATTACTTTTATTAAGAAACGAGGTCGCTCCCCTACGAAAGTGGATTGCAATTTTTACAACATTCATATTGTTCGCTTGTGCTTTTTAAATATGTAAATAGTTATTATATTTGTACATTTTGATATTTTTATTAAAAATTAGTCAATCAATCGACATCTCAACGCTCCGAGGTCGGTATCGGCCCCGGAGATTCGGGTGAATTGATTTGATTTGATAAAAAATAAATGCAATATTCAATGACAGAAAAGTTACAAAATAGAAATCAAATAATTTCAGTTGGCAACGGAACCCGAACGTGGAAATATGTCAATCGTAAGATAACTTAACTTTAAAATGCACCGAACAGTCAAATATCTTAACTTCAAAGAAATTCTCTAATTTGTATAAATACTTTGTATTGTATTGATAAAGTATAAATGTGAGATACTAAAAAACAAGAATAAAATTTTGATGAAGCAAAAGAAGAGAATACAAGAGTACATAGATACATATTTATATATTTTATATATATATATATACATTTTGTCCCAAATACTGTTCATTTTTTGGTTGAATGCAGTCAGAACAAAAAACAAATTTCAAACACAGGTTATTAAAATGATGTGAGAGTTGGAGTAATCTCAAAAGCGGTAGCGATTCAAAATGTTAATTTGCGTTAATCGGTTATTAAATACAATCATTAAAGAAATGTTAACATTTTGAAACATGCCTATATTATCACTCGTTTCTAAAATTGTGTGTAATTTCAAAATGATTATTACATGAAACTGATTCAATGCTATGATACTATTCTGAAAAAGATAACTATTCCCGCCTGACGCGGAAGATCAGAGCGTGCTTTCAAGTAATGTAATATTATCAATTGATAATTTGTCATTTTACACGCTACCTAGAATGCATAGAGCGTAAAGTATAATTGTTTGTATTCATAAGATTACTCGAACGTCTACATATTTTAAAAATAGTTGAGATATTGTCTCGCGTGATCAAATAATTAGCGCATTCGACTGACGCAAATCGTTATCCATCAAGGAGACAAAGATTGCACCGTGTGATATATATATATAAATATGTAATATATGCAAGATATATATATGTAATATATACGCATGCCAATAATGCCAAATGGCGTGATGTGACGATGGAGGGTAACGGGTGACGGGGCGGACGTGAGTCGGGTGCGGGGAGTGTTCGACGGATAGGAGGGGTTAGTCACGCGCATCCTGCCCCTCTGCTAGTTGAGGCTCCGTCATTCGCCGCTTGGCCTTAATTTTCTTGAGCATCGTCGCCTGTTATCAATACACCCCCACAAAAAAATCATTTTCCGAGCTTCAGCAATCGCGCTTCCGCCGCCGGTTCGAATTCGCCTTCCGGCGCTTCTATCGGTAAAAGGCGTTACCGATGCGAGACCAGAGACTCGTCACCGTGCGACGGAAGCGCGTTTATTCAAGCTCAAAACCGTTCGGCACCAGGCGTTCTGTGTTATTTTATTTGTGCAAAGATTTTCATTACATCTAATAAGAATATAGGCTGACACCGTTCATCGTTTCATTTCTCCAAGAATCACGACCGCAAACGAATGCCAACGTAACCTATCCGTCACGTAACATTTCCAATTGTAACAAACATTTTCAAAATATTTACGTCTCATGTATTGAATAAGTAACGTTGTCATAAATATAATAAAATTCAACATTGTTTATTAATATTTCTTTTAGGTACTCGCGGCGTTTGTACTACTTCAAAATATTACGGTAGTTATGTTTATAAGTATGAATAGTTTAATTCATAATTGCTTTATGTGATTAGCTAGTAATAGTGATTGCATTATTCATATTAGCGAATTGAAATCAAGTTTTCCGAATTTAGCAAAGAAAACTGATATCACTTCTTTATCACTGGCAGTGATCGGCTTCGTCTTAAATGAAAGCATACAATCTGCACACTTATTTGGGGTCGGAATTCTTGCAAATTGACAAGGCGATGACATTTATAATTGTCAGATTTCAACGAAACAGTTATTTACATTAAATGTACACATCGATTTCGTGTGCAGATATTTGCATTATGAATGCATTCTAACAAATCATCCTAATTTTAATGATCATTTAAATGCTGCATGTCATAGCGTACGTAAAGTTATTCCTCTACACGAGAAGTGTACAGCTCGTTCGCAAGTCGAGTCAATTCACAAAACAGCAACAACACAAAGCGAATTACTAAAGATTAGATTCATATTAAAAGTATATTCAATGACATGGAATTTCTAGAGTAGAATTCCATCGACAACAGTAAGAATACCATAGAAGTTTGCAATTTCATTTTGGTTTATCTCTTTTTAAATTATTTGCAAATACATCTTTAGAACATTCACAAGAACAAACTAACTGTTGAAATTGAAGATTCATTCTCGGGTTACATTTCTAATACGAAAGACATTTAATTTCTTACTGTCGTCGGGTGTTTAAAGTTAACTGAACACATATATTGACAGGAGACCATTTGAACAATAATGTGATTTTAAATACTTATTCATTGACAACTATTTGAGTTTGTTCTAGGTACAAAACTTCCGTATGTATGCATTTTTAATAGTGCACTCGAAGGATGAGCCTATTAAGTAATTTAAAGAAAATATGATGGCACAAAATGATTTTTTTGCAAATTCATTACATCTATTTTTTAACTTTAATTGACATTGAACCCTTAATTTTGCTTACGCAATGTAATCTAAAAATATTTAATAGGTAACCATTTTGACGCTTAATAAAAAAAACAATGGAAGGCAAATTGTTGGCAAGATGCATATTTAAGTATAAATAATTATCAACAGCATCTTTGAAGCCAGAAATTTTTAAAGACTACATCCGTATACTAACGGAGTGATGAATCACACAACTGCCTTTATTGTGGAAGTCACCGATCCGCACCCTATAGAATGCGTCGTATCTTATATTAATTATTTCATTCAAAGTACATGAAATCCCGCCGCACCTGACAGTGCGACAGAACATTGTTCTTTCCCAAAATATAATTATACTGTGTGTAAAATAAATGACAGTTAATAATCTGAACGGGCAGGGGGGCACACGAGCAACACGCAACGTAAAGAAAAAATAAGTATATAATAATAATAATCATAAGGGAGGGGACACTAAAGGACACCAAGATAATTTTTAGTAAAGTTTTTTTCACGCATTTTAAATTCTCCCCGTTTCACTTCACTTTTGTTTCAGTCTCTTCTGATTAGTACCGGAGGTCGTGGCAACGGAAACGTTGCATGCGTTTTCGATATTATCGACGTTATTATTTTTTAAGAGCATCATTGAAACGGCCTCCGATCGTTTTGTTCGATCCGTTTCGACCGTGATGCTTAATTTTTTTATATCGTTTGCGGAATTTGAGTTTCTGCTATCACCGACGCAACTTTTCTCATGTACTGACGGCCGACGCACGCTTTGTCTTCTTCAACATCGTGGCCTGCAGATATGTGAGAGTTTATTTAGAAAGAAATATGAATATATTATAAAGTAGCATTACAGTAAGAAAACACAAACATCTACATGCAAAATTATTCAACTTTCGCTATTTGGAAATAGCTTGAATAAGATATAATTTAAATATCAAAACCTTCAATGCGATTGATTGAAAAAAGCTTCATATTGTCCATCTTTCACGTCAAATTTGTTACGTATAAGTAACGGAAATATGACTTTCACTGGCTGTAATTATATTTATGTCGGTAATCATTTACTATATTGAGACTGAAATAACGTCACTGACAAAGTTAGTTTACTGTGAATATAAATTAAATACATTTCTTACAATCTGCCATAATCCTTTGGATAATCTATAAGTATAATATACCTTTATACACCTGTCATCTGTTATTTATCATCTAATCTCAACTTTTACTATAATGTACGATCATATGAATGTTTAATATATTCTTTTATAAATTTAATTAAATTTCAATATGTGTAAACATTTAAATATTATTCAACTGCTTTGAAAGAGGTGCTTTAAATGTCACCTTTAATCAAAAAAAATGTTCTTGGCTAATAATTTTAAGATTTATAAATCATCTTATTATAAATATTAAGTTTAAATAAAAAAGCAAATCAATAACAAACCAACCTGCTTTAACAATGTAGCAATGCACCCATTTAACCATCCCAAATCAATGATTATTTAATCATTTATTTGAAAAATATAGCTTCTTAAAATATATAGACATTAGTAATCTTTGACAAGAGGAATTTTTTTTTTTAATTTAATGAAATAATTAAGTTTTTCATTTGTAACATAAAATATCTTTTGCATCTACTCAAATCAGTGATAGATTTATAACTAATAGGCACTAACTTGATATTATTTTACTCCAGTAAAAATTTGCTAAACATCTTATAAGAAATTAATCTACAAGTTGAAAAGGTTTTTTATGAAATTATAGAAAAAAGTTGAACTAGATAATTGTTTACGGCCATGATTGGTATCTGGCGGTTAATTAATGAATTAATTATTAGTCAGGTGTGACCTAACCTAACATTTGGTGTCCTTTAAAATAATCAAAATAAATATGAGTAGAATATTTGACTTTGAAAATTATCAGGAAGAAGATTTTGGTTAAGAGATGGGATTATCAAACAAGAATAATATAGAGAATAAGTCATGCACAAAGGATTGTAAATGTGCATTTTTGTAACATTCAACTAATATTGCATGCTGTCAGTTATTTTGGTTTGATGATATCTAAATTATTGTCATACTTTCTAGGTGAATTTTATTGATATTAATATACATTGGGTGTGTGTGAAGGTCAAGGGAGTCAAAAAATAAATCAAAATGGTGTACTCTGTGCAGATTAGGCGATGTTTTATAACTCTTGATTCAAAGAATTTTTATTTTTTTGAATTTAACGTGTGGTATTTTTAAATAAAAACAATTGTGGTTGGTGTGGAATCAAGATAAACATTTTTTATATCCCTGCTGCTTTTAACTGTGAACAATTTCTGCCTTATGTTTTACTCTTTCATTTACTGCATACTTTAAAATACAGTAACTATACTACAAATAAAGCTCAAAGTGACGATGTATTGAATAAAAGAATTATTTGAATTCAACAAAAGATTTCTGAAGATTAAGAAATTTCTATTTTCTTAAACATTGTTTAACAATATACGAAGAATACTATTTTTGATTTGTGAACTACAGAAAAATCATTGTATGCCATCTGAATATTTTTTTACAATTTTATAAAGATAATTTATTGTGGAAAATAGATAAATTTCGCTCATTACAGTTACCACAATATATCCACAACAGCATGGAAAATTGTTTGAGGCATAACGCGACTCGAGTACCACAAGGTTCTATGTGAAAATTTTTGACAAAACAGAATAACAATGCTGCAGTCTTCCAAGTACCATTATTGGTATACATTGTTATTTTTGTTTCATCAAAATTTTTCACATAGAACCTTGTAGTACTCGGGTCGCAATAAGCCATTAATCAACAATATATCACTGCTCTATAAATTTCCAACGTGTAGCTAGTAGCGTTTGTTGGGAATCATGATTACTGGTTGAGTTGAACCATGAACGACTAAAGAAAAAGGTTATATTTATGTTTAGTCTAATTTTTTGATTATTGATATTAAGGGGTAGTGAAGTAAGATTAATGTTTTTTACTCAACTCAAAATCGTGAGTGTCGTAATAGTCTTTAAAAAATATTGAAGTATAATAGTTCAGAACTTTTATCAGTATGTGTAGTTGTGAGAAAATATTTTCTATATTTCAAATTTACTGCTTGTGAGTTTCTAAAAATCAAATGAAAATTACACTCATGCTTTGTTTATGTGAAGATACATGCACTCTAATATATTCTTTAAATACCAACGGTAGGTGCTCAAAAAGGAATTGAATAACAATATATTAATAAAATAAACTTTTCGGTTGTTGGATATTGTAATGAATATTTTGAACACCTGCCGTATTAAATATGGATTTATTGTTGAAGACGGAAACTTTTCATAGGTTTTATGTAGTAAGATTTGTTTAGAAATGTGAAGTTTTGTATGTATAAAAATTTGCTGTTAACATTGTTTATTTATTTTAACCAACTAATATACCATCTGAATGTTTTAAGATAAGTTATACTTTAAGGTACATTTATGAGTAAGATGTTTCAGATCTTCAGTCCGTTGAATTTATTTTTGACACACGATTAACGTTCAACTTGTACAGCGAATGTATTTTTCAGATAGCTTTCATTGAGCCAAGAAGTACAGCAAATTTTTGAACATTCATCAAACTTGGAATTCTGTATCATTTTGAGGGGATTTTCAGATAGTGTTAGTTAGGTGGGTAATAAACATCGTAAGAAATTAGGGAAAAATAATAGTCTGTTAAAAAAAAATTGGATTCCCTATTTTCAACTAATTTATCTTTATTTAACCTAGTCAAAACATTATTAAATTCAGCGATTGATTTGACGTATACATTTTTTTTATTGCGTAATAGGACACCAATCTATTACAATGAATCATCGAAGCAAGTCAATAAATAATGAAATTGAAGAATCAAAAAGTACTGCATTTGTCTGCATTTGTACTGCAAGTCTTGAATTATTGTAAAAGAATATAATTTTATATATAGATTTTAATAGCCTTACTTAATCTAACCTAACCTTACAATAATCACTGATAATTGTATAGCACATGAGGTTAGGTTAATGAACGTCGGTGCATATTAAATTATACAGGATTGCCAACATAATGGCATCTTAGTACTTTCAATAATCATTGATTGTAAATGCTTTTATAACCCGCTCGAAATGATACTTTATAATGTTTTCAAACAATAACATTATACAAACTGAAAGGTACTGTATGTGACGTTCATAGTAGTGTTAGGTAAATTGAGTCGTCTGGTATCAAAAGCAGAACTGTTCCATACATGATGTATGGAACAGTTTTGCTTTTGATACCAGACGACTCAATTGTCGATATATTTTTTCAATTTTAAAGCTGATAGATGCCATTTTTGTTTGTAGTTAATATTCAGTGTAGACGATTATTCCTTATTGTTCGTGTTAGTAGATTACTTTAGCTGATTAAAACAATAAAAAAGTGTTCTTAGATGCCAGTGAAAATTCATAAATGATTGTTGTTAGTTGTGCTCTTGAACTAGTTGCCGAGTTATAAGAGTACTATGCTACTGAAATGAATGTCGACTTTACCTTTAAAGCTGATTTGAGAACGACTACTTCTCCAGGCGACTGGACCCAAGGTTCCCCGTCAACTTGTACGGGTATGTCTGACTTGAGGTGAATCTTTATATGACCTCCCTGAAAGATGTCGGTCAGTAAAAGTGTTAACAAATTATCATCAGTAAAGTTAATATCAAAAAACAACCGATATCATATTTTCACACAGTACAAATATGAAATTTATACACAAACTAATCCTAGCAAAACATCAAATGCACGGTAAACAATAATTTGTAAACTGAAAAAAATAATCAGCTTTAGAAATAAAACTTATAGCCATGTTTTGGATATTTAAAACAAGCTTATTTTTTTATAGTTATTATTCTTGTAACAATTTCTTTCATTAACACTTCGCTAAAGCTGAGAATTGAGTTTATTAAAAATTTTACATTTTTGATTTGAAAATATATTGGTTGAGTAGACAGTTCTATTTTTTTACATGCCTCGCATAACTAGGTATCACTTCCTCACTTAGTAAAGTCCGGATAAAATGATCCAACTCATTTACCCTTCAAGCCCTGATTACGTGCACGACACGCCAAAAAAATTCTCATTCAAATAACTTAATTTTTTTTTCTAAGCACTTATGAAATTAACTTTGAACAAGTGATATTTCATGGAGGTGCCACGTGGCGGCTATATTCTCCACATAGGAAGCGAAAATGGTCAAAGAAAAGAAAGAAGATATTTAAAATGGTTAAACTAATATATGTATTTGACACTATGGTCCAAGCTTATTAGTGTTACCATCGAGCACCGATAAAGCACCGGTCTGTGTCAGTGACAACCACTGGTTTCAAAATTATTTCATCAAAATGTCACCAAAAATGTTTTTCAAAACAAAAAACCTTTTTTTTTGATCTACTTATTTGTTAATCTGCAGCTCATTCTGCTATTCATTGGATATGAATCAGTCGCTATTTAAAATCTATTTCAGGCATACGTGGCTGAAGTGTTAAGTGAATCACTCCTTATTGCTACTGCTCAATGTTTACCTGGTTCGTATCTGGAAATGCTTTATCCTTTATTTGATTGTATTACCTGTGCGATCCTCATTGCCGATCTTAGTCCTGACTGTATCTGTCCAAGATGAACGACGCCTGTCACGCCTACCACTTCAAGCATTCCATCCCAATGATTCGGCTTACTGAAGTGGTCTTCCTTCTCAGGACCCCAAGGATTTGCTCCGGAGCCCCAGCTGTAGGTCAAGATGGTTAATTTCATTATAAATAAGTTTAATTACATAAAAAGTTGGCTTGCCATAATATTTACTTGCCATATCGTTGCTCTAGGAATGGTTTTTTTTTCTTTCTTTTAAATTCTCTAGGGTACTCAACGTTGTACCCACCACCACCCGCTACGGCTTCACACTCTCCTTATAGGGTGTATTCTGAAGCGTAACAACGTCAGTTGTGTTCAAAATTTTGCCAGAAATATCCCGAGAAGAAATTCTTCAAGACTTGGCACTACAGTGTGCAGAAATTAAAAGTTAATAAATAATTAAGTGCAGTTGAAAATATTAGCTTTTATCTATTGAATTGAAAGACGCGGAGAATTGTTTAAAAGCCCTATAATTTGCCTTAGATGCAACCAAGTCGGCATGACCGACGGGGCCGAATGGTTTGTCAAATATTCATTTTAAGGAAATGGATATTTGGTATTTATTATCTTATGTGATTTATGTTGGGTCTGTGGCAGAGTGATCATCGCCGTTGGCATTGATTGCGGTGTTCATTGGTTTGAATACCATATCGGTTTATTAGTTGGAAGGCATGAATGTCTGTGATTTCTGTTTCCTTGTATCCATCCAATCTTTAACTTAAAAACGGTGCGTATTAAGTGTAATTATCCAACCACTAGTCCTGCTCTATCCCTATCTTTCTATCTCTTTTGAAAATGAAAAGTTCCTCAAACAAGTCTCAAAGCTGTTTTCTTATAGAACAACTTTTGTCAAAATAGGTTTTACTAAAAGTCCACACGCTCCACATTGAGAGCAGATAAGTTAACATCATTATGTTATTTTTCCTAATTGCATAAACATAAATAGTTATGAAAAATAAGTCACAAGAGAGATATATCTATGTTTTAAGAAAACATTAACATTCCTTTCATAAACCTGAGATTTCATACTTCCAAGAAATTAATCTGAAAGTGACTATAGATAAAATAATTGTGTCTTGCCTCAATATGTTGAGAATGATGATTCCCTCCACTGGTGGAAGTTCAACATGTCGGCCGTCCACTTCGAGACGCAGTTCCCTTTGCAGATCCCTGCACAGTTTACCGCAGCGACCCACCATTTTCCTCAAACCCATCTTCACATACACTCCTTTATTGCGTAACCTAAAACATTACAAAGCCAAAATAAGTTAGCCGTCATTGTAAGATCGACTGAAATTTTATTTTAACTTCTCGCTACTTATGAATTATATTATCACATATCATTACTATTCTGGAAAAAGTTTGTAGGTAAAGAATTGACAGTTTTTTAGGTAAAGTAGAACCTCGATATAACAGACAAAATATATGGCCAAATTTATAAAAAAAATCCCGTTAATGTTATATGTGTCTAAATTGAAGTGTCACTGCTTGAAAACAAAGTGTTGTGCATGATTATTACACCATACCTTTCGCACTCAAATTCGAGTCGTAATTGCTGTTGTGCTTTAGACTGAAAATAGAATTTTTCAGCACTGGCCACTGTTTCACGTTTCAATAAATGTATCATTTAGCTTAAAGCCATTGCTGGTGAAATGGATTAACCCAGCGATTTCCAACCTGGGAGGCGTGGGCAATTGCAAAGGGAGGCGCGAACAGTCCAAAATATTTATTTAACCTTTATGAAGGGTCTTTATATACTTATTATACTATATGAAATAAAGGATGGGGAGGCGCGAAGATATTTTTTTCTTCAAAGGGAGGCGCAGTAACATAAAGGTTAGAAACCACTGGATTAACCCATGGGAATGCCTATATATTTGAATAGTGAGTAATTTAAAAAATCATATCATATTGCTGGGAACATTTTTTTTGTAGGCATTTCCATGGGTTGATCCATTTCGCCAGCAATGGCCTTAAACTTAGTGATACATTTATTTCTAAACTTAAAATTATGACAGCTCTTTTATAGGCAGATATTTCAAATACAAGCAGGCTTATTCAATCACACGCAGGCATATTGAAAACAAATTCCCTAAATAGAAATTTACAAAAAATAGTGATTAGGCTTAATATCTGTAATGTTCATTACCGACTGTTGAATTTATTTGGGTTCTCTTCTCGTGCATTGTGGAAGTCGAGGCAAAGATCAGCATCGATCCCGATGCCAAAGTAGTTATTCATCACAAAGATTTGCGAATTATCTTCACTCTGAGAGCCTGCTGTCACAGCTGAAACAGAAACGGAGACATCTGTGATTAGAGTCAGCAAATTGTTTCACTTGCATAGGTGTTTTCTTTAATAGTGTCTACATATACTGAACAACAATAAAAAAAATCAATACTTTGCTTGAACAAAAGTCAAATATTAGGTTTGAATCTATCAAATTTCATACTTGTATTAAAATAATAGCATATAAGTCATGGGTGTATGTGCTTTTTTACTGAATTTTAACAATTCAAGGTTCATCCAAATTACTTATTCATTATACTATTTTTGGTATTGTAAACATATTTTGCCGATTCAAATGATAACAGCAGCGGTGGGCTGGCAATCCGTTAACCAGGCTTTCGGTTAATCTCAAAGCAATTTTCAGTATTCTGGGGAAGGAGTGAATTTTTGTAATACTCTTTAATTATATACAATACTTAAAAAAGCAATCTATTGTTACTTAATACACTTATAATATCTAACAATATGTAATTTATCAATCTACATGGCTCAAAATGTACTTCTGTGTATACTGAAGCTGTCGTAGATAATATATAAGTCAAAAATTGCAGTAATATACTAATTTGATCAGAGAATATTGTTTTCTCTTAAATTAACAAGGGGCTCGCTGACCTTAGTAAAATTTAACAAGGGGCTCGCGCGAGCCAATCTGAGCCCCCTCCAGCCCAACCCTCGATAACAGTATTTTAAATACTGAAATACGACCCTTTAAGAAAAATAATTCCCAAAGTCATTCAAAGGAGGAATAAATTTCATTTCCAAAATTTAGAAGAAGATCGATCAACTATATATAATATTATTTGACTTTTTTATTATTTTGATGCAAAACTATGGAGCAAAATATGGAAAGTATCATAAAGCTTCAAATATAGTAAATAATCTTGGAAGTGCGATATCTCGAAAATCTTTTTCAAGCTTAAAGCATTTTTCTCTTCTTCTTTGGGGCCAAGTTAATAATCCCGAAATTCTCATGACTATTAATTTGCACGCTCCCAATTTATTCTTACTTGGGCGAAACTGTGACCAAAGACTTTTATTTTTCAAAATTTGTTCCTCGCTTAGGACGTATGAGTCGCCAGTTCCAAGGGCCGTTCGACTGATCAACTCATTGCCTAGAGAACTGGACATTTTTGGTGATAGTGTTCGTGAACTGTTTGTTAACTTTTTCTTTTTTATTTATTGAATTTGTTGTATTACGTAGTCTTATTTTTTGTCTCATTATATTTGTTTTGTCTCATTAAAATTCTGTCAAGTACATGGCGAATTGGCGTCAGCTGTTATATCATGTACTGTAAATTTGATTTTTTAAACAATAAACAATATCATACCAGGTTGACAGATATTGTTCAATTAATTGATGAAAAGGAAAATCTATTAAACACTCACTAGGCAGTTGCTTGGGTAATTCTTGATCAGGCTTATCTTCTGGATGGAAGACGACAGTCCACCTGTCAAGGCGAATTTCTTCAGCTTCAATTACATCCCGTAGCAGTGACAATGGGTCTTCTCCACCAGTATAACCTGGACCCCAACGGAGCACTCGTGCCAAATCGTTACCTGAAAGAAAATTAAATATTTAAATTTTTACCAGTTTTGGAATATATTGTCAGTAAGGCGAAAGTGGGAATCCAATTATTTAATTTAACTGCAACATGAAAAGATTTGGTTTGCCGAACATGAAGTAAAAACACACTCTTTGATGAAACTTATTTAAACATGGCACTGGGGATCTTGAAAATTAAATTTACCACACATTCATGGCTAAATTGCCACATGCACTCTCCAGCAAAAGCGTAGCATACTATGATAATAATTTAGACTGAAAATGTATTAAAAATTGTTTCCATTTTGATATATAACAGTGTCAAATCAACAAGCCTTTTTGTATTTTTCTTGTCCACCGTGAAACTACAAAATTGTAAATGTGTTATACCTAATCCAAACAGCAGTATATGATCGATAATATATGGTGTATTTATTTAAAAACCCAACGAAATTGATTGTTCAAAATGATTGCGTCTCAATTTCATAAGCCGTTTAGCCACACCCATCATCCATTGCATCAAACCCGAATTTGCAAACAGGTGGAGTTTTTAGCATTATAAAATTGCACATAGTCAATATTTAACATTCTCTAGATGCTTTTTGCTCTTGGAGGGGAGTGTACGTATTTTTTTTTCTCTGTTGCAATATGGAAATATGACAAAGTAGTAAGTTTTATCATTTTAGAATTTAAAGCTTTTTTATTATACGTGCATTTATTTATTTCTGACCTGTTCCAAGAGGTACAATGGCGCACGGCGGACTAGAACACTCGCTGTCTTGACCAACATTGTCCAAGCACTGTAGCACCCATCCAATTGTTCCATCCCCTCCGCACACTAAAATCTTGTAATCCTTTATGTGACGGAACACATATAATCTGTAAAAAATAATAAAGTACATAAAAACTAGATAAACCAAATTTAATTACCAAGGACCATCTAAAAATTAATGTTATTCTTCACATTATTTTAGTTATTTTCCATAAGTCAACATATGCAAACATTTCTAAAACAGTCAAGATAATAATTGATTAGTTTGGCATTATTTTATGATTGTTTTCAAATTCAGTTTATTAAATACTGAATGTAAATATTGAATCTTGAAATTAGTGTTTATTTAGACAATACCAAAGATCATAAGCTGTTTAAAAATGGTATGTGGTAATGACATAGAATTGCTATACTAGCACCATTTCAACATCCTAATAACTATTTACAAGGTTCCGCATCATAATTTTAAATACAATTAACTATCATCAATCTCATTGATCACAAAATGGCGCTGGTTTCTGTTGACACTTTATCGGAGTAAATTTACCAATTGGAATTCTAATATTGTCGGTACATTGCCAGAAAACGTTTAGTCGAAAATTGGGTGTTTTGAGTTATGAATGCAAATCGATAGATTTAAACAGGTCAGCAAAGTCAATTTTGTTGGCAGTTATTACGAGCAGAGAACTATAAATAACTGAATGCTTTTTAGCTGTCCAGAATTCTTATTTCTACAGGTATCCAAAGATGATTTTGGTCAATTTTTGTTTATTCATTTGATTTATCGTCTATTACCACGCTTCATTTCAGTTTGCCTTATGAGATTCGAGAAAGTTATATATCTTAAAACAAGTTTTTCTCGCCTAAAGTTTTCTGGCAATATAAAAGTAAATGTTCAAGTAAAGATAGTAGGAATTATCTGTTTTTGTGGATTATTCATGATCCACGTCGCCATCAAAACCACATAACCAAGAAATTGGTTTTAAACGTTCCTATTCTGGCAAAAAGTTGTTAAAAATAGATATAAACAAGTAATTTATTACACCAGTAAATTTTAGTTTTAATATCACAAGGAGAACTTTTAAAATTATATTTATAAATATAGGTCTGATGACTAGAGCAATACCTCAAATCAATGACATTAACGTGACCCAATTGATTGATATTTACCCTGGCAGAGGTCCTCCGTTATCCAGATCGAACACTTGGTAGGGATTGAGCAGTTTGCGGAAAGAAGAAATAAGTTCCAGTCCCTGGCATCCGCCAGACTTGACATTCACAAACACCAACAGCGGCTTCACACCAGCCGGCACCATTGACGGTTCAATATTTGGAAGCAATAAAACTGAAAGAGAAGATAACAGCATAATTAAATAATAGAATATAAACAGCATAGAAATTTTCAAAACTTACTAGGTATAACATTAGCTGAAATCATATTTCTTTAGAAAAGGTGTTGCACCATTAGCAGTATGCCACGCTTACGTAAACTCCCCTTTTAAAGTTCCCTAGAAATACTTTTAAAAAATACATTGATTATTAGAATCGTATATTTAAATTGACATTTGTATATGATACAATTGGTAACCCGAACAAACAGAACAAGACTTAAAAAACCATGAATGAACTAAATATAAAAATCAATAAATAATATTTTTAACTTGTTGTTTTTTCATGTTTTGTTTAGTTCAGTTTAGATGTAGAAAATTGGGAAAAAATATTCCTTTATTAGGATAACTACTCACCTAGGAGGCTTTTGTCTTCCATGCGTGCCTCCCTCAAGGCAAACAGAGCTTTCACAGCACGGTTGGCATCTTCATAAGTAATCACCATAGATCCATACTCATAGTAAATTGGTCCGATTGACGAGAATTTGTTTTCTGTGACATAGAACAAGAATATATCATTATGGCAAACAATTTTTTTTCAAAATTTATGGAAGCTAGCAAATGAAAAGTAATAATTAAGCAGTCAGCCACGCAATATACCTGAAGATCTCAAGATGGTTAAAATTAAAATGAATTCATTTTTAAAGGTTCTTTTGCACTGTCATATTGTCAGACTAATTATGAATATTGTGAAAATGCCACGATCAAAACTTCACAGTTCACAAATATCTAGAAGAAGGCCTTATTGGCAGCATTCAGTGTGCAGCATGACGTCACGTGCATCATACACCTGCTCTGCAAATACAATTGTCCTGAGTGGCCAGTGAGTGTATAACATGCATGGTTCACACGATGCTTTGCAAGACTGAGGAGTTTACTGAGGCCTTAGACTTAGAGTAATGTTGCAACTCAGCATTTAGTCCTGAAGCACCGACTAACATAATGAAGAGTGACAACCCAAAATGTGGCATACTTGCTATATAATATCTAACTCCAGTCAGCACATTTTCAGGTGGCTTTACACGTTGAGTTTTCCATTGATTAAAATAAATTAACCACCATTATCCAAAAATGGCTTAAAATAACTATTTTCATAAAAAATATGATACAATTTCATTATAAGTCTCATACCCCAGAACATGAAAAAAGCTGAGAATTCAGAATTCTTAATCTGAATAGAGTTTAGTACTTTTACCGTGTGATTTGTGAAGACTTTAATATAAAAAATTGAGCAGTCTCTCAATTTTCCATTAAAATTTATGATGCATTAGGCTCACCCTTCCCGAGGAATTCCATCAGCATATTTTCATAGTTCCTCTCTGAGAGTCCAGGAGGCAGGTTGCCGACGAAGAGGGCCAATTTGGGACCGTGGGGGTCTCGCGCCGGCTGCAGACAAAACCGCATGAGCTCCGCTTGACGAATGCTTTCTCTCCCTAAGCGTTTCACTATTTCCCATGGATGCTCTTCCACACCTAACACCCGCTCCGTCACTGCTTAAAAATTATTTCAATATAACTGAAAGATTCGTACACTGTTAGAGCATTAATACATGAATACACATTTGTGGTAATGGTTTTAAAATTGTAAGTACAATAATAATTCAACAGTTTGTAACATATTATTTCTACTGAAGGTCGGCGGACAGTTGAATAAAATATCTTACCGTCTCCACCCCTATCGAGCATCATCTCAGAACATCTATAATCTTCAGGTGTTGAAGTAGAATTCAGGCCGAATCGTACGAGCGCCTCGCTTATGAGGTCTGTCACCGTTGAGCCGACATCCACCGGAATGTTAGCACAGGCCTCTGGTCCCTCTACGTTACTGCAGTGAGCCACTCGACCAGCCCAAACGCGGACTGATCCTTCCATATTTTCTTTGTCCCTGAAACATAATTACAATCATTACAATCTAGAATTATTGTTCTTAAGAACATGGAAATTTAACAGTTTTCTTAAAAATCACAATATCTTCAGTGTACACTTTACAAGTAGCTTTAAACCAATTTTTGTTACAAAAAGTTGTTATTTTGATTTGACCTTTTGTCATAGAACAACAGTCAAATTAATTAAAAACTTAAAACACATATATTTGACAGATGCCCACAACAGTCACTAGCCACAATGCCACATCTGTGACTAGCACACAACAGGTCTAAGGGCACTCAATATGTTTTTTTTAAATCTTATGTCCTATTATTGATTGAGATCTAGATATACGTGGGATATATATATGGGATGTAAAAGCATGTCACTCATTCTTTAAATGTAAGCCAGTACCTAAATCTGAGAAATACAGCAGGCCGCTTGTTATCCCTCCTCGTGAGTCGAAGTAAGGGATGCGGATCCTGTAGGGGTGGCTCATCGGTGTGCAAGGCATCGGTGAGGCGATAGCAAGCAGGCCGCCTGCCTGCCAAATGGAAAGCTGCAAGAGCTGCCCGAACGCATGCTTCCGACCCTGCCGTGCGCGGCAGCGAAACCGTGCGGAATATATATCGCCGTAATGACTGATTACCATCGTACACTTTTATTATCTCTGTAAATTAAAAAATAGTCATTTTGTTATGTATTATTGCAATATTTCGTATAATCTATGTATATTTTATTCTTATTAGTTGATTCTACGCATAACAGAAAGACCTATCTACACAAGAATTATTATTATCTCATATATCGTATGGTTTTAATATAAAACATAATAAAAAAAAACTATTCAACTAATGCATTGTTTGATAACTCTTTTGATAACTTTTAATGTGTCTTGACACCTGGCCGATTTGTAGATACACTTTTCTGTGAATATAATATCTCATTTTATTGTGAATTTTTAAATTGTTTTATGGTACTATGTCTGCAATAAGAATTACCCAGAGATTCAACAATCAACATTAAATTACTTGGGCCATGCGCCCATGCAGGCCGCGTGTAAGGAATTGATAATTATAAAGATATATAAAAATATCTGGATCTATGGATCTAATTTACAATGCATCAGATGTTATTGAATAGTGATTTGAAATAAGAGCATGGCGAATTTCAATAAAATCACTCAAGGATGGGTCACATTGCAAACACTGTCAAAGATCCCGAATATTATTTGAAAAAAAAACAATATTTGCTATTAATCTTTACAGGGTTTGAATGCAAAACCTTACATTATTATTTCTGAGCAGGTATATTGGCTAGCAAGGTAAAGCTTTCGACAATTGCTTTTTACCTGAAGTGAAGGATAAATAAAGAAGCATCAACTGCACATCACAGGGATGAAGCAAGTTGCTTAATAAGTTTCTGCACTCGTGATGATGATATTAGATTTAGTAGTGTACAGAAATATTCTTACCTTCATCTCTATCTTCCTTCTCTCTATTCTTGTGATCGCCTTTGTGGTCACCCCTGTGATGTGATAACGAAGACGATGCGGAAGCAGATGCACATGTAGGGGCGTCGTCCTGCTGCCGAGGTGACGGAGACTGATCCGGGGTAGTACCGCCACCCCCGGAGGTCCCGGACACCCCTGCCCCTGCACCCGGCCCCGCGCCTTGTCCCTGTACGACACCGCTCCCCCGAGCGCTCCCATCGCTGTTGAAGTCGTCACTGATGCTACGCGCTGCGTCACAAAACCATACTCGTCACTAAACATCCGAGTACTCCCCTACTTATGAAGTTTCGACACCCATTCATACACAGTCCTATCACAAGATATGCTGTGAATTATATAGTAGACTGAGGCAACGAGGTAACAAGAAAAAATATATTAAACCTACCTAACATAATAAGAAAAATTATACTCATAGAAAAAATAATTCACAGTTTTTTTTTCATGGAGGCTATTTTTGGAACAACTTCATCACAACTTTTCCATTGCTCAAACTTTTTTTGTTTGCAGCAATGATTTTTGGATTTTTGACCAATAATTCAGAATTTCTCAATCAGAGATGATTAGCTGTTTGCAGTTTTTTTGACTAATAGAAAATAGCAGTTAGACGACCTATAGAAGAAGTGTAACTTTACACAATGAAACAGTTACTTGCGAGAATATGTAATATTACAAAAATGAGTTTTCTATTATTCCCATTTTTGAATAGTCGATCAACATGAAATCAGATGAAAATTATCTTTTAAAGAAATTTAATGTTTGATAAATTCTCAATAAATTAGTTATCAGCAGTGTTCAATAAATCTACAGATATTTGAACCAAGTGTATTGACACATAAATCGATTATCATTTCACTTCTAGAAGTATAAAATGATGATATTAAATTTATTTATGAATTCGAAGAAGTTAGGATCGAAAATGTAACCAAAAATATTGATCAATTCAATGATTTCTGTATCTCTAAGCGAACAATGTTGATCAATATTGTAATTAACTGTATAACTCTGATGAGTGACTCGGTGTACACATTTTTCAGAGTGTATTATATTATTAGGGGATGTTTTTAAGTTGATGGTTATTATTGTACCCCAGAGAGCCACTACTTCATGAATATTTTCCAACCTAATGGGATTGATTAAACTCAAGGCATAATTAATTATTTTATTATAAATTTTACTCTCTAAAAAATAATAAGAATATTTATTTTGTTCATTTTCAAACCTAAAAATAATATTAATGTCACTTATTATTAATTTTTGTAGCATAGTAATTATTTTGAGGGCATAGAGTCAGAATGATATATCTTCAAAAATATATATAATAAATTCAAAGTCTGATTTCAATTTTAACATCGATTCAAAACTGACATGAGAATTATTGTCAATCTGTCAGTCGTGATATCTTCTTAACCCGTTAACAGCTAGAAAAAAACAGCGTTTTTTGTCCTGTAAGCTAGCAATTATCTAAAAACTAATAAAGGAAAACTTATTATTCATTTTGTGAGTTCTTAAGAGATGTCGGACCCTTTTTCAATGGTGCAAACTCTAAAAAATATTTATTGACGTCGTAATAATGACAACACACTGGTGGGTAGCGTGTGTGGTTAGTAGGTATACGACACACCGGTGGGTCGTTAGCTTTTAACGGGTTAAGAAAACTTAATTTTGCTCATGGAGAAAAAATTGAATTTGTTTAATTTATTATATAAAAGCTGATGAAATAATGTAACAAGATTTAAATTTATAGTATAGGTATGTCCATAAATGACGTCACACGAGTTTGTTTCCATCCCTAATCGTCCCGTTCCGTCATAACATTACTCCCCTTATCCAAAAAATGTCACCAGCTTAAACACTTAAATACCATCATCCGGTTTAAAAAAACCTTCTAACTGTCACAGACGAAGATATCTCGTCAAATTTTCTGTGCTCAACACGCCAGAGACGAGCTATCTCGTCAATGCCTAATTAAATTAATAATTGCAAATTATAGCAGGCGATCTAGGTACATGTGTATTTTTTTTCTACCGCAGCCAAAAGGTTAACGTAGTAATGTTCTCACAACGAATTTGATTTCAAGTTAATATGATGACGTATAAATATCTTCAATTAATCCTTTTGCTACAACTATTACTTCTACATTAGATCCCTTGTATGAGTGTGACATGGCATATAAACGATTTCTTGTACAGTCAAGTTGAATTATTTTTCATGGTATATTTCTAATCTGTTATTAAATTTAATTATTCTTGACTGTGTGTTATGGATTATTTTCACTTATTTTTAATTCAATGTTGTTTCAACTTTATTCTATAACATAGTTTATACACTTAATAATAAATCACTTAAATCTTATAAAATCAAAATAATATCGATGTGAGTATTGAGTAGTTTCTACTAAGCTGTTCGACCTTTCGATTTGAACTCTCAATTTAAACTGAAGAGAAAGGAATTGAATATTGATTTAGTGCGTTGAAAGGTTTATTGTTACAAGTTATGTCATAGAGAATAGAGAATAAACATAGCACAGAGGTTAATGTTGTATATACATAACAACTGATTGGTGGAAGAATATATTTCTATTTAAGTATTTTTCTCCTTGAGAAAGTTGAGACAAGTGGTCTACAGCGACATCTATTGATAAGAAAAATTGTTGAGTGACTTATTTGAAAACGTTTGTGTAATTGATAAAATAGAGTTGAATAGAAATTTAAAAACAAACCAGTTGATAAAAGCATTTCTTATTATACTATCCCAATAACAGTGTACTGTATATAATGAACAGGAAGCCAGTGCCGTGCTTAAACGGTGACCTCTTATTTTCTCTTAATAAATTGTTTCATCTCAGTCAAAACAACTAATTTTTTTAAATGTATATAACATTTTAAAAAATATATTAATATTAACACTCGCATTTTATTTTATTTTCAGTTTTTCTTAAACATTTATTGCTAATTAAATGTTAAAATAGTAAATGTCAAATGAAGAATTGTTAAATGCCAAATTTGGGTGATATATTAATCTATTACTTATCGTAAATGCTGATTATAATTGATAAAAAATAAAAATAGTGCGTTTTGATAAAGATGCAATTATCTATTAAAAAAATATAAGAGGTCACAGTTTAGGCACGCCACTGGTTGTTATTATTATTTTACAGATAATTGTTTTGTGGAAATATTTGTAAATAAATTACTAAACTTTTTTTTTAAATTATAGATGTCGCTGTAGACCGTTTCACTCGCCGCCAAAATTAAGCTCGTTATATTTTTGTAGATACCTCATTCTGATTTCGGAACCATAACATTACAATAATATTTAAATAAAAAATGTTATAAATAAAAAAAATACACAACACTTTTATTTGAAAACATCATAAAACCCGATTAGTTGTCAACACAGTCTCAAAGGATATATTATCAAATGGATATTTGTTATTTTTTTAAAAGCGAAAAACAAACAAAAGGCACAAAGACAATATGTGAAAAGTCAATAATCACACTCCAATATAAATCGAATAAAACACATTAAATCTATATATTTCCATACCACACATTTGCTATGTTCTACCTAAAACGTACAGTAATATTTTTTTTTATCCGTATAGTCGTGTTATTTTTTAATATATTTTTATCTTCGATGTTTTTGTTTATTGGGATTCAAGCTTTTCTACTATTTATTAGTTTTGTTTTTTATTGTGATCCTTTATAAAGTATATCATTTTAATCTACAACAAACATTTAAGTGTCATGCATTTTTCTAGACAGTATGTTGTTTAGGATTGTGGATATTTTCTACCCAGGTATAAGGTCCAAAAATAACACATCAATAAAAAGAAAACCATCAAACATAAATATTAGATTATTGTGTAATTACGTCTTTAGTACTGCAGTTTTTTTTTCATAAAAGATATACATACTTATCAGATTATGGATGATAGGATAAATAATTTCGAAACTCACAAAAAATTTACGACTCTGAAGACCTCTAAATATCACTTGTTAAATGATTTTATTTCATTTTCAAATGCTCAAATTGTAAAATGCTTAATTTTTAAGAGAGAGCCGTTTTTGCTCCAATAGGTTGATTTTATATCTAGTGTCAAATAGTTTAGTAAAACATATCATTATGATCGATCGTAAATGTTGATCAGTATTTTATAAAATTGTCAGTATAATTTTCTCATACAAAATCAATAAACTACCTACCCAATGACGGTTTTTTTTAACATTTTAATTATAATTGGAGATGCAGTTGGAAATAAATTTGAAATACAAAAGATACCAATAAAATATTTAATAAAACCCTTATAATACTTTCGATGGTTTCGGCGGTAACTTTGTGGAAGTTCATTTTAATAGAAAATTTAAATTAACTTTGATTATTCCACGTATTGTGTAACTAACTGTGACACGTGTTTCGCCTCTTTCAGAGGCATCTTCAGACTTACTATCGCAAAGTTTGCTTAAGTAAACTTTGCGATAGTAAGTCTGAAGATGCCTCTGAAAGAGGCGAAACACGTGTCACAGTTAGTTACACAATACGTGGAATAATCAAAGTTAATTTAAATTTTCTATTAAAACCCTTATATATTATACATATGTCTGATAAGCGTCGTTTTGATTAGAAAATAAATATCCTTTTCACTATCTTGTAAGTTGATTATTTTAAACGGCAAAGCTTCTTCTGCAAATTAACAACTATGTTTTTGTCGATGCGACCAACCAATTTTTATTGGGCCGTGCGCAAACATTGTCTACGACAGCGTAGAGACAAGAGCTTTGTTTGAAAGCTTCTACGGAAGGCTGCTACGCGCTGCTTCTTGATACGAAATACATGATAAACTTTGCACCACCTGCTTAGGTTGGTATACCTGTTGCCGTAGTAAAATATTGAATTTTTACACATGACTCGGGTGGGCAAAAGTAAACGGATTGATTTGATTATCCTAATGAAATAATTACCCCATCAACTACCCTTTTTTTACTGTTTATATAACATATTTTTTCCATACTATAGTTGAAACTTTCGCTATTTACGCATTCAATATTGCTTCTTCATATTATGCTATTATTTTAAAAATCCGTTAAAATTGTTAATTCCTTCAGCCGGTGACGAACAACGCATAACTCACAAACTTCTACCATATGATGATTTTTTAAAAGAAATCATACTTTTCTATAGACACCTAATTGTTACACCTAAATTCTGAAAGTAGTCATTTAAGGGTTTTCTAAACGTTAGTATTTAGAGTTATGAAATTTACACTATAAACTGAAGATAATATATCAGATAAGTGTTCTTAAAAATATTGTGATATATTTTTATATTTTTAATCAAAATTTATAAACCATGGGTTGCAAGTGCGTCGATCGCGAACGACCAGTCACCTAATAAGCTACAAGTATTTTTGGTCGATCGTGGGCCTAAATTATGTTGTTTATGGCTTGAACTGATTTTATTGAACTTTTCTTCAAATATTTAATGTAAATAACTGTGTAAATGTTCACGTTTCCGTCATTGTTCATTATTCTGGTGAACCAAAATAATTCAAAACAAGAAATATGTTTGTCATATTATTTTGAAGTATGCAGAGCACGATTAAAAAAATGTAAACATCCTAAATAACAAAAAAACATAGCTCTTCTTTATAATATTTATCAATAAATATAATATAAAAAAATATCAGGGTGGGATTAAGAAACAATGTATGTCGTGTTCATTTAAAATTAAGACGTATTTCTTTTACAATAATTGCAGTGTATATTTTGAGGAATGAGTCATGTGGATTGATTATTAACCTCCATGCAGGTGAGGTGTTAATAGCTAACATCAATAAAAACAATAAAGAAAAACAACAAAAAAACATAAAACAAGCAATTCCGTCACATGCCTTTACAGCTAACGACCAGTCTAGCAACACTTAGCTTTATGATATATACCATGATGATACCCATGCAGAGTTGCGTTTTCCCCCTTATTTTTATTAAACACCGCGTGTCTTGTTTTAAAACAAGATTTAGGTGATTTCATTCTAAAAACTACATCTATTTAGTTATGTATAAAACAGCGTTTCTTAAAAACTAAAACGAAAGACATTAAAATAACAGGTACGTAAATATGAATATTTTGACTTCATATCCTTTGTGAAAAAAAAATATTAATATGTATATGAGATAATTTTATTATGTATTACTACTTAAAGAACAGATTAGTGCTTTAATTTTTGAAAGACTAATGTCAACAACAACAAAAATGGCTACACACAGTTACTTATGTCTTTTTTTTAATGTGGATTTTTTGGCGTACAATAATAATTTTCTGTAAGAAATGTTACAAATAACGATGTTCATTCAAACGCAAATAGCGACTGAGTTCGGTGACATGTTTCGCAATTAAAATTACATATTACTTCAATTCACATTGTAAGGGAAGATAGAAGAAGAGGAAGAGATTCTCTGTGCTATCCAACTTCTGTGAGTGGCTTACTGTCCAGGATATTGGGAATCTAACATGACATGACTGATACAGGTGAATACAAACTGCAGTGAGGTTGGTAACTTTCAACCATAGAAGGAACCAAAAAAGACACATTATTTAATACAAGTAAGAGTTTTGCCACATTGTTTTTTTGACATTGGTTCTTTAGTATACTCCTTTAGTAAACCATGCTATGATCCTTGTTATTTAGTATATGCACTCATTGAATGTATTTTATATGATCATTGATATTTTGGCTAAAATGTTAAGTTTCTAATTGTAGTTCCTTACAATGTAAATTTACGGGATTTTACCGCAACAAAATTCAATACGTAAAAGGTATGATTCGATGTACAATATGTGGTTCTTTTTTTACAAGGGCTAACAGTTAGTACTCGCATTTTATTTAATAAAGAAAACACAAATATAGCTTAGGATAACTCTCAAGAAACGCTGTTTTAAAATACGTCTTTGCATATACCATATCCGTGTTAGATTTATTATCTATTTCGAGCCTTTAGTGTTTCTTTCTAAATATACAGAGATTGAAAACTGAACAATAATATATCCAACAATCTAACTGTATACCCTTTTAATGAAGTCATTGTTGTATTTCAAAGAATCGGAATCTTCCATACTCAACACTTAGTTACGTGGTGTCATATTGTTTCGCAGTTTTCTATTATTGAAAACAATAATTAAGGAGCAGTTTATATTGTGTATTTAAAAAAATAATGTTTATGTATTACTTAAGAAATTAAAGATTTTAATAATTTAACCGAAAGGCCAAAAAGCTGCAACAAAAGTTTTCATTTCTCGTCTTCAATGACGACTAGTTTTTATTTTGTCAGACGAATAGAGACAAATTATGTTTATTGACAAAATAAGGTCAAATTAAGTTTCACCCTAGTTACCTAGGTATATCAACATTTTTATTTGTTACTCGTAAAGAATGATTGATTGGTAATGTCAGTTAATCATTATGTTGTCAAAGTATTTAGTATTGTAATTATTTCAATCTCTTTATATTCGAGTGGTTAATACGTTAATTGTTTGCTGGGGTGATTCTGTAGCGAAGCAATGGAACGCAATGTTGCGTGTAATATATGGCGTGTAAAATTCGACTGGCTTGTCTTTGTTTGATGAGTTTCACAAGCGTAGCACAGCGATGGCGGGCACAGCGAAAGCGAGTAAAAGCATTGCAGGGAATCCGAACAGCCAAAAACCGAGACACACGCACATACGCGCACACACACACACTCAAAACACACACGGGCGCACGCGCACACATACACGACTGCGACGTCTCCCCTCTGCCCTACCAGGGGCCTGCGCCCCAAGCCAACATCTCTCCCCTCCCGATAAGACAATCACTTTTGAGAAAATATACCGATAACAGTTTCACCGTTTTTTTGGGCACGCAAAATTAATGTGATGGTTGTGCAAAGGATTAAAAAAATCACAACGTTTTTACGTCAAAGTAAGATTGTATTCATATTAAAATTGATTTACAAGCTTTGAACATTTGATAACTCATTCGCCTGTCATTTTAAATAACACTAATTGTGTCGCGTTTTTTCGTTTTCATTTTTTATGGCGGCATTTCAACACCTTCATACTTAAAATTTGCACGTGCTACATTTAATTCGAAGCTCTTGATAGTTAAATACGAATCAACAGTAAGAAAAAATCGAAAACTTGCTAAGATCGAAGAATCTAATCATTTTGAAAAAACTCGTTTTCGAAACAGAGAAACAGAATTGGGATTTCAACGAAAGAAAATTAGTTTTTTTACGAAATTACGTAAAAAAATGAACATGAAACAGAATGTTTAATTTTTTGTTAATATACATTTTGCTTTTAGTGTTTTTTTACTTATTTCGGCATAATAGTAACCTATATAATATATGTTTTTACTATCGCAAGACATATGCGTCTTTCATATTTTTTAAAGTTATTTTGCACCATTGTCGCTGCAGCACTACGATTGACGACATTGTTGCATTTTTCTTTTTGTAATTTTTACTAAGCAAAACACATTAAATTAATTGGAATGCGTTGAATATGCTGTACTGTTACTATTAAAACAAGCATTCAATGTTGAATACCATAACATTTGAGTTAAAAAATCAAATAATGTAAATTTATAAATAATTCATATATCTTTTCTTAATCGATGAATATACGTGTTTATATTTAATAATAAAGTATAAAAAACATGTTCTTTATTATTTACAAACATCAAAAAAGGTTCAAGAAATTTGTATATTTTTACAAAAAAAGAAGAAAATAAGCGTTCAAGTTAACTCAACTCTTGAATCAAGTGCATTATGCGAGCGAAGTGTTGATTAAGAGATTGTATGTATTGCTAGATAAATATGATTATCTTACAGCCAGTGAAATTATTACGAATAAATTTTGATAGTTTAAGTAAAGAGATAGTGTAGATAAGTGATTGAATTTTCGTTTGACAGCTGAGTGATTGTTATCGGGCTCAAGAGGGGGCCACGTGTCTCGTGCGGTCGGGGGCGCAGGCCGTGCCGGGGGCTCGGGTTCAGGCCGTACCTCTGGAATAGGGGGGCGAGTATTGGCAGTGGGGGGCGCAGGCCCTGGGCAGCATGCGACGCAGCACCGCCGGCAGGGCGAAGCGGTCGAAGAGCGGCGGTCTGGGAAGACGGGGAGGGCGAGGGCGGCGGACGTCGGGCGCGCTGCGACGGCAGCTCCCGACGCCCCCGACGCCTCCGACGCCCCCTCCCAACCCGCAGCGCGACAGCGGCCGCAGCTCCGCTACGCAACATACACATTACACTCTCTCTCTCACCACACTTTGAACTCAGTTTTGTACTCACTGCCAATGGCTTCTTAAATGACTCTATGTCTGACCCACGCCCCCTATTATCTCTTCAATGGATTTCATTTTTCTCTCCCTTGATTTGAGCATACTTTTGCCGGAATTTTTCAGCATATTCTTGATAAAACTAATTAGCAAATTGATTTCTATTACTGATATATTTAAGTTCTATATTTCGGATATAAATACAAATGATCTACTCAATTTAAAATATGTTGTAAATATTTCCCCAAACTTATTACTGACTAGAAAGACGAGAAAATATTTTTTCTTAATTTTACAATTACGTACAAAATACTGCTTTTACTAAACATGATAGCGTCACATCAAAATCCCCAGTCTAAATAATATAACACATATTATAATATTAGAAACAAAATTTTGATAAACGGATACCAGGCAAAAAAACTTCAAAATTTTGATACATAATGACAAAATTAAAAAAAAGTTATTTTCACATCATATTAATAATGTTCTACCATTTAAATTCAATCAATAAAATATTTTACAGTAAAAATCTTCAAATCTTAATCATCTTTGATGGCTTAATGAGTTCATTTTACAAATCGTTGAAATAAATAAAAGAAAATATTTCAACTTCAACAACAAAAATCGGGAGACACGAAGAGAACTTTTAAATGTTAAAAACATCTTGGTATTTAACTTTACATCGTCGAATTGTTTCATTATTACATAATATGTATAGTATAGTTTATTTTTAAAATATAAAATTAAAAAGGGCTAGTATACAATTATATTTGTATCATTATGAAGTCATTGCGTAAAAAAAAATACAAATTACATGATTTAATTGAATTAGTGTAGGTTTAAAGTTTTTCGCGTTGCTGTAAAGATTCATTAAATAGCCATTAAAGATGATTAAGATACATACGAACACTTTCGTTCAGTCCAATATCACTGAATGATAATGTAACTTAATTAATTTTAATAACAAATATTACTAAGCCGTACTTTCAAGAAGAATTACCTTGTACATTGTCGCCATAATAAACCTCAATCATTAAGCAGTTTCGATCACTACGCTTACCATACCTAAAAAGCGATGTTTCCATTGTCATTAAAAAAACAAACCTGCAATTTGCTTAAGGAAAGCGAGCGCAGTGTGATGTAATTTATAATTTAAAAGCTAAATACGTACATAACCTACAAATCAACATGATGTCAATTATAACATCTTTGTATGTGAGATGATAAACGTTGTATGTCCAAAATATTTTTTTTCCACTGCCTTTTTTTATTTGTTTGTCTAAATAATTCATAGATTTATTTATGTTAATAATTGTGTACAATATAAAACAATTTTAATCAAGTGAACGCTAAAAAAATCTCATTTAAATCGTTTTCAATGAATTCAACAATTAAGAAACTTTCTGTAAATTATGAAGATTTAGTAAAATACAGTAACATAAACTTAAATCATTTGACACTTGAAATGAAATTCATGGGATTATTCAAGACTATTTGATTTTTAAGTGTTATTCTACAATTTTTTGATTTACAAATTTTAAACTAAGCAACTTTCTTTGCAACAATTAAAATTAATATTCTTATGATTTAATTTTGAGAATGGTAAGTTTGATTTTTGAATAATCGTCTAATTGGACATGCGACTTTTATGCTCTCCGATACAAATATTGAACAATACGATTTTATATTGATATATGAATGTTACAAAACCTATTTATTGCGTGTAAAAATGTGCATCTCACTCGTGTGTACTATTTTTTGTCATAATTAGAAATGGTATTTTTTTCAATCGTCTTCAATATTGAATAAAAAAAGTGCAATACAAATTATCCAAAAGAAATAAAATAATCAGATGATTTCTTAATCGCTTTCATCAAACAAACTTATTATATTTTTTTCAATTTGTAGAAAATGTGAAAATTCTACATTTTTTTAATACTATATGAAATGTAATTTACATTCATTTTATCATTTTAAACGAGGATAATTTGATTTTGTGAAAAAAAAATACAGCGTAATCTCAATCAATCATTTAAAATTTCTTTTGGGATGGTTTGAAGTTAAAATGCTTGAATAATATACGATGATTGTTCTAGTAAACGCTGGCTTTTATTGAAAAAAAGTAGTATGTCAACCTGAAAAGCTTTTAAAAGCTGTCGATAACAATGTTTAAATTAATTTTATTGTATTGTAGTAAAAAAGGCATAAAAGCCAACTATTTATAAGCACTATATTATACAATTATTTAATAATTAAATTAGGTTATTGATTTTACTATTTAGAATTAAATAAATCATCTAACACAATACAATACTAATACACTCAATCACAAACCTTCACGTCTACACAAGTCATATATTACAATAATAAATTCCCTTCAAAAATTTTAAACTTTTTGATTTTAAATGGGCGAATTGATACTTGAAAAAATATTTATTAATATTCGTAAAATATAGCCCCTTTTCTACATTTAATATGTCCTATTTCATTTTTAGGTGCTTATTAAAATCTATTAAATACGAAATATCTTGCTTGATTTCCTATTAAGCACTTTATTTATACGAATCTTGAACATCAGCTTTTCTACAGCTATTTTTGATAGAATAGTTAGGCTAATTTATGAATAGTAAAACAATGATAAGAAATATTGATTTATATGTGTAAAGCCAGTTACGAGTATCTTTATTTTTAAGATAAAGCTAAGTGAATGCTTCGGTTTGGTCATATGGCAAAAGGGCACATCTCCTAAATATTTAAATAGTTTTAATATCCCCAATGCTTTCAATATAAACGTATTAAATTTAATTCGATTGAATATGAAATAAGTCACAACTAAAAAGTTTTGTATGTATGTATTTAAAGGTTGCATACATATTGTATAATTATTTTTATTGGAATTTAACTCATATGGACACAAAATATATCTACATTATTCATGTTTAAACAATGAAAACGTTGTCTTTTTTGTTCGCAGTTTATACAGTATTATTGTTTTAGAAAAAAATATCAATTCACTAAACTTAATTTACGTTTTGGAAGCTTAAAAATAAATTGATGTGTCCTTAGGAATACGACTCAATATTGCGCAAAAATACTAATGAGCGTGATACCTGATGAAGAAATGTATTGAATACCTGAATGTGTGAGGTAAGAAATGGCTGCCCGTGGGCCAGAGTGCGATAATAAGGCGAGGCACACGGAAAGCAAGAATAGATAGACATTCAGTTCCATTGTTTGACATGCGCATACAATGAGATTTGCAAAAACACTGCGCATCTTACGAAAAATAATAAAGAAAAAACACAAAAAAATAATAAAAACAATACCCACGTGGCATGAAATAACTGCTAATTTATGATTTTGTATGCCTAATAATATTGAAGACAGAATGATAAAAGCAACATTTTGAAAAAAAATCTAAATCATGCGAATTATGAAGATAATTTGAAAAATGCCCTTGTGCCAAATGTTTGAATTTCGCGTGTGTCGTTTTAATAATAAAGATTTCTTGTAAATATTACTAGAAAACGATAATTTTGGTTTGTGCTTTAAATATTTTTGTACCCATATATATTTAAAAAGAAAGATAAAAAAAAACATGCAAATTTTGTTACCTGTCGGTGTAATTTTTTGTTTTTGTTTTTTTAAACGATTTTTTACTTTAAAAAAATAATAATTTCAATACATAAAATCAAAATAATTTTTTCCAACCAAACATGTCACGGGAAAATCGTTTACCAATGTGGTTGCCGAAATAGTTTGTTGTATTTCAAAAGGAAACAATTTAGCGTATATATTTACAGCCCACCTATTCATTTGTTTCCGCTGTTGCCTTTCCTGGTGTTATATAAATGTTTATGTACAAAAAATACCTGACTATTATTAGAAATTATTTGATTTGATTTATTTGTGTATATATTGTCAAAAAAGTAATGTTATAATTCTAAGACATTTTCAATCATAAATATCAGTGGAACAAACAAGAAAGGTGAGAAGATTTCCTTCAATTCATTTTTACTAACGTTTTATAAAATATCGATTAAATTATATATTTTGACGCTACAAATAAGTCTTGCACAATAATTAAACAATTACAGGTCTGAATAAAGAACGTGCTTTACAATGTTTTTTAGAGATGTTGATAATTCTTCAACAAACAGTTTAAAACGTTTATCCTTTGCCAAAAATGTAAGAGTGAAAAAAAACGACATTAAAATTCCCGTATAAAAATTAAACCATTTCAGTACAATTATAATATAGCATAGTTTAGCCTGCCAAACCAATTAAATACTAATTCCAAAGACTGCACAATGGATTTATCTTACACAGATTGCAATAAAGTAACCAAAGATAACATTCGAGCTAATCTTAATTATTTAATTAATACTAAACTAAAATAATGTTTGATATAACTTCTCCAAAACTAGTCACGAAAATAATTTGTTAAATGTTGCTTTATTGCCAGTGAATTGGATGCTATTGTTTTTTTGAGATATGTCGAAAGCATATTATATAACGAGTCTAAAACAGTTTTGATTGATAACTATTCAAGTATCAATGTTATATTTTCTCACATTTATTGATTGTTTCACAGAACTCATTCAGAAATCGTTTTCAAGCTTGAACTTCCTTTCAATAATACACATCAAATAAAAATAGACGCAATCTATTATCGAATCATTGATAAAAAGCTTTCTAAACACTTTCTCCAACTATTGAAAGAATTATTTATATTTTGCTCTTTCAGCGTATCTTAAAATATAGCATAACTTTTATTCCTGCTACTCTACCGTTTCTATAAACTTCTAACATTCCGTTTATTCGTATTTGGTATACGTTTATTCACTTTAAACCCCTGTATTTCATTTAACCCACTACAATTACTGTATAGATAAAACTACTGATAAGAGATAAACAACAGATTGGGGTCAAGGTCTCTCTATTTAAACGTGACTTTCTAAAAAATTACCTGTTCGTAAATTAGTATATTTTTTATATTAAATTTATTTTTTAATGACATGACTAAACTTACGTACACGTTTCAAGCCATCCATAAATTATTTTGAAAAATTATTTTGTTGCGACATTTTTTTCGTTATTAGGTGAACCATCATTGCATTACAACAACAAAGTGAGGTAAGGTTAGACATCAACACACATGGCTAAAAATATGTTCAAAATATCTGCAAATAACTACCATTTTTTTGAATTGTGATACAGCGAAATAATTTTAATTAAATTATCATATAGGAAGCATTCAAGACTCATTCAGAAACTATTACATATCATTTACTACTGATCTGTTACAATTATTAAGTAGACATATTTTTATTTTATAATACCATCCCCAATAATCCCAAGAATTTACTAATAATGCAAATCTAGCTTATATAGTATTTATGTATAGAAAGAAACTCTTTTATCTATTCTATAATAATAATAAACATGACCTCTTCTTTAAATGCTACTTAATTTTAGTGTTGTGCTTATAGAAAATGATATATATATTTTATCTTAAACGTATCCTTTACTTTAAACTCAGTTCAAATATGTTTATCAGTAAATAAGTGAAAAGATGAGAACGTGTTAGAGGTAAATCCAAATATATTTAACTTCACATTTATTAAACACTTACAGTTTGTTTTATGCTAAATATTAGTAAGTTATAAACATAAATAAACGCACTTTAACCAGTGGCGGATTACCCCATAAGCGCACGAGGCTTGGGGCCTCCAATCTCAGGGGCCTCAAAATAGCATATATTCTATAAAACCCATATAATATTTTCAATTCAGTTTTGAAAATTTTAAAAAGAGGGCCTTCAATTTTTATTGCGCCTGGGGCCTCTCAATTGCTTAATCCGTCACTGATTGTAACTATATTGACGTCACTTGTATTATTATATTAAAGCATAATTAAATATTAAATTTGCAATAAAGCCCTGAAGTTAATGTCACTGTGAAACGGAAACATCGTTTTTGTATACCTTACAACTAACCCATTATTACCAACTATATTTACGATTTCGTAAACATTACAAATCCTATCTACATTATCTTATAGCTTAAAAGTTTACTATGGTCTTCAATGCGTTTTTAACATTATATTATATCTCATTTTTAATAATAAATAAAATAAGTCAAATTTGGTAACTTACGACAGGAATGTTCTCGCTGGATAAGGGGAGGTCTAGGTTGGACTCCAAGGAGGGCTTCGAGGGGCACTGGTGCCCTCGGCACGGAAACCGCGTGCGGGGGCAGGTAGATCGGTTGCAGCATCCCAAATGTGCACTCCGTTGACACCAAACATCGACAGCCGCCATGGCACTGGGCGAATGCGTAAAAAAATATATTTACTCAAACTGCTACAATTTTTTTTTTGTATTTTTCAACCATTTACAACGAAAATAAAGAAATAAATTATGCAGGCAAATTCAAATATAAACATTATAAACAAGGCCTTGCACTTTTTATACTAAAGATCCGCACCGAAAATTCAAATGAACGGGCCGCAATGAAAAATATACATCTGTGCACCAAAAAAACAATTGATTATTTAACAACCTACGATTTAATGAGAAGAGTGGTTCGTTTTACATCTTTAATCCTTAATATTACTATTGTCCAGAAAGAAGATTTCCACTCGGGGAACGATATAATGAAATATAAGAAACTTACAGTTAGTCCACACCATTCGCACCGGTATCCCGTGAAGCACTCCGCCGACCAGCAGGCTCTCCTGCAGGCTACGCACTTGGAGCTGGCCGGCAGGTTCCCCTCGCGCCAATGATGACGGTGGCGCACCTCCGTCAACCGAACTTCCGGAGCGTACGTAGCGTTCTCGCGGCAATCGGCTGCAGCGAAGTCCGCGCATTCAGCGTGTACGTAGTACTCGCAGACTGTGAGTGAGTAAATTAGAGAATGAGTACTGCGGCATTTAAAAGGTTAACATTGATTGTTAATACAGGTGTGATTATGAAGGCTGTTAACTGCTTGAATGAACTAATCGATATCAACAACATAGCTAGTTCTTTAAAGTACTATGCTTATCACACGTCAATTTTTTAGAAAATCACAGTGTAAATTAAAAAAATAAGGGACCGAGAGCGACGACGCAACATTTGCAGGAATATTAAGAGCGACTAAAATACATATTTTTAAACAAATAGTATCACGCCCCAAATCATATCTATCCCTATAAGGAGCAACGTCGGGCGTTAAAAATATTACGTAAAATCGTTTGCTTGTAAAGAGGGTTGCCATATTTTCAAAATCACAGACCAGGACATTCATTATTTCGAAGATTTTTATACATGTACACATTTTCACATGTCAGGATTTTTAGAGGGACATGCAATGCGGGACTCGAGATTTGTCTATTGAACTCGGGACAGTCCCGCTCAAATAGGGACGTCTGGCAACTCTGTTTGGTAGAAACATCTTCAAATATATTTAAGTTGTTAGCAGACCACATACAACCCGATTTTTATACAATTAACAACATAGAGAAACTTTTAATAAATAGTAAAGATAAGCTTAAATCATTTTCGCATAGCGGTATCTATCACCTAATCTGTCAAGTGTCAAGACTGTCTAGCTGCTTATGTTGGGCAAACAGGTAAAAACTTTAAGGTAAAGAACACGTAAGACGTCTAAAAAGCAATAATTCTTCAGAGTTAGCGAATCGTTTGATAGAAAATTATCACAATTTTGAAAAAAAAATAATGTTGAAGTCTTTTATAAAATAAAGTGTTAGCTTAAAAATATAGCTTGGAATTTTCAGAAATTTATTAAGTTATTAATAGAAAGGAGACATTAGTAAATAACATTTTTAAAAAAATAGGCGGATCAACACTGTTGAATTTATTTCCATTCTAATTTAACACACCTAATGTAAGTAATTAGTTTATAATTAGTAATATCAAAGCTTGTATCTTACCCTTACCTACGTCCAGTAGAAAAGGACAAGCCCCGACTTTAATTTTGTAATTTATAACATAAGAATTCGAATCAATTTTTATTTTATTTGTGAACCTTGCGATGTTAAGTCTGATGAGACTTCTCAAAGAGAAGAAACACGTGTCACATTTTGCAACACAACAAGTGGAAAAACAAAGTTATTCAATTTATTTTTTATTAGTAAATATTACATTGACCGTATCATCGTAATAATTCAATTTAGAAATACAAAAACATAGCAATGAAGTGCCTCCGTCGTATAACATTCGTTTCAATGATTGGTTCGACAGTATAAAACAGTTTGCATTAAAGTATATTATGAAACTCACTCATGCAGTGCAGAGATGGGGTTTCGTCTAGGCGCTTCCGGCATACTGTACAGAACTTCCGCTTGTGATGCGCAGGCTCTGACCAACAGTGCGCAACCGGGTTCTGAAAATATAACATTAACGTTTTAAATTAAGTATTAGCAATTCGGCCATGGTACAGTGAGTTTCAATGCCATTAAAGCTTTTTTTTTACTAAGGCTATTTTTATTTACAACCCTTATTATTTTTATTTTTGCGTACTTTTTCATGTATACAACTTACCTACCTCACTATGATCTATTTTATGTTTCATTTATGTAAGCAATGGGTCTGATCATTTTACATGGACATTTTTGCGTGATGTACATTTGCTTCAATGAATATAATAACTAGTTACAAGTTGGTTTTTGATTGTCTCACCACCACCCGGTATGTGTTTGCAGCCACGTTAGAATTCACGATCAAGAAATTAAGCGAAAATGGACCAATTGTTTAAATAAATGTTTTAGAATAATCCAAATATTTGTAGTCTCTATTTGTTCGATTGATTCATGCTAAAACAGGTTTTGTCAAGCTCACTAAAATATCCAAGGGGTCAGAATTAGGGCATTCAATCCCGGACACTTTTTGTGATCTCGGTAATTCGGGATTCACAATTATTCGGATCCAGAAAATATCGGGATTGATCATTCACCATAAAATCGTGTCACAATTGTTTGAGATTCTTGGAGAATTTCGGGATTTACAATTATTTAGGTTGTGGGTTTTCGGGACCCGGGAATTGATCACTGGGAAAAATTCTGAAATTAAGAGATTTTAAAATAATCTACAAAAGAAGGAGAAACACCTCTTTTTTTAGTTCGCTGGCTCATTTAAAAAAAATGCTGACTGCCTGGTTTCACTTTGGTTTTTTTTATTTGCTATCCTCAATTCCTAAATTGATTGGAGACAATAGCTCGAAGCAAATGCAGCAAACTTAATAAAAATAATATTTTAAATCTATGGACGAAGAACCATAAAGCCACAAATTCTTCAGCTTGTGAGCTGACATTTCAGTTGCAAATTTGTTTTCATTCTATAGAAAATCGCTTTTTTGAAATTCGCTTTAGAAACAAATTCAGCTTTTTCATTCTAAACGTTTCGTCGAATAAAAAATGTTCGCTCAGCACATTTGACGAATTCATTATAACAAGGGGCTCGCATAATCTCAGCCATAATGCCTTTACATCAGGAATGAGGCATATCCCGTGGCATGCGGTCCACTTGTTTTTTTGTGCCCCTCGAATGTATCTTTTTTAAATTAAAATATATAATGCAATTTAACCGTCCACTGAAATAGCAGTTAGGTACTGATTTTACTTAAGACGAATGATTTTGTCAACATAACAAGGGGCTCGCCGGCCGAGCCAATATTTAACAAGGGGCTCGCGAGAGCCCCCCGAGCCCCCTCCAGCCCACCCCTGAATATTCTACTGTAAGGTATAGCACACATAAATTAAATAATTAGTAATGCTTTTTATCAGTTTTTTCTCAAAATGGGTCTCTTTGTAGAATGCTGTTTTTGCTTTTGGCCCCCTCATTATCTTTGATGATGTTGAAAACATCTTCCGTTTTTCTAAAAAATGATGAAGTGGTTATGTGCTGATAATTCTAATGGAATATGGTGAACAGCAAACAAATCCAACCGAATATGTGCTGTTTTGTCATATCAACTTAGTAAATCCATGGGACCGTGTTGTTATTTCGAAATGGTACCTTCTTGCACGACAACCTTGGCCATATTAATTCGTCTTTCATACTCATCAATGGCAAATTATAGATTCCCGTTGATGTCTTATTCTTTCATAGTATGCGATCATGGCGTTTACCATCAACAGCTATTCAGCACTGTTTGCCAATTACTATCACATAATTACAACATTATTCCTCAATTGTTATTTTGTATACATGTCCGCCCCCAATATGTACCATATGGTCTCTCAGTGAAAGTATCTCAACAGATTTTTTTTCTACGATTGTGACTCAGTTGCTCATTGTTCTTATTTTTTTCTAGGGCTGTGGAGTGTCGGAGTCGGAATTGATTGCATTCGGATGTTTTTCTGAAGGCGGAGTTGGAGTCGGAAAAACCGGATTTTTTTTAAAGATATTAAAAACTTAATCGTCTATTCATTATATTGATTGGTGAAATATACTTCAATTATTATAGTAATTAGAACGATCTGACGGTAAACAGATTTTTTTTAATTATATTTAAAAAAAACAATTTGGATTCTGTCAGTTTTTTTAAATTTAAAACCATGACTCGGGGTAAGCTAATCGCTATCGCTACACCCCATCATTTTAGGATTAGAAGGGTGGTTAGGAGTTTTAGACATCACATATAGCCATGCCTTCGAACAGAAATTGATTTATAAAAATGCTGTTCGTAATGGGGCTTGAATTAGTGATACTTGTCACGTAATGGAGATTACTAATGCACCACGGAACCAACAAGTAATTAAATTCATTTTAATCACTGTTCAATGCTTGCTGTAAGATTTTTTTTTCTATTATCTTGATATTTAATCATATGGAAAATATTTTTTTTTCTCGTATTTTTCTGAACCTTTAATGTATGTTTATTAAAAATACATACTGACATCTTTAGAAAAGAAATACAATCAACTTTAGCTTAAGACTGTTCTGGTATAGTTGTAAAAAATGATAAGTCAAATGCATTTGGCACATGTTTTTCACTTTATGGAATAAGCTACCAATTGTTAAATATATAATATATGGGCTTACCTTGATAAGGCTTGTGGCGATGCTGGAGCAAGCAGTCACCACCTGACTGACACAGCGCTCGTGGACAATAAAGTTGCATACTGGAACAAAAAAGAAAACAAAATTAATGATTTGTATTTTTTTTTTAATGATGGCCACAACTTTGAAAATGAAAATGCCCGTTCGGCAAATCGAACCATTTAACGTGTAAACGAGTCAAATAAAATCCTATTCGGTTACGGATACCGATATTTTGGTATTGAAAATGAACCGATATCGGATTTTGAATGTAAAAAAAAAATAAACTTGCAGAAAAAATGTTATACAAAGATAAATTGTCAACGGACATAGAACATACTAGGTATTGGCGTAAAATCATTTATTTAGGAAATACAAGCTTTAAAATAATAAAAAAAAACAGCTGGCTGATAGTGTTAGACCAGCCTTTTATTGTAAAAACTCCTTAGGCAAATTATTGGTTAACAATAATGATAGAATAAACTCCTTAAATAAATCCGGGATTTATAGATTTCAATGATTTTGTTGTACAAAATTTTATATCGGTAAAACCGGACATTGAAGACCAAAGTATCAGAACACATGGCAGCCTTTAGATTGAAAAAAGACACGTCTACTTTTGCTAATCACTTAATTTCGGAAGGACACGTCTTCAATCAGGAACAAGGGATAAAAATGTTACATCCAAATACGGACCCCCATAAGCTCTTTTTCCATGAAATTCTAGAAATAAACAGAGCGAAATTGAATAGTCTTCCAATTTTAAATGAAATATTAAACATGCCTGGGTCGCCGCTTTTATACCCTATATAAATATCGTCATAAAACCTTTTCCGACAAACAAATAAATATAATTCTTAAAACTACTCACTGCTCAATTCTGTGGGCATTTTCCATGGGCTTATCCTTTTCGCCAGCAATAGCTTTAAACTCAGTGATACATTTATTTATTATATAAATACGAAACATTCATTTTCTAAGCGTCAGTTCAAGTTCATCCGTGCACTTGAATGCCCGAAGATGCCGAAAGACGAAACCCGAGTCGTTAGTGACAAAATATGTGTGAATGTACATAATTTGGACGATTCAAATTTAGTTTAAGATCCATAACATATTTTAATAAAATTGTACGCTACGAATTGAATTATTTTTAATTTGCTATGAGTCGTATCAATATTGACAGGATACAGAATTTATCATTTTTTCTATGATGTATTATTAATTTTAAAGAAAGTTATTTATGAAAATCATTCATTAAAACCACCTGCATAAAATTATGATGTATTTTTTGATGGCGGTATTTTGTAAGATATATCGAATTACAGATCTTGATTGACTTGCTCTGTATTCCGATTGTAGTAAGCGTTTTTTTTTTTTGTTGCTTTATTTAAACAATATCCATTTTGGGACCCCGGTATTTCGGGATTCACAATCGCTTAATCCCGGAAGCCCTGTACTGATCATTTATAATACATTCATGTTTAATGTTGTTTACATATCGACTGTGGAAAGGAAAAAGGACGTAACCCACACATATCAATTTGTACAGGAGGCGCAAAAAACGTGTTTTGGTGATTTTGGGCCATATGTTATTTATGAATTATACACAACCTCTAAGTTCACGGAGACTTCTAAACTGGTGCTTAATTGACATAATCTAATATAAATTTAAGAAATTTACCATGAAAAACATTTATTTCAGTCTTTTTTCTTGGTTTTAATTTTTTACAAGGTCATCTTCTTCAAACTTAAAAGCTTAATTTAGATACTAATTCGGCATTTGTAGATTGCATTCTTTTGATAAAACGTGTATCAAGTTTGATACAATGTGATTATAGAAAAAAAGCTGTTTTGAAAAACTGTGGGTTACGTCCTTTTTCCTTTCCACAGTCGATATCTATAATTATAATATAAAAAAAAAACTGGCATTAAAGTCAACTGCCAAGGAGACAGATTTTTTGAATTTCAAAAACACGTTGCTCGATATCAATTCGAGGATTAGATTAACACCCTTGTTCAAGATCTCAAATTGTGCTTGAATTAAGTTATAGAAAAATATTTATTATTCTACTATATTCAGAATCTTTAAAAAGGTGATTACATTCTAAAGAGTATATTCAATCATAATTTATGTGAAATCAACTATCGACATGTTCATAAAATTAAAAAACTGTTTTGCTAAAGGAAACACATAATATCACTTTTAAGGTGTTCATTGTCAATACTTGGTGGAAAGGAAAAAAGACACAATATTCATTTGTACATTTTATTTACAAATGTTAGGACCGGTTTCCCTTATGGTGAGCATTGTCAACTGGTATTATATTTCTTATCAGTTGGCAATGCTAGCCATGAGTGAAACCGCTCATGACCTTTATAAATAAAGTGAATAAAGTACAAAGGAATATTGTGTCTTTTCTTAAATACATAATATAAAGTATTATAGTTTTAGCATGTGTACTAAGTACTAACAGGTTTTGTTAAGATAATCATAATCAACAAAAAAGAACTAAAACAAGTAACCTTGTTTTTTTACTACTCAAATTATATTATATTATGTTGTAATCGAGATGTTTTGAAAAATTACGATACGTAACTATAAAAATAATCAGTTTATAAATTATCTTAACAATTTCATTTAAAATTATTTAGTTCGAATAAACTTTACATTTTAAAATAAATTAGATACAATACGCTCTAGAATGATGAATAAACTTTTCCTAATATTTATTATTTATTAGATTCAGCATTATAATATTCGATATAAACTGATTTTTTCTAGAAAAATAAAATATATGAAATAAAATATTTTTTTAAGTAAGATAGATACGACAATGCATATCGGAAAAATGTAATAATGGATTATCGTTATTTTACATCTCGTCACTGTACCTGCAGTGACAGATTGATAGTTCTGAGTAAACAGAAAATGAAAAAATTGAGCTTTTAGGATGAAGCCTCTAGTCTCGATATTTTGTGTTAATTAGAAAATTATAAAATAACAAAAAATAGATGCATTTATTCCTATATTACACAAATATGTAATTACAAACTGATTGCCTTTAAATCTGAAGTAATAGTAAGTACCGATAACAAAATGCTGTCTTTGACAAACTAGTGCAATAATGTATGCAACTGCTGATTTTTTCTAGACAAAGAATTGCTATCCAAAAATCTCATTGTATATTTACATCATTACGAATGTCTCTTATCAACTTTTGCCAGTCTCGAGGCGCTAATAAAAAGCAGGAGAACAAGAGCTTGGTAGCCTGAATGATATCTTATGTTAAAAAGTTAAAAAACGTTATATTATTTTACAATAAAATTTAGAATATATTATATGCCTTAAATATAACCTTCATGCCATGGTCATGACTATTAAGGTTACTTCGACAGCTTTGTTTTACGAAGAAACAACGGCAACCGAAATGTATTCTCGTAATATCTCCAGCAGGATTGGGAGAAGACCATCGCGCTCCGCGGATCGACTGGGGATAGCGGGTGGCGGTGGGGGGAACGGTGCCGCGTTGACGTCACAGGCGTCGCGCGTGACGTCAGCGGTGCACGCGGCAGGACGCCGACCTAGTTTGCCCTCGGTGCCCCCTCCTGCCCCACGACGCTCCTCGACGCCTCGTATACTGGCCCATGCAAATAATGTGGATTCCACCATGCATTGTTAGTCTAGCTAGATACGACGGCAGCAATGAAAATGTGTCTCCAGCTTAAATTACTAACTTAGCCAAACCAGGTCTGATGAATCTTGTTCTCTGTTTGTACTTTTGAACACAGTGTTTTGCTTCCATAATTAGCAATCATACACATCATATAGCTACTATCGGTATGCAGATTAAAATTGAATGTGTTAAAAAGAAAGTAATAATATTTGGCAAAAATTAATTATAAATTACTTTAAAACTTATCGTTATCAAAAGAAAGTAATTATTGTCAAAAGACAAAAAATATTCCAGCTAAAATATTGTTCATCCATTATTAAGGGATTGGTAAGTTATTCTCACACCAATTTCGACAAAGAAAGGACTTTACAGCTTTCCAAATAGTCTGGCGGATGGAAACAAATTGATATGCCAATTATTGTGGTGGTGATTAAAATGTACGAATAATACATCGTAAAAGAATGAATCCAGACGTCCTTAATCTTATTAGTGAATCTCGTCCACTCGTTCGACTCACTTGCTAGCGCATTTTAACACTGCTTCGTCAATTTTAAAGGAAACATATGAAAACAAAGTATATCTCTATAGAAATTGAGCCGCGAGTGTTGTGATTTGTCATTCTAACATGTTTCATGAATTGCGGGCAAATCGAACGTTTCGCAGAGTATCCAATTTAAATTGAATTGCTAGTCTAGCATAGCTAGTTTCGCTCTCTAAGGCTGTTTTTGTTAGCTACAGATACAAAAAAAAAATGCATCGCAGTGATTCAATACGAATAATGTCGTTAATTACTTTTTTACGATGTAGTGACACAAATCAATGATAATAAGTATGAGAGAACGATGAATCGGGAGTGTTCAATTCCCCCTGAATGATTTGGTGCTATACATGTAATATGTTGCATGTCATATCTGGGCGAGTTTTATATGTAACACAATGTATTCAATTGTGAGGTGCCACACTTGGCTGATGGCAATCAATGTGCGCGGACCGATCAGCAAATTAGTGACGATGTGACTCTAACTGGCTGTCAATTGACATGCCATGTCACGGGAATATCACCTACGTATTTAGACACCTGTACAAATTACCACGAGGTTTAGCTGGGGAATAAATAACAGTGCTTTGATCGATGCTTATAACACATATATCATTATTTGAAGTAGCCAATAATAAAAACTGATCAAAAGAACAGTTTGGAGTTCTACTTATGTCATTTTACTTATACAATTATTTGAATTTATAATGATTTAGTCAAGGAATAAATTTATAAATTAGTACAACGCCTATCATTTGCCGCAAGCAGTTGTGATATCTAACAGTATTGTTATCATTTTATTTTGTCTTACGATTAATACAAAATCCGAGCTTTACATTTTACTAACAGATGGGTTTTTAAACCTGAGAATCTTGGATATAAAAGAATCCGCGTAAATTGAGGTATGATATTCATACAAAATAGAAGGGTAGGTTTTTAGAATATTCAAAATTATATAAAATTAGTTTTACGCAATTTTGAATATTAATTTTATTTATCAAAATAGTTCGGAAGACAATTTTGATGAATTTGCATCTATTGTTTTTGCACGTGTTACATATAAAAAAAATCTCCATTTCTATTACACACTTCCTTTTTGAGTAACCATTGTTTTCTACCATTTTGGTTTAATGCCACTATCGTTGACAGAGGATATACACTTTAAACAACGAAATGGCTCATTATTTTTATAACACTCACTGATCAATCATCTTTATGATTTTTCATTTCATTGTGAATTTAATCAGATTGAGCACTGTGTTCATATTAATCATGTAAATCGTATGCGTTTTTCTTACCCACATTAAAAAGTTACCGCGTATCCCTGATTTTTATTGATTTTCGAAAAAAAACTACATTGTTATCTTTGATAAACTTTAAATGACTTTTTAAATATCTGACAAAGTGAAAGTATTGTATAATCTATATATATAAAAGAAAGTGGGGTTTGTTACACCACGTATATTTCGAGAATCGCAGCTCGGATTTTAATGATCTTTGTCTTATTAAATTCGTATCCGCCTAGAATAGCAGAATAAGCATTAAAACATCGGAAAAATATCACGGGAAAGAAATTATGAATAAAATTAATATCCTCATACAGTTTTCAAATGGCGAACGGCTTGAAAAAATGAAAATGTCATCGTATGCCGATTTCATCCGCTAGGTGGCAATTTTTCCAAAATTCATTTGTTTTTGCGTCTTTTGCATACGATTGACTTCTGAATAATTTTAAATTTAGAGTATGGATTAGAATAAAACAAATCGATGATATAAAATGAAAACTAAATAAAATCGGATAATGTTGAAATAAGGTTATGTTTTTAATTAGGTATGATAATTTTTTTGACAAAAATATTACGCTGTTTGCACGAACGTTGCTTTACTTTTAGATGCCACGTTATTACACTTGGAAAGCTACATCGAAGAAATTTTAACGTCGAAAGCAAGGCGATGCGGTTCCTGCTCATCCGAATGACTACTGATGCTCTTGGTCGCATGTACACAGTTCATCCGAAAAATGACGAATGCTTCTACTTGCATGTCAACAGCTCAATTTGCTTGAAAATGATACTCATTACAATCGCTGAAGAAATTGTTTCTGAATCTCCAAGTCAGATACGCACATTATTTTCTATCATTATTTTGACATGCTTCCCATCGAATCCCCGTGAACTGTGGAACAAGTACAAGGATGACATGTCCGAATACATTTTGCATCGAATTCGTGTCAGTTTGGGGAATCCCGATCTCGAGGTGAATAAAGAGATACAAAACCAGGCTTTGCTTTAGATCGAAGACATGTGTTACCTCATGTGCGGCAGTTTGGTAGTCAAGTTAGGAATGCCAACGCCAGATCGTGGAATGAACGACGCTTTCAATCGAGAATTGGAACGTGAACGTGAATATGATCGAGATGCATTGAACCAATCAGTTTGAACAAATGTACCACTGTTGAACCCTCAACAGAAGGAAATTAGCGATACGTTAATGAAGGTAATTGATGATGGAAATGGTGGCTTATTTTTCCTCGATGCGCCCGGTGGAGCTGGGAAGACATTCTTCATGTCATTGATTATGGCCACTGTTCATGCGAGATAAAAAAAATTGCTGTAGCAGTTACTTCTTCTGGAATAGCAGCCACGTAGATAGATCAACCGCTGCCGATGAAATAAACGCTTGCCTCAAATAATTGACAAACATGCGAGTTGCATTGCTAAACGATCCATCTGCCGAAGATTTCTCCAAGCAATTGCTGACTATCTATTTATTCATTGTTCAAAATTAAAATTACAGTACATGACATAACAGCTGACGCCAATTCGCCATGTACTTGAAAAATATAATAAGACAAAATATAAAATAAAACTACATAATATATCAGAATCAAAATCAAGATAAAAAATCAAGAAATAAAATAGTGAAATTTTACAAACAGTTCACAAATACTATCACTAAAAATGTCCACTTCTCTAGGCAATGCGTTGAACGGCCCTTGGAACTGGTGATTTAAACCTCTTAAGCGAGGTATAAGTTTTTAGAAATAAAAGTTTTTGCTCATAGTTACGCCCACGTAAGAATAAATTGGGAGCATGTAAATTAATAGTCATGAGAATTTGAGGATTATTAACTCGGCCCCGAAGGAGAAGAGAAAAATGATTTAAGCTTGAAAACGATCTTCGACTATCGTCGGTAACGACCGTGTTCCTGTTGACAAATCGAACAGATTGATTTCGTTTCCGCCGAATTTTAACAATTTCGTCTCAACGAAGGACGGCTTCATCAAAAAAATGTTCCCGAACGTCTAATCACAAAAATCACAATTGGTTGATTGAATGAGTAATTCTTGCGGCGAAGAACAAAGATGTGGATCATTTAAACTTCACAATTCAAAATCAAATCGTTGGTCCACTACATTCCTTCAAATCTAGCGAACTTTCGCAAGGTGCGCGAAACATTCTTGCGCAGACTGTACATATAACATATTCTTTCAACCAAAAAATAATTATTTCTGCTTCTCTATGATAGTGTCATCAGAAATAGTTTGTAGTATCGACCAAACTATTTTTTTTTTCGTTTATTAGAGATTCGCGCCGCAGCACACCCAGCATCGCCTCGCGGCACACCGCTTGCGGAGCACTGCTTTAAACGACTGAAAAACTGACATGCAATATTGCGAAACACTCACCAATGACCAAAGTTTTGGTAGCAAGTAAAATCATCACCTGGGATGAATGGACAATGGCGCACAAATGCGCATTGGAAGCACTCAATCAAAGTATGAAATATCTGTGCAATGACTCAAGATGTTTTATAGGCGCAATGATTCTACTATCTGGCGATTTCCACCAAACACTACCAGTCATTCCAAGATTTACCGCTTCCGATTAAATCGCTTACCTCAAATCACGACTCTGGCGCTATGTAAAGAATCTTCAGCTGACGACAAACATGCGAGTTGCATTGTTAAACGATCTATCTGCCGAAGCAATTGCTGACTATCGGTAACGGGGGTGTTCCTGTCGACGAATCGAACGGATTGATTTTGTTTCCGCCGAATTTTCGCAATTTCACTTCATACAACAAAATGTTCCCGAACATCTAATCACAAAAATCACAATTGGTTGAATGAACGAGCAATTCTTGCGGCAAAGAACAAAGATGTGGATCATTTAAACTTCACAATTCAAAATCAAATCGTTGGTCCACTGCATTCCTTCAAATCTATCGACCGTGTAACAAACGAAGACGAAGCAACCAACTATCCAACTTAATTTTTAAACTTATTGGATCTGCCTGGCTTGCCACCGCGCAATTTACAACTGAAGGTTGACTCGGTAGTCATCATGCTTCAAGTTATCAAGTTAACAGAACATTTATTCACTTTTAAGGTGTTCACTGTCAATACTTGGTGGAATGGCAATATAATAAAAATAATAAAACGTTTTTAGTACTTTTTCCACATAAAATTTATTTGATCAGGACCGGTTTCGCTCATCGCAAGCATTATTAACTGATGATAATGCTCAGATGATAATAACTCAGTTGATAATGCTCGCGATGAGCGAAACCGGTCCTGATAAAATAAATTTTATTTAGTGGGAAAAGTACTAAAAATGTTTTATTATTTTTATTACAACATTTATTGATTCTGAGGCGGTACGAAGTTCGTCGGGTCAGCTAGTAAGTTCATAAATACTCCAAAGATGGATATGTTTTTAAAAAATGTAAACATAAGCAACGCAGTATACATGCAATAGTGTTACATTGTTTTATTTAGATTATGTATGAAAAACAGTTGGCGCTATTCCAATTATGGAAACATAAAACATATATAAATAAATTACAGATAAAAAATATCGTTCTGTATCGTGATATAAGTGTGATACATTTGCCGTTTTCTCTGTAGATTATGAGCTGCTGCAATTCAAACCTGGCTATCTTTATTATTTTTTTTACTCATAATAAATCTTGAAATTAAATTCCAAAATATTTTTATATACACACGAAATTTACGTATTTTAATCGGACCAATATTATTATTTGAAAAAAAATATAGTACAATTTTACCAATGATTTTTTTACGTGTTTCTGGAAATAGCCATGTTTGCATGCTAATATAGAGGTAAAGTTATTATACTATATCGATTATCCTCTCGCCGAAACTATAAATAAGACAGTGCAAATCTATAAATATGAGAAAAATATTACCAGCAAAGATAATTTTTAAGTGTTTGTTATTATCATACCTTATATTGAAGGTCATAAACACCTTTGTAAACAATATTTTCTCTCCTTTTTTGCTTGTAAGTATTTTTAATCATTAACATTGTATTTAAAAATCTTAGTTAACTAAAAACAATGTCGTTTTGACAAAACACGTTACGTCAGAAAAACTTTAAGTTTTGAGCAAAAAGATATCGGCTGTGGGAATAAAGAAGGACGTAACCCATAAATGACAAATTTTACAGGAGACACAAAAAACGCATTTTGATAATTTTTGAAGTACACAGACACTGATAACAGGGGTGGGCTGGAGAGGGCTCGGAGTGACTCACGCGATCCCCTTGTTAATTTAAGAGAAAACAATATCCTCAGATCAAATTAATATATAACTGCAATTTCTGACTCATAGACTATCAACGACAACTTCAGTATACACAGTAGTACATTTTTTGTAATTTACATTGATAAGTTTACGGTAAATTGCATATTGTTACATAATATAAGTGCATTAAGTATCAATCGATTGTTTATTTAAGTATTGTAAATAATTGCATAGATGTGATAAAAAAATTTACTTCTTCCCCAGAACACCAAGAATTGCTTTGAGATTAAGCGAGGCCCTTGTTAGCGTATTGGCAGCCTACCGCTGATTATAAGCCGATGTTTAATTGAATTAATCTAATATTTATTTAATAAATTGCTTAAGAAAGTCCCTTTTTCAGGTAGCAATTTTTACGGGACCTTATTTTTTCAATCTTAAAAGCTAAATTTAGATATTTATTTGGTATTTTCATCTGACATCCTTTTGGTAAAACGTGCATCAAGTTGCATTCATCGCGATTATAGAAGAAAAACTGTGTGCTACGTCCATTTCCATAGTCGATATCCGATATGCATGTGTTCAACCAAAGGTAATTACAAAATCTCTCTCAAATATCATTAAAATAATACAATTTAACCTCTGAGCAATTACTGTACATAAAGCTACGCAATTTATTCACATCCTATGTTTTTATTTCTGCTTGATAAATAAATAAGATTTTTTTTTCCATAAGAAAAAAACTAAACAGTTTTGTATGAATAACTGAAAATGGTTTTTCACATAAATCATAAAATACTAGAATACAGTGGAACCCCGATCTACCGTTCTCGCATTGTTCGTTTTCCCGCATGGATCGTTTATTTTTCATAGTCCCGGCCAAACACCCGTAAGAACAATATAAAAGAATCCCGCATTAATTGTTCCCCGATTTACAGTTTCCCTCGATCTATCGTTTAAATATTTTGGTCCCGTCACGAATATTATCCCGATTGACCGTTTTCATTGAATATTTTTCATAAATAATTTTGCCTCGCATTTCGTTTCGCGTTTTTTTCAGTGTAACCCTGATCTACCGTTTTCACTAACTTCGTGTTTTTGCATGGATCTTTTATTTTTTACTCGACCATGACCCCGTCATTACAATATTTAATAATTCCACGTTTATCATTCCCTGATTTACTGGTTTTCTCGATCTATCATCCAAATATTATCGTCCCGTCCATTAAATTACTATCCCGATTGACCGTTTTTGTAGAATATTTTTTTTTCGCTCAAATAGTTTTACATCGCATTTAGTGACATAAATATATATTTTTTTTGAAAATTAAACATTTTTAAAAATATTATTTGAAGATTTCCCGCATTATCGGTTTCCCGCATTATTCGTTCATTTGTTACGGTCCCTTGAAAAACGTAGAATCGAGGTTTCACTGTACATACAATTATTTAATCATTCCAATGACATTTCTTTGTAAAATATATAACAATCTACTCGGTATGTCTTGAAGACCATATGTATAAGACCGCTGATCACAAATATTTAACATAATATGATAAATCTAAAAACTAGAAAATAATAGAGTATTAAGCTTTTTGATCTGTACAATAAAAAAATCAAACATATTTTAAGTAGGGATGCATAAAAATCAGTCGCAAAACTTCAATCATCCAAAATTATTTATTGGTATGATAATTATATTCGCCAATCGGTACAAGCTCGTTTTTTAATTTAACATCATAATGATAAATTTGTATAAGACACAAATTTAGACTGATTCTCGGTGATCGATACACAGAGAAATGACAAAATATACCCTACTACGAATGGCTTTTTTTTGTATTATGATGGAATCAGATATATTACGATCATATAGATCGATTAATATGTTATTTATATTAACAATTTTGTAAGTTTTTTTTCGTCAAAATAAAATGAGAAGTTTTTCGTATAAATTCAATTAATATTTCATCGCACTGTTGAAAATCTTTAAATGTAAAATATTAATTAACAAGTAAAATTCGACTGATATTTATGTCGTATACATAAATTATGCTACAGATATTGTTTTATTAACTGAATTTGATTGTTATTTGTTATAATAAAATTCTATAAACGTAATTCGTGGAAAGCATAAATGTCAACATGCTGTCAATTTTATTGTCTCTAATGTGCCTCCTAGCCTAGTAATATTGACTGACATTTTTATTTTGTAAATTTTATCACTGGTAATATGTTTAATTGCATGCCGAATTATTTCGAACAACGAAAACATGGACGGCTATAAATAAAAAAAAATCGGGGAAGGGTTGCCCTCTCAATGAATCCACGACGCTTAATTGTTGGCAGTCCTATTTTGAAGGCACTCGTCCGAACACTCTGGTGTAGAGGGTGGTTTGTATCAGAGCCTCCTAAACCTGACTGAGTTACAGAAATAAGCCAAAAATTATTTGAATTAAATTTGTATTATTTAAAAATGAATAATTCTTGTGATATTAAGCTTAAAATACTAGGCTATGCTATTAACTATAGTATGTATTTACTTTTTTGTGAAAAAAAATATTAATAAACGAAATTAGCTGCCCAGATTTGTTATTTGTAGAAGTAAATATGACATGAATTTTAAACAAATTAGTGATAAAAAAAATACCCACCTGTCAAATTACAAACATCACCAGATCGTATTTACCATCGTATCAAAGTGATACAAACCAATCATCGATATTTTAATCGAAAAAATCCTTGGTTTTAAAATTGTTAATTTTTATATGTTTTAAATAAATAGAAATACATAATTTAACATTAAATTTAAGAAACTTTTTGATATAAGAATTTTTTAACAGTTACCGTATAGATTCAAGATAACATTGAAATTTTTCATAATTAAATAAATAATGTTTTGGAAAGTTTTTGATTATAACATTTTTTTTGTAGTAGTTTTCGAACTTTTTTTGTAGTCATGTTATCCAAAATTTTCTATAAGCATGTGTAGCTTATTATTAATATCGGGTCTTACGGCGTTAAGGTTAGCGTTGTGGGCTTCCGTGCCGTATCTCACGGGCTCGAGTCACACTACTAATAGATTTTTTTCGTTCGATTTATCGATTGTTGCTCGAAAGCATGGATGTTTGTGATGTCTAAAAATTCCCTTCCACTCTATCAATTTTTTAACAACTGGGTGTAGCGACAGCGAAAAGTTAAACACTAGTCCTGTCCTACCATTAGCTTTATATACCTACTACTCTCTTTGAAAAATAGAGGTTAAGCGACTGAGTTACAAACAGTTCTCGTAGAAAAACTTTTGTTAAGATACACCCATTAGAAGGCCATATGTTCTAAATTGGAAGCGGAAATGAATTTAAAAAAAACTTATTGTTATAGCTTTAAACCAGGGCTGTTGAGTCGTGTAAAAAAAGACGACTCCGACTCCGAAGAAATTTTGTAATAATTTCATTTTAACACATACATATGTATACCATCAGATCATCTTTAGTCAGCCAAGCATGCAATGTCAACACTTTGGACTATTTTGTTTGAATACCCATAATTAAATATATTTTTCAAAAAAAAATCAAGGCGCTTATTTTCACGACGCTGACTCCGGCCAAAATACCGCGACTCCGCGACTCCGACTCCAACTCCGCCTCCACAGCCCTGCTTTAAACTATCCATGTTGTGAGTGTTACTTATTATAATATAATAAATTAAGTATGTATGTATATGTAGGGTCACACTTTGCGAAACATGCTTATGAAAGTTTGCGAAATTCTGAGTATCGTATCGACTATCGTTCATCGAATAAAATACCTGAACTGTGAATTGGTTCTAAATATAGGCGGACGTTGAACGCGACGAGTTTATATTTTAATGTCCACCGTGTAGGTATAAATACCATCACTGTTTGAATTTTAAGCCTTTCCCGGTAATACCAGAATAAGCACAATATATTGACTGTGGAAAGGAAAAAGAACGTAACTCACAGTTTTTTCAAAACAGCTTTTTTTGATAAACGCAATGTATCAAATTTGATACACGTTCTATCAAGAGGATGTAAGCTGCAAATACCTAATTAGTATCTAAATTTAGGTTTTAAGTTTTAAAAAAGATGAGCTTGCTAAAATTGAAACCAAGAAAAAAGGTTTTTCCTAGACAATTTCTTTAATCAATATTAGATTATATCAATTAAACACTAGCTTAGAAGTCTCCGTACACGTCAAGGTTGTGTGTATTTCATAGTTTGCGTATGTCCGAAAATCATCAAACCACGTTTTTCGTGCCTCTTGTAAAATTTGATATGTGTGGGTTACGATCTTTTTCCTTTCCACAGTCGATATGTATATGTGTAGAAATTTAAATTTATTTCTTATAAGTAAAATAAGCAAACCCAGACATCCCAGGAGATACATTGTTAATATTCTTGTTTGTTGTTTATCATAAATACGTTTTTTTATTCATTTAGTATGCATCGTTGCTTAAAATTAATCACAAAATAGCTTGGACGTATAAATCAATATTGAATATACCATTCTCGGATTGTAGTGGGTTTACTTCAAATTTAACTTGGTATTTTTAAACGACGCTTAAAATTTCTCTGTTAATAACAATATTAATTGGCCAAAAACTGTTTTTTTATCGTTGCAACAGTGACATTTTCAAGAATTTAATTCCACTGGAAAATAAATACATCTTGGGTGTGTAATATTAAAGATATACTTTGCATTCACGGGAGCGGATTGTTCAATTATTTGACCCTGTGACACAAGAAGACGATTAGTGCATGGAGAAACTAAAATGACTGAGTCGCTTCAAGAAGAAAATAATCATATAACATTAACTGATCTGTTAGGTTTGGGATGTCCCACTGAAATCATTCGGTGGGCCAAATAAAACATTGCATGTCTTTGATAGGCCACGCCTTTGTGACCAAGTCGCCGATTGTACTAACCCGTGTAAGCAATGTATTTTTTCTATAGGCAAGTGTTTACCATTCATGCACATGCGCATAAAGAGCAAATTTCTCCAGATTTTCGAATTTGTGTCCTTTGATGGAATTACAGTTGTTTTACTTTAAATCTGCCCATTACAGTAACTGGCACTTGCCATAGCTATTCAATAGGACTCTACTACGTTTGCTCTGTCTTGCTCAGTCAGCTAGCGCTGTCCCGCATAATGCGTACATTACTAATGCTAATGAATATCTGGCGACGGCATGCGATTACCTATACCATGCGGCACCTAGGTAATAATTTTTCAATTAGAAAAACAATAATAAAAATTGTTTGTTTTTTTATTTTATCAATAAAAAAAGCAAAATGTATAGAAAGTAGAACACCTCGAAAAGACCACACAAAAACTTTCGTTGGGCCATGAGTTGGACATGCTTACTTTAAATATTCAGCCGAATCCAAGTGAGGATCACGATTCTCAGTTATGAAGCTGCGACTCTTAAAAAGAAGTAGCATAACTAAATATTATGAACCTGTCATCTTTATTGAACAGACCATTATCTTATTCGTTGATCAACTTCTTTAAATTGCTGTTTCTGTGTGTATTTAAAAGGAAATAATAATAAAATTATATTCGTACAGCCCACACGGCTAGCTCTCTTTATGAGATATAAATAGCACATTACTAGCTTTCTATGTTTATAATAGCAGTCTACACATATCCATAAACTATTTATTTTTAGTAGACAAGACGAATAAGATATTAACCCTTTATATGCCGTTGGTGTAACATAGATATCAGTCCAATTATTAAAGACTTATCATAAAAACGTTGTCAGAATATATTAATTTATAATTATCTGTATTTAAAAATTAAAATATATTCTGATATAACTTTTAAATGTAATAATAAATAGCAGAAATATTTAACAAAAAACTAAATCGCAAAACGTAAGAATAAACGATACATTCTTTATTAGTCAATGTAGATAAAGTATTTATAGATAAATTATTAATAAAATTGTATATTTTTACAGCAACATAATTCGACTAAAAATATTAAAAATCGCACTTTGAGAATAACTCCAAGAATCCTTTTGTTACAATAATTTCAATACGAGTAGTTACAATAAATGCAGAAAATAAATAAATTGAAATGTATTAATTTAAATAAACAATCAAACGGATATAACTAAATACTCATTAATCTAAGTCGACCATCATCATTCTTTTACAAATCTCGTTCTTATATAGAATTGTTCCAAAATTGAAATTTTACTTTCATTAGAATTTATTCAAACTGAACTGGAACAATTATTCCGTATTTTAATTTACACTTGCGGTACTTAAAATTTTAGACACATTGAAATAATATTTTCTAAATTTAAAATTATTTACGTATGGAGCTGAATTTACATTAAAAATAAAATAATGTGAATGTGCGGGAATTGGTACTTAGTTCAAAATTAGTAGACTTGTTAAGTTATTAATTTACTCTGAAGTTTATTATAAATACATACTTTAATTCTTCACAAGATGCAGCAGTCGCGTGGTCACGTTTTGAAGCTTTCGGAAAATCTCGTGGTTTTAAAAAAGGCGACAGTGTTTTAAATTTAAACCGCGCACGCCAGACGTGGAGTATTTTGAGCATATGTTCTTACTATGATGAAGTTTTTGGATATTGTGCTAGTGAACACTGCAGTATTATTAATTAAACCTTTAAACAACTATAAACCAACGCTTTTTTTATCGATTATTACAATTTGCATGTTTAATTAAAGAACAACTTTACAGCTCAAATTGTTATTCTGTACATGTTTAAAATATGATACGTTTTAAAGATAGTTTTTTTTTATATTTCAAGGTGTCTTTGTATTTGACATTAATTAAGACAGTCTTACATTACTGTTTTCTTTTTTTTTTAATTAGAGTTATTGTCAAGTATTCTTATTACAGGGACGGCTTTCTCATACAAATCAAATGCAATTTCATTTTCACAACCATCAGAGTTGGCAATTCACCAAAGTTTTCTTTAAAAAGAAGTTTAAAAAAAATAGTAATACTTCTATAAGATAAACATATTTTATATATATATATTGCTTTATACAAAACTGGATCATCCAATCCAACTGTTAAATATAAGAATTTTCAAGTCTTAATTAATCAAGATTACTGTGTTTTAGCATGCAAACATATTACTAATTCTATATTTTTCCACTAAGCAATTTAATTATTAACCACTAAAAATATATGAAAAAAATATTCTAAGAAACTTTTACACATACTATCTATTATTTTGCCAACAAAACAAAAGGGGCTCATACATATATCATATAAATAGCACCAATAACCATTTTGATTCAAATTCCATTAAGGGCAATTATTTAGAATATTTATTAATGGTAAATTAAAAACCAACGTTCTTTAATCAAAAAACTTGCAAAAAATTGAGATGTAAGTGATGTGTATGTAAATAAAAATGTTCCAAATTTAAAATCTACAATGCGCTTACACTAATCATATAGAATCTGATGACATTTTGTCGTTACATTAGATTTGAAAAACTAAACTAATACACTGGAGCACTCGCGTTTCATTTTCCAATATTATAATTCTAGTATTGCACATCTCATTCGAAAATATCGAGGTAACCTTTGGATTCGGATAATAAACAGTAAATGACGTCAGAGAGCGTTAAACGTTCTTATACCAAAAGAGTGATTTCGTGCTTGTTTCCACGCTTAATGTTAGCTTTGGTTTCGTTTTCTCGTGTTATTGATAACAGTTTGGTAACATCTGGAATGTTGCCATGTTCATAATATATAAATGAATTTTCATATCAAAATAATTATTGCATTCTAATTGTGCTTTAACGTAAGCTACCTTGACATAAATATTAATAATTGAAAATAAATAAAATCGTGTCTTCTGTTAAATTCAAACAAAATATTTCTGTTTTTAAAGCACTATCGTCCTGTACTTCACTGAGGTATTGGATTTTTTTCTAATGCTACTATTATTATGACAAACAAAAGAAACAAAACAGAACAGAATACTGTTGGTTTTGACTAGATTCACATGAATTCATTTTTTTTACGTTTCAACAACTATTGTCATATTAATTGTGCACAGAAAATTGCAAAAAATAATACTATTGAGAAATCGCAATTTGAAATAGACAGGCGAAGTAAGAACAGTCAAATTTAGTGCTGTTTTTAGATAAGATAACATAATACGACATATGTTTAATAATATTGACATCTAAGATTTAGTTAAAAAATAGCTTTCATTTGAATTCTCAGATGATTATTGGTGCAACAGTTAAATATATTTAATATTCATGATAACATATCATTGATATTCTAGTCGTATTTTAAATTATGGTGTAATTTTTAAAAAAATATTTCAATTTGGTTATAAAAACATGAATAAAATAAAAACCATTGAATTTTATGCAGGCATAGTTAAAAATATTTAATATTTTAGGAAAAAGAATTTTGTACAAAAAAAGCTTTATTTGAAATAAAAGATTTTTATCTGAATATATCATTTTGTAATAATAGTTTTGCGATAACTTTGCATACTAAAAAGCTCATTCTTATAATAAAGATTTTTCATGAAATTTGTAAAATTGTTATTAACATTACAGCGGTTGACGTAGAGGCGTAGAGGGAAAATATTGGCTTCTACGCAGGCTTTCCAAGGACTTGAAGGTTTTGCTACGCTTTGAAGGACAAGTCCGAACGAAATTAGTTTGCATCGAGGCAATTCGCAAGCGTTCCAAATGCAATGTGCATAAATGTAACGAAAATAGAATGAAGAAAATCACTGCAACATTATTTTAAAATATGTCTTCACGAAACAGGACAAGTTGATTCGTCACGTATATTCAAACTCTTTACTTTAAAAAACTTGTTACCTTTTTATTAGCTTCAGTCAATTTAAAAATGTAAAATTCTTAACCTCTTAATTAAGCTAAATTTCATTATTATTACAATAATGGAATTGTAATTTCATTGATGTAAAATGGCTGGTATATTTTGATAGGCTCATCAAACAATCGATAACAATTTACTAACAATATCATACCGGGAAGTTTCCTGATTTCATAGAATTCAAAATCATTCCAGCTTAATGTTGTTGATGCCCTGGTAATAATGTAAAATATTTATAAATCTTCAGTGTTTTAAAACTAAAATATACAATAAATAGATTTTCTCTGTCTGGATAACAATCTTCTTAACGAAAACGTTACAAGCATTGTAGTTGTTGGTGATAATGATGTTTAAGCTAGAAGTGGATATACTTGGAAAGTTTATATAGTGCACCACTTATAATATGTGATACAATATGCAGAATTTCCTAATGAAATCTAACAAAAAATAATTAAATCTTAAATTTATAATACATACAATTATTGAATGATAGTAGTATTTTTATTACGCTATAAAAATAATGCCTATAGTCAAAACTATAAAAATAACTTATTTTTTTTAAATGAATATAATAATATATGTACATCAACTGGTTAGTAATGTTAGTGTTATTAATTGACTTATAAATTTATTATTAATACAATAATCTAACGAGTTCTATAAAATCGACATGGATGGCTTAATATCGTCGAAAGACTAAATTGAACAGTTTAACCTATAAATAAAATAAAATCTAATCTAATATGGAGTTGGGGCGTCCGCGGTAGGGGGGGTGAAATCTATTTTTAGAGCCTTCCCAAACCACACACAACCAATCCGTGTGGCTGTGTTCGTGTCGTGTTTATATTATACATTTGATGCGCTATTTGGGTCGAGCCGGGCTGAATGGAGCTGTACGGAGCGGGGGGCACAGAAGGCCGGTGCAACGTCCCCGTATGACCTAGATTTCCATCCATTGATCAGGTTCAATTCTGCTACCCTGCTCCCACTCTGGAAACTCCGTCATACCGATCCCACCCTGGAGAGCCTAAACGTCGGCCCCCCGTGCGTGCGTCACTGGCGGGAGCCGGGGGCCAGGTGAGCGGGCCCCCTCGAGAACGCGGGCCCCGCTTTGACGGGATGCGGTACCTGGATTTCTACGAAACCTATTGAGTTTACTGAAATGTCAAAGTGCTCTCTGAAAAACTTTGTTAATTATTGTTGAGTTTTTTTTAACCACGCGGATTTCTCAGAGGTGCAACCGAGCTGTATTATTCAGTATATTTTTTATGAAATGCATTAATGTTTCTATTGAAACGGTCTTATTCATTATTTAAAAATACCACAATTGATACATTAACTTGAATTAAGTATTATTAGAGAATTCAGAGCTTACAATAAAATGATTTTAAATAGAAAACGCAATATTAACGACAAAGTAATTAAATCAAAGTAATAATAAAAAAATATTCATCAATACGCCAAAAAAGCTGATCTTGTTGTGAGTCGATAAAGATGTCTTATTATGACAGTAAATCATTTCATATTTTTAATAATAAAATTACTTGAATATGAATGTTTTATTGTACTATTTTTAATCATTGTGTTTACTTAATTATAGTTAAGTGTAAGTGTAGTTTCTTTATAGTTTAAAATCAATGTATCAATATTTTATATTATTAGCAATTGTTTAATTTGTCATTGTTTGCATCTGTCTTAAAATATCAATTTGTTTGCTTCACCAAATTGGTTTGACATTTTTGCTAGTAAAATGAGTGTTTTTTTAGATAAATATAATAAAAAAAAAACAGTACAGACATATTTAAATTCAATTGATATCCGTGAAGATAAACGTATTATTAATGCAGCCTTTTTTCTGCGTGTGTCTAATAATGCATAATTTATAAAATTCACACACCAATTTAAAAGTAATGTATTTTACCAGTTCGCCGATAAATAGATTATGAGAAGCTTGGTATCAATCTCATAATATATACTTGTTATGGCCAGAAAGATCCAAGTTTTTCATCAGCCTTTTTCATGATTGCAGTACATTTGGCATCATAAGAAATTGTTAATTTTCACTTCCAATATATATTCATGGTAATTTACAATTTTTTGTATGTACGAAAAATTGTGCTCCTGTGTTTTTTTGCGATTTTCTCAAAAGAATATGATAATGTATTCAATGCATTTTCTAATTGAAATAAAAGCGATTGTTTTATAAAATATATGAGAGTATTACTTGCAAACACGGCTTATTTCAAAATGGTAAAGAAATTAAACTTGAATTTTATTTTGAAAAACTTTTTACATTTAAAAAGTATTTTTAGTCTTACATTAGGTACTTTAGAATGATATTTTGGATGTTGTCAAGCCCAAACATGGCAAAAGACTGATTTCTAAAAATACTTTCAAAAAATATTTTTATATACTACTTATACGGTTATAACATATTCGACGATGCACTTTGAGAGATCGAATAATATTTCTTTACTACAATCATTGAAATAAAAATAATGCTTGATTATATTATTTAAGTATATATCGAGGTATTCACTTTATAGTTTCTTTTATATTGATAACTAAATGTGTCGAATATAAAGAAGCTCATTTTCTTGGAAAATAGTTCCGTACTGAATAAGTCTACAGTTTTTCTTTCCTTGATGCAACAGGACTTGTAGACAAAGGTTTTTGTCGGTTTTCGTACACTGTTGAAAGTTGAAACATTGTACGCGAGTGTTATTTTGAGCAAGTCTAGCTTTACAAGCTGGTTTATTTAAAAAACGCAGGTATAAATAACGCATTTACTCCTTACTAAGGCCTTTCAGTTTAAACACGAATAAAACATACTTGCGGAATACTTCATTGAAAGCAGTTTTTATTTTATATTTCACTGTTATTATATTATGGTAATGTATAATTTAAGTTAAAAGTGTTGCTCCATAAAAAATTCGATTGGTTTTTCTTGTTATTGTCTATATGATATGAATTTAGTCAATCGGGATAAAAAGATTCATCGTGAATAATAAAAATGCATTCTCAGATATACCATTCAAACAGATTCCAATGAATATGTAATCAAGGAATGCAATGGTGAAGCTAGCATTGTATTACACAATTTTTATATTGGTAATCAGCTATGAAGATGTTATACCATTATTTTTTATTATTATTTATTTCAGTGTTTATTTTTAGCGGATATAATTAATCGTTAATTCATAAAAAAGTTAGGTTACGATGGAAAAATACATGTATATATTAAATTTTAGGGCGTCAAGTAATGTTCATTATATCATATTTAAATTAGATAAGCTTGTAGACAAATTAACTATATTACAATTTCAATTAATTTGTTTATTGCTGTATCTTATTGAATTGTGTGTGCATTTATCACGACCATGGAATTTGGCTGCCTATAGTATCGTCTGCGAGGCTTATGCCTGTAGCTCGGGGTCGAGTGGCTTGCGTCTTCGTCCGGCCCTGGGCCGTTGTACAGGGGGGGACTCGGAGCCACCTCGGCCGCCCGGGGGCGCGCTCCATTCAAAAAGTCGTCCCGGCGACCCACTTACGCGTCGTGTGACGTCCATTGATGAAACTGGGACGCGCAACGTGACGTCACGATGCATGCGCCCCTCGCGGCGGCGTAACTACTGGCGCCTTGCGACTAAGGAACACCGGAAGTACATGCGAACATTGTTGGCACTGCCAGGAGCGTGCGGCATGACGCTATCGCTTCGCCACACTACACCAGCCATCAAAACAGCTTACACAACTAGAGTTGAAGCATACAAACAACCATGAATACTATCCCCTGCCTATTCTTTGCAAAACGTGCATTTTACATATTGTTTATCATTAGCCATTCTTCGAAAACTTTGGTTATATCATCCCCCAACTGTAATTTCTTACACTTTTGGTTATTTAAACCAAAATAATATGTTTGTCTATTCAATATAAATAACTGAAACTAAAATTTTCATCACTGACAGCGTTAACTTATGATAGTTGAACAAAGGCAGAAATTTACTTTTACCGCTATAATTAACAGTCCTAATTCGATTCCACAGTCAAGGGCTACAATTCTCGAATGGAAACATGTTTATATTATACTGGTTGTGGATGTTTATACCAATACATGAATGATTGTGATATTGTATATTCTTTTATACGCTGCCCAATTCGATAAACGCAAAAGCGCTGAGAAATTGATTCGTAATCAACCTTCCATTCTTAGTCTTGCTGTATGAGGAGGTTGAGCGACCGACTCACAACCCGTTTTGAAAAAATAATTAGAATAATCTATAGTCGTCATGATGGTATCGGAAGAGAATAAAAAACACGTATTTTTAAAAATCATTTTACGTATAAATAAAACAATATATTCAATTGATTAAAAGTGTTATAAACGTGAAATTTTTTACCATCTGCAGTGTTATTTTGATTTATGGACAAATAGTTCGTAAAATGAATCAATATATTTAATAATTTTGAATAAGATTACCGCATAACTTGAAACTAAAAAAAAAATAAGAGACCTTAATAAGCATCATTATTATTTATTTATACTTCATAATGTCAAATTTAAACGGCATTCATTTCTTTGAAAAAATGCATAAATTGCAGTTTTTTGCAAGCCTGTTCATAAGCGGAACATTAAAAATGCATTGAAAGCTTTTGACATAAATGCACGTCGCGAAATAAAAACAAAACATCTCGTTTTTCTTCAAGCAGCCTCTACGGCTGTGCTTGGATATTTAAGCTCACCCCAACAACTCACGGTGTCAGTTCATTTATTCAGAAACAAATGAAAGCTGTGTTTTGTTAATTTATTGACCGTAAATTTGTAATATATCGTGATAATTAATTGAGTTTAAACGTAATTTTAAAGCGCTTAGTTTTGTAGAACTTTCAACAAATACGACATATTTAAAAAAATATTCAAAATTAATTCTTAAAAATAGCTGGTACTCATTAAAATTATACATGTTGTTGTAACAGATTTTTTTTTCACAAAAACTTATTTTATAAATTTAGGTGTCTATTATTGAGTATGTTTAATTATTTAAAATCTGTAAAAATAAAGAACGATACAATATAACAACTTTACTCTATTCAAATAATAAATAACAGTTTCAATGTGACGTGTGCATAATATCAAAACAAATATATTTGAAAAGTTTTACTTAAGGAGCTAGTTATACATAATTATTGGCAATTCGGTGTTAAATATAATAAAATCGAAAACTATAAATATTAAGTGGCGGAAAAAATATTTAATATTATTTATAAGTATCAGTAGGTTATATTTGATAAAATAAATGCCTATTTAGCTTCAATAATGTTTATTTTGATACGATTGTTTTATTTTTTATAAGTAGCGATTCCCCATCAGCATTTTATCAATGAAAATTTATATGCCACATCTCTATGAGCGATCCGGTTTCGGATTCTAAAAATACCCACAAAGCAGCATTGCCTGTTTGTGCAATGCCTCCGCGGGGGCGAAGGCCCCGTTGAAACGGTCGGGGCTATCCCGCTACGGGACGTCATATACCCCGAACGCGGGACTTACGTGAGAATCGTGCCCCACCATCGCCCCTCCCGAATTATTTAGGTTAACGATATTTGAGGCGGGTATCCTACTGGCTTTGGCTATGACGTCACCGGGGGTCGGCGTCTCCCAGCGTACACTTTGTTGAGGCGCCGCGGTCGTCATCGCGCCGAACGCCTGCCATGGGCGCCGCTTTTCAGCGATTTAGAAGCCCTTTTTATTGCATAAATATTCAATACACGCGAATAGAACGAAAATAATTATACTGGCACGGACTGTACTCAATGGGTCGCTACTAATACATCGACGACGAGAGATAGGGTATCGAACAAATTAAGCCATTCTGATTTAATAATTTCTCTTAATAAAGTTGATAAAAAAATCAAGAACGTATGACTCATTGTTGCTTACTTTCTCTCTTTTTCTCTGTGAAAATTATACCTTTACAGCATTTTATCAATACACTGCCTTACTTCAATAAGATACTGCCGTATTTAGCATTTAAATAAAAAACAAACCATTTCGTAAAATAAAAAGGTATTGAAAACACAAACAAAGCAGTTAGTTAATTTCTCATATTGTGTTCAATAATTGCATCGTTATAACTCGAATAATTTCAGGTAAAACGCAATAACTTCTTGATTTTATTTACCTATAATGGTATTCTAACTGTTATTAGTACATCGTTAAAATATCAGCAAAGTTATACCAAACACTATGTAAGATTAAAATATCATTTTGGTCAATGTTTTTAAGATACTTTACGTAACGTATACTATCTAACACTTTAAAAATGAATAATTGTAATAAGTTACAATTAGTGAAATAGCAATTAGAAAAAACAAAAGATATAAGATCAACCAAGTTAATATATTGTATCAATTTGGTTTTCGAATTTCTTATTTTAATTTAAATAATCAGTCGTTGAAAGTTACACAACAACGTGTTTTGGTATTTACTTACGTTAATAATGCTTTAACTGTATTTTTTTAAATTAGCTGTTTTGAGTTATCCGAATCGTTTTTTTATCAAATTGTGATCACCACTTAACAATCTACGGCTAAGACTTCGGACAAAAATTGACTATGAAAATGAACAGTCAAAAATCAACGTAACTGTTACATACCAATAAACCCAAAATACTCTTAAAAATTACTTAACCAATAAAATTGCTTTATGAAAATGTTCTTTACTACATGTTTCTCCTTTTTTCCCCGAAAACAAACTCAATCCTACAGAAAACAATGCAATTCTCAACAGACCTGAATTGCAGATACGAAAACATCAAAAAACTTACCGTTGCAATTAAGTAAATTACGAATTACGAAATATTTTTATAAAAATTCGTAGCCATATTTCAAATATCGTTTGTTCTAAGAAAGTCTATTTGGCATGTGGTTGTTGACTTTTTCATATTAATAATTTCTTGTTATTTCGTGTAAATTATCGGTTTCCCTGTTTTCTGTGTATGACAATTTGACACTTTCTTTTTTTACAGAATTGCATTGCTATCAGCGGCATTTAGTTGTATTTAGGTAGCAGGTAGTAAAGCTTACCTTACTTTGTTGTGGTGAATTGTGATATGTAAAAAAAACAGTTCCGGAAAGAGGTGGGTGATTTTACGAATTTGTCTGCCAAATTAAGTAGCATAGAACAGAAAGTATTACCCAAGAATACATCTGTTCATAGGAGATAAACTGCAATATAAAATTTTTGTCCAGATTGAAAATTAGACATAGTATAGTGAACTCTTTACTTATATTGTAGAAAAACGCGTCGTAAAAATATTCTACAATACAAATAGTAAAAGAAAACGAGTGGTTTTCTTACAAAAACTTCATAAAGAAGCTTTGAAAAACCTTAGTGAAAAACGTTACTTTAACTGATCCCGTATTTTCATTATTTTTACAAGAAAACATTTTTTCTTTAAGTATTTAATTGATTTAATACTATTTGCATTGGAATATGTATTCGTTTTAAAATTGATATATAAATTGTTAAGCAAACGTGTCGAGTAAAAGTGGAATATTTAGATATTTGACGTTCTTAGACCCGCGACATATGATTTATATATTATATGACTATAAAATTTGAATCTTTCAAATTATGTACATTCGCACAATTTTTTTCACTAACGACCCGGGTTTCGCCTTTCGGCATCTTCAGGCGTTCAAGTGAACGGATGAACTTGAACTGTCGATTGGCGAACTTGAAGATACGATTCAAATTTAATATTAAAATTTCATCAAGCACCTTCAGTCGAAGTCTTTAATTGTATGACTATCAAAAAAATGTTAACAATAATATCTTTGAAATTGTTTTTGTATATTCAGGTGTTTCAAAATTTTTAAATAAATATAAAACAAAATGTAATTTAAGATTTCGACTGAAGGTGCTTGGTGGAATTTCAATATTAAATTTGAATCGTTCAAACTATTTCAGTTCAAGTTCATCCGTGCACTTGAATGCCTGAAGATGCCGAAAGGCGAAACCCGGGTCGTTAGTGACAAAATCTGTGAGAATGTACATAGTTTGAACGATTCAAATTTAACATAAAATGTACTTTAAAATAAGGTCAATTAGGTATTCTAATTATTTTCTTATTTCAATATTATATTTTAAATTTTTTCTGTAATGGAATAAAATTATAAATATTAAAAAATATATCGCTTAACCAATGCCATCAAAATGTTTAACGAGATAAAATCTATAATATGTTATTACAAATGCACGGCTGCCCTACCTATTCTATCAAACATAATATCTATGTAAATATACACTCTTAGACGGTAGTAGTAGAAAAATCTCTAAATAGATTTCCCAAAGTAGCGTTTACACATTGCTATGACGCAGAACGAGCAGGAGATTTCCGCAATCGATGGGATTGATGTAACCGACTCGTTTTTGTTATACTGCCAGAAAAACTAATAAGCATATTAAATCGGATCAATTTATCATTTAATATGTCAATAACCTTAAATCCACCTCGGCTTGAGTCTCACAGTGTATGTTGGCTTGCGTATCTAATGAAAGTTATGATCTAATATAATATCGTCGCTAATACTCCAAGAACACTCATCTAAAATTTGGGTAAATTTGACAGGAGAGATAAAAACGATTTTACTGCACAAATAAAAAACTTTTTACCTGCATTTATTATTGAAAATAATTAATTAATGCGTTCTGTGCTGAAAATAAATATATTTTTTATGTACAAAAAAATGCCAATGATTTAAGAGATCGCAAGAAATAAAGGAAGCGCTTTTACCAAAAAATGAGTTACATATTCTTACGATATCTTAGTTGTGTTTGTGATTGCTTAGAATAACTTTGACCAGTAAACACATTTTTTCTGATACATGGGGCAGCGATCAACGTATTTGGCTTCCGTGACGGATTTCACAGGTTCGAATCCCAGTACGAGCAGCAATTTTTCAATCGATTTCTGTTCTAAGACATCGGTGTTTGTAACGACTAAAAATAGCCTTTCACTCTTCCGATCCTCAAATAACGGGACAAAGTGAGAGCGATTTGCTAACCACTAGTCTTGTTCTACCCTACCCTTTATCCCTACTGATTTCTTCTTAAAGATAGGTTGAGAAACTGACTATATTAGAAGATCATATGCTTTACAACGAACAAGGATTAAAAAACACGTAAGGCCAAAATAGTATAAAAACTAAATTGCGGCGATTTTCAACATTTTTTAAACTAACAGTATTAACTTGACAGATCTGTCAAATTTGCAGTCATAATCTAAAATATGATTGTCACTAAAAACATATGCTTAATAACTGTGTTAAATATTTAGTCGTTTTATTATAGTCATAGTTTTACTTAGAACTGTAACCAACTTACTATCTAAAATCCAAAATAAATGAATCGACGTAATACATTTTGACACGTTTCTGAAATATTTTGAAGAAAACAGTCATTGCGTTATTCGTGACAAAATATATGGTCTCATGCGGTGCAGAGTCTCGTTTTTCCCGTACTTGGCATAGCTGAAATAACTACTGATGCAGCTATTTTATCTAATCATTCCTTTTATGAATTCGCATTCTAGAATACCAGTATTAATACAACACAGTTTTACACTGCACTCTCTTTTAACACGTTTCTAAATAACACGATGCTATGTCCCTTGAATTTACTTACTTCTTAGTAGTATGCGTAGAGAGTTGTAGAAAAACATTACACATGCTCTGGATATCTCGATTTTCAAGTGATGAAAGCGATGTCGCATCAAATGTGCATAAACGGGTTTGTGTATTGTCTGATAGTTAATAATATTTGTTACGTTTAATTGATTTTTATACAATGACCCACCATTATTTATTTTATTTTAGTATTCTTCTTTACACGATTATTGCGTAGAAGGTATCCAAAGTGTGAGAAGAGAGTCCAGTGTATATATTTTTCATAGATGTAGAAAAATTGACTGACTTCAATATTCTTATTTTGACATTATTACTTGTCAAATATATTTACGTATTTTTTTAAATTCAAAAATCCATTTAATTAATAACGTATTTTCATCATAAAAGTTGTTATTTTGCACGTTAGTCTAAAAAAATGGGAAGTGTTCGAGTTTTTCGTTTTCGCAAGTCATCGCCAAGCACAACAGGTTCACCTCAACCCTCTTACAATTCCAAATATACTTCTATGCGGTTCACAAGTGGTAATCGTTTGCAATAGCTGTATTTTTAGAAGCATTTTTTTTAATTGACCACATTTTTGAGAATGAGAGGCTTGGTTGAAGGCAAACAATAACTGTTAATTTTGCATTTTTAATCTGCTGATGATTTAAAATATATATATATATATATGAACAATGAATTTAATAAATCATTACACATATACAGTAGATTATCGAACAATCGTATTTTAACGGACTAAAATAATGTTGGACAACAACTAACGCAGGATAAGGGAATGAATAATAATTCCTTAATATTGACAATTAGCACATAATTTTGTTAAAGAAATGTTCAGTTATGACACAAACACATTTTTTAAATAAAGTAATAAATTTTAAAGAGTCCTAAATTAAAGATTACTTATTTTATTTCTTACATTAGATAAAAATACTCTGTATCGCAAATACATTGTTTTTTTGATAACTGATGAAAGCAATACAAACGTTTATCGTCATCATATTTCATAAGCAAAATTGTGTATCGTATTTATTCTTTACAAAAATGAGTAATTCAGGAAAACTAGATAAAATTGAAATTATAAATGTGGGTAGACTTTACTTATAACAACCAATTGTTTGATATTTTTTTGTGTCTTGATTAAATGAACGTTATATAAAGGAAAACCACAGACTGAAGAATCATAGATTTAATTCAAGTGATATCTAAAGGTATACAATAAAAAAAAAGTATTCTAAATTCATAAAATATATCTAAGCATACGGTAGTAGCTAATGTTTTTTAATAAATTGTTTCCTGTAATGAAATACACTACAATATACAAGAAAATGTGTGAATTGCAAAAACAAATTAACCACAAATCAATCAAAACAATTTATAGCACATAAAAGCTTGCGGTGACTAAATTTAAGGTTTTTTGTAGTATTGTAAATAAAACGTGTAACTGTAAGTGTAAGATACTAAAAAGTGGTAATCTGTAAAAATATTTGTTTGTCATATTGTCTACGTTAAGTTTTTGATGACTTACGCGGTCTATTTGTGGTAATTCATTTCCAATATAAAACTCAAGATGTTTCTCCAATAGGCTAAACAGTTTTTGTTATATAATCGATTCCTAGAATAACCGTTTTAATAAAACTAATATTGGTATGAATTGAAATTTATTGTTCTCCAAACTTTTCGTGGCAATTATTTGTTTATTGCAATGTAAAAATATTTTTTTTAATATACTTCTGAGACTGAAAGAAGTTTTTTATAACTTTTTTTATAGATAATATTATTAAAAATACATGAGTAAAAGTTTTTGAAAAGTATAAATAAAATTGCGCCTTACGATTATTTATAAGTGTGTCATTAAAATAAATGAACCAGAGCTATTATAAGCGACTAATGATTGTCATTTGGAAAGCTATTTTTAACGAAATAGATTCTTGTTAGCCAACTCATTGACATGATAATAGATTTACGCGACTCGGCGAGCACGTGTGTTTAAATGTGCGTCTCTATTCGTAGTAAAAGGTCTTGTGTCTTTTATAATGAGTTTTATTTATAATTAGAAAAATGAAAGCACAAAAATGTGATTAGTGGCACGCTAAAACTGGCCCAGTATTTTTTATTTACAGAATTCTCATGTCTATTATTGTGAGACATTTAATTATGAACAGAAAACATATTGAGCTTTTGCTAAATGGGTTATTTCTATTATGCTACAACTAATATCAATACGTATGCAACTATGAATTGTTTATGTATAACATTTTTTATGAAATTTGCTCACCTAGTAATATTTTCAAACAATAAAAAGTATTTATTTAACTTCGGAACAATATTTTCGTATCAATTAAAAATGATCTAAAGCAGACTAAACATATTTTTAATAACAAATTTTTACACTGAATTAAGAGTTTACACGTTTTAAATTATTCCTATTCAACATTTGTATGCATTGTAATACTAAGAAATTAAATTTTATTGAAGTCCATTGATATCGCAGCGTGAAAAATAATATATATTTTGATAAAAAAGTGCGGTTATAAATAAAAAAAAATCTCCATACTGATTGCCCATAAGTTCTTTATTTTTAATAAAGATTGTATCAGACCACTACAAATTTTGAAACAAATATTTTTTTACTTTTTATTACCCTATTAAATACCGTTATTGGAATCAAATTTAAAAATAGTAAAGAGTTAATTTGGTTTGAAATAATTATCGTATGAAATATGCAAAAAAAAAATGATAAAATCATATTTAAATTCAATACCAATAATCGCTGAATTCCAGCGTAAATAGTGAATTTTCCATTGTTTTAATGAGAATTTTTTTCAACAAAAATAATGGCTTTAATAAAAAAATGTTTTTTTAATATTTTTAGATGGTTTATTATTTCTTTTTACCGGTGAAATTTAAGTACACATCATTAAATTGTAAATATTATTACAAATAAATCTATATTTGTATATTTAACACCATACAATTAAGGCTTACTGGTATGGCGAATTATTCATAGCTTAATCGACATTGCCGTTGTTTTGAAAAAAAGTGTTTAACTATTTCTCCTCTCAAAAGAAAACATACCTGTAATCGCTCCTTTTAATGATTAAGTAATAAAAGTTCACTGTACATATACACGAAAATCATATCATGATAATGAATGAGTCCACTTAATTACTAATGAGTACACTTTTGGTAATTGTACGATGACAGTAAAAATATCCAAAAACAAGCAAACTTCAATGAAACAAAAACGTTTATCTTTAAACCCTCAATAAATTATCATTAACTAAAATCATTTTAATGTGCTCGTGCGTGAATAAACACTTATGGCAATGGCAAATTATCAATAACACAACCATCTTTTTGGTTTTTCATATAACTGACGAGTGTTCACTGCAAAGGTTCGTCCTTTTAATTGTAAATGTACACTTTAATTGTTTCACATTTTTTGCTCTCCTGGAAAGTTGTCTTCTTGAACATTCACAAGTCCGAGCAACAGCAACATTTCCTTTTCTCATTTGAAAGTGATTTTCGAAGACAAATAATTTATCTCTACAAAAAAACGTACTTTTTTTTAGTGATAAATTATTAAGATTAAAGCAATTACTGTGTTGAAATGAAATCAACGAAAATATTTTATATGCATTATTTGATTGAACAATCGGAATTTTATTTTACTATAAAAATCACCTTCTACCAGCTGCAACACAAATAATGGTCGAATCAAAGTGCGTGCCGTGGTTATTTTTTTATTCGCAAAAGTCATGGATGAGCATTTTAAGAAGTAATCCACATACGACATGTTTGATTTATTTGAAGAAATTTGCAATCGAAATGGGAAATTTTCTGATTCAATTTATTATTATAAAATAATAATTTTATCAGTGATGCTTAATGAATGTACTTGCTTATTTAACGAAATCTATCTCAGAATTAATAAATGTCAATTTTGTCCTGCAAAATTTCGAATATTATAACCGTATACTGACATTCTACATAGAATTAACAACAATTAAAATTTATATTTTCGCCGTATGCGATCAAAATTTTTGCAATTTATTCAGTAAATACAGTCAAGATCTGAAATAAATGAACGATAAACAAGTGTATTTTAAGGGTATGAATATATACTAAGTTTAAAATCGCTGGCTTAAAATTTAAAGTGGCTAACTGATAAATTCGTATTGGAAGAGTCAAACGAAAACTCTGTAAACTTAGTTTATTAAAAGTTAATAAGCGATTCTCACAGGACATGATTCTCATTTTGACTAAAAAAAGTCAGGATCTTTCCATTTTCTCGGACAGCGCCCTCGAATGTATTATAGCTAGAGTTAATATCTTCGCTCAAAATTTATATCCCACAAACTATACGGACGTATGCTTAAATTATAACGAAACATCAGTCATATACTTCACAAATATAATAATTTTACTATACGTATATATGATTCACAGATGTCTTATTTTTTTAAAGAATTTGTGAAAATACTTTGAGAATCATTAGATATTAATTGAAAGATCAATATGCTCCTTACTCTATGATTAAAATAAGTTTTTTTACGTTTCAATATTTCTTTAATTTTTAGATTTAAATTCAATAATGTTAAATTACTTGTAGATATCCAGGGATGCAAAATAGCTGTAAAAAAAAGGATTTGAAGCGTTCATTAAAATTACAATTCACGACCAAAAATCTTTGTTTTAACAAAATACATATTTTAACTAAACTTCGCCTTGATATATTTTTAAGGCCATTCCATTCATAAATATACGTAATAATTTATTATTATTTTTATCAGCAGGAAGGTAAAAAGCCGCAAAGCGATTATTCAACAATGTACGCCATGTAATCGTTTACAGATATGGCTAACAAATTAATCTCCATAGTTTTAAACTAGCTGCCACATAAATAGTAGTAAGTAATGCTAAACACGTGGCCTTAATATTCTTCAAAGCTATACAATCAAAACGGCTCTGCACAAAGTCAATGTCTTCCGAATTACTGAACTATTTTCAGGGCTTCAAATGTCCAGAGGACGAACTTTCGCTTTTTTTCAATCTGTTATGGTACTTTAAGTGTAACCTTGTGAATGCAATATTCTTAGTGAAAAAGGATAATTAATTGTTGCAGGAAGATAATATTATTGGTTTATTGCAATCGTGTCATCGGTTTCATTCAGGTTCTTCGTTTAGCGCTATCATATTATTTTCAGCTTGTGAAATAAGTATTCCAGTTTCATTCAAAATTTTACTTAAGGAATAAGTATGAAACCTATTGTTTTATTTATATAAATAAAGTATCTCTTGATTTCCCATGAATTTTCAGTGGAAATAGTTGTATCTAAACATGTTTAAAAACAATTACAAGGAGAGGAGGTCTCTTAATTCAGTTAATTTATAACTTCGATATTTTCATCTCGAAGCATTGTGATTTGAAAGAATAAAACATCCGGGGTGATAACTTGATGAATTAATTGGATGCTAGACTCTTTTTGATTTCGCCAAAAATCTATAGACAATAAAATAGATCGGAATTACTGTAAACATTCTTAGCGTCTAAAATAAAAACATCGATAGAAAGATTTTGACTGTATTTTTCTGCAAATAGTTGATTCTGTAGTTCTTGGAGACTTTTGACAAGCATTTGTTGAAGTTACTTCTAGTATTTACGAAATCAATGAATTCAATATTACCAAAGAGATTCAAATAAATTTGGTACGAGATAATTTTCATAATAGTTGATTGACGGGTATCAAATACTAAGAATTTTATACTTCCTAATAACATTGTTTTCTATGTATGTACATACATACATGGTATTGAATAATTGTTAATTTATATTTTATAACCCATTATATTAATCGTATGTCTTTAAAAATCTTGAATATAATATAATAAAATCTTGAATATAAATTTTTCGTTGCTTAACAAATACATGTCTGTAAAATTTTCATATAAGCAAAATATTTTAAACGTATTACTAATTGTTACTGTAAGTAAAATCATTTTCTTATTGCTTACTAATAGATTTTAACTTTTAGTGAAAATACATAATAGCACCAATGTAAGATTCTGATCAAAATCATACCTTTATGATAATTTGTTCATTTTTCTCAGTTAAAAACTGTAAATCTGAAAATTGGACTTTGTGCAAACTGTGGAATATGGAAATAACACAACTAATTGTTGATGAAAATTCCCAGAAACAGTGCGAAAGATTATATATTTATATAAAAGTATGAATCGGAGAAAAATAATAAATATTGAAAACTATAATACACATAGTTTTTATAAGTCTAGAGCACTTATTCAATGCGTTCTTTCATTTGACTGTGATAAGAATATCCACAAAATATAAATATTGCTAAACACCTGAAACCACCGATTTACCTCAAAGAACTGCGGTCATATCTCCAAAGGATCATAAAATTTCTCCTAAAGCTAATTTTGTTTTTTTGTACAACATTTTTTGAATGTCGTTAAATCTGTTTCTAGGGAAAACGATTATGTACTTTTATTGTTTCCAAAGTCAGTTGCTTAAATTCTTCAACAGAAAATTATTCTTCTGGTCTGGTGTGGTTTTGATTGGAATCATTTTTTTTTATATTCTCGAGTGTAAATTAGATATAAGAATACTTTTAAATCTTCCAAACATTTTAAATTTTCGATTGACTGAAAAATGTGTTCGGCTGATTTAATTAATCTTTATCTGCTTTTTAGGTAAATTTTATGTTATCGATTATTATACAAAATAAGAAGCAAATTCTTTTGTATTATAGTGATAATTGTGTTTCGTGCATGCAACATTAGAAAAGACAAAGGTAAAACTTGGATTTATTAAAATTTCAAGTGTTTTTTTTAACCAATAATTCATAGTTACTTCTAATGTATCTGTTCTTGGCAATAAAAAACACTTGTTAACCATAAACATCTGTCATTATTTTGTAGTGCTGTAAGCAAGGCTTAAGTTTTATTTGTTTATATTTTTTATGATTAGCATTAGTGTAAAAATTAGTACATATTAAAATATTGATTGCGGTACATAGTATTTTTAAGTAAATAGAACATTATTTTTTGCTTAAAAACCATTACCCAAAAATTCGAAGTATTTTTGACTCTACTAAACACACTGGTTTCTTTCTAGGTAATAGTATTAAAGGTACCGTCTGTCTATCTTGTAATGATATCAATGTCTAAATTACACACGAATAAACCTGTACACAGCCTGATTTCTCAGTATGCAGCAGATCTAAAAACAGACATCGCGACGAGGAAATAACCAAATAGAGCTATAGTGATTTCATCCAATACATCTAATGGAAGATTACCCCGAGATGAATCGTTGTGGATGAAAAACAAAACGGTACAAGCAAAATAATAATGCTGGAAATATTTTTCATCATCAAAGATCATTTTGATTTTCAAAAAATATTACGGGGAAAAGTATCAAAAATAGTCGACATTCTGTCACAATAGATAACGTAGCCTTGCTTTTAAAAAATAATTTCATAATCATAGACATTTTTAACATATCTTTATTTATGGCAATAAAAGGCTTCGCAAAGATGTTTATCATTGGCAATGTAGCTGAGTAAAATCTATATTTGTATAAATAATTACTGAATTAAACCCAGAAACTTTAACGCATTCAAAGTAATCATATCTTTGTAATTACGGAACCGATTTACAATGTAAATTAAATTAAGTCACCATAAAAGAAATATTCTTATGTTTTGGGTGGTTTATTAATTGACTTATATTTTTATTCGCCAGTTGTAAATATATAAATACTGAAATCTTGTGACTCATTGTGTAGATCTTTTTATTGAATTTAACATAAAAATAAACATCTTATTTTTGTTATCACGTCTTATCTATAAGACGGTTTCATTTTTTGTTTCGTATTAAATTATATTCAAAAACAATGGGTTTTAAATTATTTTAAATGAAGTTCCACAAAGTTACCGCTAAATCAATATTATTATAGTTTACGGTGATAGCATATTATAATCCATTTAAATTATTAAAACTAAGAGTGTAATTCATATGACATTTCGAATCGTGAAAAATGATTTTGACTTTCAAATATGCATTTTTCTAAGTATAAAAACCATATCTATCTATTTTTATTATATTATTAAAATGTTTTAAGTGACATATTTAGAAATGTTTCCTGATAAATTTTCTCATAGCTTACGGGCAGAATATAAATTCTTTCATTACTTTTCAAGCACTTTGGCTATATTTAGATAAAAATGGAGAGTAAATCTAGTTTGATGACATTTTCAACATGATCTTGTCTCAAACCTAATTGAAGATTTATGTTGGTTAAGAAGTAATCATGAAACCTAAGCCATTCATCGTTCGGAATCTTTTTATCGTTTCCTCAAAACTTTATCTAGATACGTGAACTTTTTGTAGTATGCTCGTACAACTATGTACTTTCTTATCAAAATGACCTAACGCGATTTCGTTGCAATTTATTACTACATATTCGATAGGCTTAATATGATACAATGAATAATTCTAGTTTTAATTATGAACAGAACATCTACACTTCATCGTCAAAAATCGACGGTTAAATGATCATTTACGTTAGTATCAACGACGAATACGGAAATGGACATTACTGACGATTTCTGTTTTGTAATGAGTGCGAAAGTCTCCTCTTATTTACATGACGTACAACGACTTATGATACACGTCGTGCAATTATTTACTTACCTGCCTGATAACAAAAGGTTATCAATTGCTATGAATGTTTCATCGCACGTGTGCTGTTTTTGCTGATTTCAGTCGAAGTTATATCAAAGAGCCGTCGAAGTTTTTTCAGTTAACTTGACTGAAGAAGACAAAAATATTTACTCCTACAACTTAAAAAAATACATGATTAAACAAAGATTTACGTTCGAGTGTACTAATAGTATCAAACGTGCTATAATTTGGTATTCAATCAATTTTTCTGAATCTTCTACCATGCAGTTTTCGGCAAAGATAAAAATACTAGTTTACCGTTGCATCAATTATTTTATTTTCTTAACATAATTGAATTTGAATATTTCTGCTAATTTTTAGAGATTTGGCGCTTCAACTTTTGTTTATCAATTTAAGCGATAAAAAGAAATACATTTGCAATAATGAATCTTCATAATTTTACAAAGCAAAGAACTCACTCATCAAAATGTTCTTCGGAATACTGAACCACCAAATTCAGATAAAAGATGCTTTTAACTGTTGATTCTCGCAACACTTTTGATTTGAAGACTTGTGACGTGATGTTTTTGAAAGACTTCTTCTTTGTTAAATAAAATGTGTATACATCGATTGATATGGCATCTATTTATAATAATTTCAATATTTTATGGTAAAATAAATATAATTTTTAAAATAACACCATATCATTTTATGGAATACTTTTCTGGAAGGTACAACATTTTGTTAAGGTATCGACGATAATTTTTAATCTCGTAAAAATGAAGACATTTTTTTTTCTCAACAGAAAATATATTGTTAATATAAACGATACAATACATATTTAAGATATTCATCAATTCTTCAAAATAAAGACATTGCATATGTAAAAATATCTCTAAGAATACTTTAAATGTAAATAAAATCTTAGTTAAATAAGCCAAGATTTGATTTACATTATAATGATGAAAAAATAAACCATGATTTGATTTACATTTTAAGTATTCTTAGAGATATTTTTACATATGCAATGTCTTTATTTTGACGAATTGATGAATATCTTAAATATGTATTTTATCGTTTAAATTAACAATATATTTTCTGTTAAGAAAAAAAATGTTTTCATTTTTACGAAATTAAAAATTATCGTCGATACTTTAACGACATACGAAAAGTTAAGGACAAAAACATCGATTGGAATAAAATACACATAACGTATTTCAATAAAACAAAAAAAAAACATTTTCACATATAAATATATGTATTACATAATAAACGATACAAAAAAGTGCTTGTCAAGATTCAACTTATTCTTTATGCAATAATGATATAATAGAATATATCAGAATAAATATTAAGTTATGACAAATAAATCATTTTGTTTAAGATATGTAATATATTTTCGAAAAAGTAATTCATGTTTTATTACTTGATTGGCGATTTTTTTTAGATATAAAGATATGTTCACATCAAAGATTTACAACAAACGGTTGAAATATCTTGTACTATGCGAAGGGTAGAAATTTTTGGAGTCGGTCGGCAATTTGAACTTGAAAGAAGCTCGCAAATATTTTCGCCAATATCAACACGGCAATTAATTTTTACATTATCATGCAAATGAATATAGGATTAATATTAATATTTTTATTCAGTCAAAATAATCGATAATTGGTCGGATTGTACGCACAGACACTCTTCTGATGAGTTCAACTCGGAATCGTGCTATATCGAACGTGTACTATGATAAAATTGTATGGGGGTATTATTTCCCGTGATTTTTCTTGCGTAAATTGCGTGAGGTGACATGATATACGGAGTTTTCATCCGTCAGGAGATCATAATGTGGACATCGGTTCGCGGTGCAAAATATTCATACACTTAATATCCGACATTTTCTACACAATTTTCTTTTTGAATAACTTAAAACATAAACATATATATTTATTTATATTAATAATTAATATCCAATCATATAAAATATTGTAAGTGTATTTTAGTGTATTTAGGATATTTATCGATACAATTGTGTGGTTTTGTTGTATATTTTAGAATGATTTGATTTAAATTGAAAAAAATAGTGTTTCACTTATGTAGACTTTGTGTGGAAAAGGCGTAATGTTAGTAGACTTGTAATTTTTTAAGTGTCTTTAATGTATGGTTTACTGATTTTCATTTGTGATAAGTTTTACAGGATTGAGGTGTATTTTGAATCGGTGTAAGATGAGAGTCGTTGAGAGGAAAAGTGCGTGTCGGGTGAGTCCGAAGTGTACGACACGGGGTATGAGGCGGGTTGGTGAGTGAAAAGAGAGGTTTGCAGCGTTACCTTCGCAGTTATACCCCTGGCCGATGAGCCCCCAGAGCAAGTCCGAGCAGTGGTGGCAGTAGGTCGGCTTGTGGAACGTTTTCTTGGCGAAGGAGTGTCCGCGGGTGGAGAGCTCGTCCGCCGAAGGCGCGACCGCCATCTTCCCCGGCCTCGCGGTCTTTTTACACTTGACAACTCACTCACGCACGCTTCGCACTCATTATTTACAGATTTACGTGATGTCGGAACCGTACGCGAACATCGTAGTGGCTCTGGCTCGGGCGTGATCGGCCAGCCGCTCGTCTACGGGTCATTCTCAGACGCCGAGACGAAATTCTCACGGCTGTCGACCATATCGTCGGCGGGTTCTGCGTTCTGCCTCTCGTTAGGGCGACGGAGTGAGGTGCGCGCGCGCCCTCCGACCGATGCCAGCGCCGTGCGGACTTTTCCGGAGTGACGTCGCGGCTGCGTCCCAGAGAAGCGTCGCGCGCACCCACCGCGCCTACTGACGTCGAAACGCAACACGGTCGTCGCCTCGCCAATGTTGCCGCTGCAAATATTATGCACCGAAAAAAAATACACTGGCTATATCAGGCACATATTGTCGACATTCAAAAGGAAAACAACAAATAAATTCATATTTTACCTCATTACTTTATAACAACAGTATCGTTAACTAAAATAAACAGTGTTAAATCTTATCTACAATATTATCCGCTTCGTAGTGTAAATAGATCAATATTTAACCATAAAACATACCAACACACAAGATATAGCGTTTGTAAAGCGATCATTTCAAAACTATCCCAAAACGTTAATTATTATCTTTAGCTAACTGACAACAATGTCGTACGATTTAGTATTTATCGTATCGGCGAAAAAAAGTTTAACACCTGTATATTATTGGCAGCGTGCTTAAGCGTTTGGCAACATTATCGACACAGTATTAATAATTTAGATGTATCTTTTATTATTGCCTCTGATAGGATTTTGTTCATTTAGCCCATCCATTACACCAAAATGAATAAATAAAAAATACACACATAAATTCCAGCCACTGTATTATAAACTTTGAATTCACCATTAAGGTTATCAGATATGATACGTAGTAAGCACCTCTTACTTCTAGTATTATATATATATATGTGATCTGTACAAGTTTTCTGGTTATCCTCTACTGTCTTCCACAGGTTCTCTTACATTTAATTCAATAATGTAATCTGGAATTTTAATAATTTATGTTATTTCCAATCTGAAAAAATCGTTTTAAGAATTTACGATTTTAATGATATAAAGTCAACATGTACTTAGTTTCCAGTTCTGAAATCGAGTGGCAATAAACACTATTTGACTTAATTCACTCAGTTGTGGAGTTGCAGGTACGAACTCTAATAGGAGTCTTTAATACTTAAATTGATTTTACAATCAATGTTAGTACACAAAAGCATGGAAATTTGGATACGCGTGATGTTTTCATCAATGGTTTTCACTCTTGCGAAAAATGAACAATAGGCAGTGACGTTACTAGGAAGATTTAAAAAAAACACCATCACTATTATTCGAAATTCAAATTTTCTACCCATCTAAGTATTAAAAAAATATATACCAAAGCTGCCGCCTATAGTGCTGCCATCGATAAATGTCATATTTAAAAAAGATTTTTGTGATAAAGTTAAGTACTGTATACCCAAGACATTGAGAAGGCATCATATTTATTCTAAGCCAAATTCGTGTGTCAATACAAATATTCAGCAATCATTTGCCGCTCTCTAGGACTTGCCGCCCCTGTGCATCTGCCTACTCGCCTATGCTCTCGGGACGTCCCTCTTATAGGGAGTTTGAAAGTGAGATAAAAGTGATCATATTGTAATAATTATTTTTTTTGTTTGTTAAATATTGTGTGTGATTAAAACTTTAATGATTGAAAAGTCCTAATAAAACGTTTCCGTAACAGTAAGCGATGTTTTTATTTATTTCTACCTACTTGTTTTACGTCGAGTTTGATTCAACTGCTGTTGGTCTTAATGACTTTTTTAGTGGGGATTTATTTTTGGAGTATAACATCGTCAACAAAATTCAAAATTTCTCACAATAAATGAAACTCGCTCAAAAATAAATTACGAGTTATGTCAACATATGTTTTGATTTAGTTTTACACGGACTGGAGTTTTGTGTTGATCCGACGTAGCATTCAATATACCTACCGTAAAAATCGAATGATTGATATAATTGATTGATTTTCGTATTTATAAATGGGGGTGGCCAAAAGCCAAACCTCTTATATGATTTGGTGAATATTATATTAATTATTATAACCCGAAAACCATTATAAATCTGGAATGCTCAAAATGCCCACTGTAAAATAAAATACGGAGATACTGACAATTTAAGTCATCCAGTGCTTAAGCAATAAAGATATTAATAATGTTATTAGCATAATCCAAAGTTCCACGAGTCGTGTTGTCGGTGTTTTCATGTATGGAATATTATATTTTAGCCCAGCTCGGTAACAATGTTGTGGAAGTATTGTGGAAAAGCATTTGTTTTAGTAGGGACTAATTTCAAACAGGCCCATTCTTACTTTTTTATTCTTAATACGCATGCACAAGAAAATTCAAGAATTATTTGTACAGTTTGTTGCTTTTTGAACAACCACAGCTTTGCCTTATAATGATAGAAGTGAATCAGAGCAAAGATTTTTTATGGATTTGATATTTAGTTACGTTGTTCGTGAAAAATGATTTTTTTCGTTCACACAGCAGATGAATTGGTGTTTGATTTCAGTCAACTTAATATTTTTTTGAACATTTTTTGGCAGAAAATTTCAGGTCGGTCTGAGCCCAACTAGCCCAGTACGTAGAACTGCCATTGATTTTAAGCCCGTTTTTAAATTTCTATTACTGATGTTTTATTTGTAATAGAAGACTCTAAATAATATTTGACATGTGATGAAACTTGAAAACTTAATTGTAGCTTCACAAAATTACTGCAGAATAAAAAACTACTAAGTTGTAGGGATTCTGAAGTCTCGGGGTTTTCAAAGTCCCGGGACTCGAGGCGTGATCAAGTTAAAGTCCCGGGCTCTTCCCGGGACTCGAGACTTATTTTCCCTTCAATAAAATTATACATTTATTAAAATTAAATCTGTATGTATGTATGTGTGTATAAAATACACTCGGCGCACATACACTAAAAATCGTGTTTTTTTAATACAATGCTTAATAGTTGTTATATTATGAAATGCTTACGGTTAATTTTTACTAAGAGTGGATGATAACGGTGCATGTATTGAAAAAATATTAATGAATTCGGCCGCAGTCAGGAGTAAATTTATCATATTTTGTCCTATTGAGACATTGGTACCTTTGTATAATAGTGAAAAATTATTTGTAAATAAAACAACATCAGGTATGAACATTTAATCTTAATATTTTGTAATTTGCTTTTGCTACACTTATATTTTGTATACAGTTACGTTTTTCTTAGGGCTCCTCATTTATACCTGTTTTCATTCAATACGCATCAGTCTTTTTGATTTCTCAACTACAAGAATTGTGTTTTAAAAATAAAATATACAATTTATTAACACATTTTAAATCAGTCTCGATTCCCGGGACATTTTACAATAAAATCCCGCGACTCAAGACAGCAAAAAACCCGAAAAGTCCTGGGACGTCTCCATACAGAATCCCTACTGAGTTGATTAAAAATCTACATACATAACTGCCAAAGAAAAAAAATTGTTGCTTGATTTATTTTTAATTAATTAAGATAAATCTTAGATATGACAGTTTTTACCAACCGATGGTCTACAGACCGGTGCTGGTCCATCGAAATTTTCTACCAGTCCGCAAATAGTTGCCCCCCATCAATCAAACCGTAATAAATTAGTAATTTTATTCCACTTCATTTTGATTATCAAATGACAAAAACTAGAAAAAATGTTTGAAAATATTTTAGTTTATTTCTTAGAAGGGATATTAAAGGATATAATATATTATATATGCTACAATAATTATTAATTAAACATGTTACAGAATAATATTGGTAAATAATTATAACATTCAATACGATAACAGAAATTCATTAATTTCAATATAAAATATTTATGTCTTGCCCTTAAAATTTGTGATTTCACTTAAAAATGGAGATATGAAACTTCTAGTTACAAAAAACGATATCATAGATCAGGGTATTTAAAATCTGATTGATTCTAGTATCTGGTAAATAAAATTTTATTTTACTAATATTTATTTAATCATATGGTTTATCAGCTAATCAACGCTGCTACTTTTTATATATTTAAACATAAAAAAGAATAGAAAAAAAGAATTTTCACTAAAAACAAACAATTTTCGCATGAAACATAAAAACCTTGTTTGCATCAAATATTGATATTATGCTTTTTGTGACTAGACGCTTCATATATCCATAACATTTACACTAGCATACTAACATTCACTATTATCACGCATTTTCCATATTTTCATTTATATTAGAGACCAAATACACCTATTAAAACAGTTTGCACACTCATCTTAGCATTATGTACTGTAAAAATATTAGAGTCCTCTCACAAATTTCTCCTTTGTTTATGATTTTTGAAGAACATTTGTCATTTCTTTTGCATGCTTATCATTTTGGAAAGACACCATTTTGAGGTTAGAGCTAATAATCCAATGTTTTGGTTCTCAGTAAATAGCTCGAATGCAAATTCTTACTAAAAATTGGGCATAGCGATAGTGATAAGCTAATCGTTTGTTTTGTCTTAGCCCTAGTCTGTAATTCGAGCATTTGACGTTCGAGGAATTGGTTATTTTATTTTATTTTATTGAACTTGCAATTTCCATTCGAAGAATTGCATTCGAGCAATTTACCCGCTCCCCAATGTTCTGAGTCTATTACAGAGAATTGATTGGTTGGATCTTTTATAACTCTAATACCTCTCGCAATAAGAGTTAAAGCTTTAGACGAGAAAGTCTCAATAATTGAAGAAGTTATTAGAAATCCAGGGAAAAAGCATCTTGACATAGAGAAAATCCAGCACCAGCATCATCAACTCTCAACTCGATGCACCTAAGTACGATATTAGTGAGTTAATCTTAATTAATAATAATTAAAAATTATTTTTTGATAAGGAGCCTAATATGAATGAGTTCTAATTGCATTTTACCAATAGGTAGCCTGTTGATGGACCCAATAAAAAAATTATAATGATTAAATGAGGTTAAATATGTTAATACTTACATATGAAAATGATTATTTTTGAATAACTGTGGGACTAAAAAAGGTTTTTCAACCACATCATTGTTCTTAACTCAGTAAATATAATAGCACCATTTAAAAAAAAACACTAAATCTTCTATGAGCTTACCATTCATTTGATAGTCATTCTAATAGAATAACAATATATTGCTATATTTTCTTTTTCCTTGGTAAATTTCTGTTTTTTAATTAAATTAAAGCTTTAAAAATGTATATTTAGATCTGCAGCTTAATCCCGTTTAATATATTAACAACAATACATAAATCATTTATTAGCAATTACTATTTATAATAATAATTGTATCATTCAGTAGACGGATTGTTCGTCTTTTCAACCTTGTTGGCATTTCTGCTCTGACCATGGTTTCCAAAGCTGAAAAGCAAAATTTGTACATATAATCAAATTTAGATTATCAGGATTGTATTAATGATAAAAAATAATCATGACATGACTTGATCACCTGTTTTTATCTCTTTTTGGTGTTTAAAGGATTCATTGAATTTCTGTTGTAAATCCGTTGTGTGCGCGGAATTATTTCTGAAAAGAAAGCATGCACATCAGCCATTAAAACCACAAAATCTTTATGAACATTTCAAATAATAAAATGCACTTCAAACTAAGCAGACGAATCTGACATGCTGTAGTAATAAGAATGTGATAACTTAGCTGCGACATATTTAACATACCGCTTCTCCATTTGAACAACGAAGCAAGTGCAAATTTACAAATTATCAAATAAAACTAACAAATAATGTTATTTTTCAATTTCCCCAATGAGTTTATTCCCACCTAATTTTCCTGGTTAAAACGTGTTATTGACCTATGCGGGCGACTTCAAACTGAAATTAGTCGTAGCGGTCTACTAACACTGTATGTGCTATGTTGGTAAAACAGTGAAGTTATTCAAAAAACAATATAATGTGTAAGAAAGAGAAACCAAATTGATAGATAATAAAAGAGGCACTCAAACCTTGTTTCAAAGCATCAGGCGGACGACTTGGAAAGGCTATTACAACATCTTGGCCACTGCTGGTATATATTGTAAAAGAAACCGTCTCGCACTGTGTTTACAGCTTCATATTTCATAAAGCTAGTACATCACCGGCACTTCTAGAAAACATAAGTGCTTAAATAAAACAATAATGCATACATTTTATATAATAATGCATACGTTTATCATTTTTTTATGTGAGATATATGCTAGCAAAAACGGTAAAATTACATGTTTCAGTAATTTCCACTAAGGTGCACAAATTTATTCAAAAAGTTGGGGGGATATATTGAGATTTTTAATCTTATTTGTTTATATAAAGTGGATGTGATTTTTTTCCTGTATAATATGGGATGTGAGACTTCTAACACTCTCAACCACTACTTTATAATAAGAACCATGTATGTAAATTTTTAGGTAGAAAATATATTTTGCATTGCCATCTATTGGTGATAAAGAATATAAAAGGATTACTTTTTTGCTAAGTAACTGATTAATACATTATTAATGTTATAGATGACTCTGTGCAAAAAAAATGGTATATTTATAAATGAAATTAATTTATCTCCCATCTACTGAAATACCTCATAAGCATCGGTCTTGTAACATCAAACGTTGACTGTAATCGACACATTTGGTAATCGGCTAGTGCTTACAATATATAACAAAAGATGGCACTAACCAAATTAAATTGCCAATTATTTTTGATAGAAAGGCAATTCATTCTAAAACATATTATAATTAATAATAACGCATTTTTTACTAATTCAACTATTCCTCAATTTACCCAATGATCAGAACCAGTTACAGAAGTATTTATTTTTTGTGGAAATTGTAGGTTCTTTGTTACAGTATGAAATGATTATTTTATTTCTGACAATAAATGTTATTTATCATCCTAATGTTTCCATTGTGCTTAATTAAGGGTAAGAGTCACGGTCTACAGAGACCTATAATTAAGAGAAATTATTAAATTGCTTATACACAAAAAATCTTCATTGATATAAGATTTTCAAATCATCTCTGTTGAGTTAAACATTCCTTATTATCATATTGTAATAATGTTATTAGAAAACAATGAATAGGGAGCCAGCGGCGTGCTAAGGCAGTGACACAAGCAAAATACACTATTTATTTTTGAAAAAAATATGAAACGTTAGTAAAATCAACTAAATAAATAACTATACTAAGTTTTCATTTTTTCAGCTTTTATTAGACGTTTTGTATTGAAAATTAGTAAAAAAGAATATTAATTCTTATATTTGAAACCGGGTTGCTAAATTGAAAAAACCGGGCTTACACCACCAGGTTTTTGAAAACCGACAAATCCTAATCTACACCCAGTGATGTGCTGCTAAAATTCTATAATCCGGCTCGCACCTTGGTAAACACCAACCCCTCAATTTTTATACATTTTTTTTTAAATTAAAAAAAAATTACCATACTTCACTAAATTATTTATTTACATCACAAAATTTATATATTATATAAATTCATTCCAAATAGTGTTTTGATTTTCATTCGAAACATTGACCGTGACATGGTATCATTAGTCTATCATCTGCTGTGTGATGGTGTCTTCTGAGCCATGATTTAACGAATGCTGTGGAGTTCTATGAAGTCAGTGGCAAACCTATCAAATTAATGGTCATTAAGTCTGATTTATGTTGAATAATTAAATTTGCCCTTTTTCTGAACAAATAGTATTCATTTACGAAAATCCTCGTTCCGCCTCTGCAGAGCTTATTGCAATTGTGTTAATATTATTTTTATATACTAACAAAATAGTAACCAAAAAGGCCGCAAATTTTTACTTTATCCATATCAGATCAAGTATTGTTATCATGTAAAAACTCGATTTCGGAATTAAAATATTTTTTGAATTTGGGATATTTTTTTCAAAAATAAATAGTGTGTTTTGGTTGAGATACGATTTTTTAATGACAAAAATAAGAGGTCCCTGCTTAAGCACGCCACTGGCTCCCTATTATTTTTTTTACAAATAAACTTTATTACAATATGATAATAAAGAATGCTCAACTCAATTGGATGATTTGAAAATCCTAATAATCTAGATTCTATCAATTAAACGATTTTCGTGTATAAGCAATTTAATAACTTCTCTTAATTATAGGTGTCTCTGTAAACCGTGGCACTCACCCTTAACTTGGCAAATTTTTAACTTGTTACACTTTGGAACTGAGGCATTGATATAGTCTTATATGTATCTACCTATAGTATGTATTTAAAATATGATGTTTTTTTCTATGGTATGGCATCTATATCTACCTATAGATGCCATAATCTAGAGTGGGACCCCACCGGGTACAGTTAATTAAATGGTTATCGTTTGTACCCATGGTCGGGTGCCGTGGCTGAAATTGCAATTTTATGGAAATTCGGGTTCGCATGTGCGGCCGCTTTCTGCGAAACGGGTTATTTATTACTAACTCTTTTAAAATTTTGCGTGGCGCCCCAACTATGCATGCTCGGCTTATAATATAATATACGGCGGCCGATTCCGAATCGGTGGTCCTGCCCGAAAAGTAATTAAAAAATAACGTGTTCCAAAAATCGACACCGGCCAACTTAGACGCTGACTAGGGATCAGTTTTCTGAATGGTCCGCTGAGAGAGGTTAGGCAATTATTTTTAAACTTACAATGTCATTCTATAATTTTAATTTTAATTTATTTCCTGTATACTATATAAATATTGACACCCTCTGTGTTCTACTTACTAAGGGTTACCACAACGAATATGCCATTCTGAGCTTAATTAATAATTTTAGAATCTCAGACATTACATAGATGTTTGTGATGTCTCTTATTATCGAGTGTAATTTTTAAATTGAAAATTATTTGGCGCAATTGCAGTAGCTGTATTTTTACATTTTTTTCTATAAATGAACATTTAATTTACACGTATTTAAAAGAAAAAAAGACGTCAGATATTTTATTATTTTGAAAATTATATAAGCAAAATTATCCCGAGAGTAAAATACATTAAAAAATCACCCATGGCGGTAACCTTCCATACTTAAAAAAATCTGTCATGATTTTTTTACGTCAACCAGCTTTTTTTAAATAGTGAAAACATTACAACTCCCAAAATATCTTAAATTACTGATGCATTCAAGATAATATTAAAACATGAATTTAATTAATTCACTAACATTTTAATATGGCATACGGCGATCGAGGAAAGCTGGGCTACTATGCAGAACGTTTTATATATTAACAACATAAGACTAAATATCTTTTGGTCTCACTGATTGGGTTTCCGAAGATCTTTTTTACTAACCAAACACTTCTTTTGATTTTTAAGGGCAAATTTGCAATCCTAAAATTCCATGGAATTTTCAACAAAACACCTTCCTCGTCTTCTTAGCAGAGTTCTCTTTTTATATATCCGTTTATTCTTCCCATGGTGCACACGAGGCACCTATTACGAGAGCATTTCTTCTTAAATTAATTTCCTGACTGATATGGCCAATATTTATAATGTTTCCGTCATAATTTCAATATTAAATTAAATACTTAATTTTATACAATTTTCAACTCAATCTGTTTATTTCTGGCTCATAAAATATTGATTGTTTAATTATAATTAAGTACGAATCTATTATTACATTTTTGTATTATGTTATAAAATGTTTTTTGCAATTTTCGTTACCGATGATTTGATTGTAAATAGTAATATGTAGTCTTTAAGTAAAAAAATTAACAGGGAAGAAAACGACATTTGGAAAGATTAATTTTTGAATGGATAATAACACGATATTTGAGAATCTTCAGTTTGAGAGAACGAGGTTTGTGAATGAAAAAGTTGAGGGATTGTAGAAAATGTGGCCACAATCACAAAAGCGGCCATTAAAGATAGAACAAACGGGCCAAATGAATATTGTTTTGGCACGGCATTTTGTGCACCGCGACGAAGGCTTCTTTTTTCAAACAAAATAAATTGTAAAATATATCTGTACATCAATAAATTCATATTTATGCGAATCCATAAACTTTTAATAGCATATATTGCCATTTGACTGATTTTAATCAAGCCCTAGTTGGGAACTGAATAAAATTTCGTAATATTTGAAAAATATATATAAATTATTATTTGAAATATTAAAACAATAAGCTTAAAATATATATATTACAACAGCACCTACAATAAGACAAATTATTACAGTAATTTTAACACTGAATTTTTATATTTTTAACGATTCTCCGTTTGACAGTTACGATGTCAACATTAATTAAATTTGCTTTGAATGTCTTTTTTAATTTTACATCTGTAAAACTATCATATCTTTGCATGGTAATATTGCATAAAATATTGCTTTTAACATACATAGCTATATAATATACATAGTTAAATGTATCTGTCTAGTACAAATAAAATTTTATTCTCAACATCAAATTGACGTGGCGGCTATGCTATTTTTTGCTATCAAAATGTGTCGGACTCGGTATGTCTCAAATAAATAAAGAACGGAAAATACTGTATTCAATTCTGTAAGGTACGTCGCAGATTCTTATAACAACCATGAATTAATTATGTTTATATTATAATTTATGTGAATTGAAATGCAGAGGCATCTTTGATCTATACCTAATACCTTAAATGATAGAGTATAAGCAACTCTCTGTTAATTAAGTATACCAACTATTAAATATAAATTAGAATATTTATTGCGTAAAAATGAAGATTTCTCCCACAAAATATTTGATTGTAAGTTTCAACAAAACATACATAACATTTTCAATTACCTCAGCAGATACTTGGTATTTAATTTTTAGAACAACCAATAAAAAAGCAGAAGTAATCATTGCAAAATGACGAAGAGGTATCTAAAAAAAACATTTATTTATCAATATTCATAATAATCGAGGCGTTTTAAGTGCTTCCGCGTGTTTTCTTCGGAAAAATTTCAAGTATTAGTTGAATACCACCCCTTTTTTCTTGTCTTGATAAAAAGTTCTATAACAGGCTGAATCTTTCTCAATCACCATACGTATTTTAGATATATGCAAGTTCTCGAAGATACATGAAGGTTTCATTGACCGCTTGAATACCGCACAAATAAATCATTAATATGTCCCAGAGATACTGCGTGTTTTTGAAAAAAATAATTTCGCCTAATATACACTCGAATTAAATATTTTAAAAACCTATATTGATAGATAGCACTACACATATTCATCAAAATATTGCTTATATTCTATTAGAATACTAAGTATTTGATTTTTTAAATTTCATGGACATCAGTGTTCGCTCGCATATGTTCCGTACACCGGTGTCCGCATGGTATTTAAGTGGTTAATATTTTTGATTGCTCAAGTCTTCTTCACCTAATTTTTTGTTACTGAGTGAGATCCAGTCAACTTATAAACATCTTTATCGTTGACGTTCAAGATTAGTTCATTCATTAGGCAAACTATTTAATATGTGATAGTTTCCGCAGTTTCTTAAAAAAAATATAAAATCACTAATCATTTGAAAGCAATATTGTTTTCAGGAACCTTTAATTGTTGGCTTTTTTATTTCAGTCCACGCGTCTCCAATATTGTTTATTGCGTTCCATATAATAAATTATAGTTCTTCCAAAAATCTTTTATGTTGGCCCACCTTCCCTGTCAGTTGCCTTGACATCCTACTTTATTATTTTCTTAATATAATATCGTTTAAACGTAAATGTTACTTTTTGGTCCATGGGCTTTATGAGACAGGTAGTATTGGGAAGAAGAAACAGATTGACTTCTGGGTATAAACTCTGCAGAGATGTTGAGTGTCCTGGAGCATTTGCTAAAACTTTAAGATAAATAACGGATGGAATTCAACATTTTTTGCATTATCAAAGAATTATTAAATAATGATTTTTGAAAATGTCCGAAATAGCGATTTGTGCGAAAGTAGAGGGCCCCCTGTAAAAGAATAACATTTACGTGTCCTATAAATAATGTGGCAATGTACTGCGTGTATTACTGTACTAAAAAAACATTTATGTGTTTTGTCTTCGCATAAAAAATCATTGCCCTTGAACAATATTTCGTGATTTTTGTTTTGTGCGAAATAAACTACATATTCGAGCCTCCGCCATTGTGTTTTTATTTCTTTTTGTTTTATATTTGGTCAGAAAAACGATTAAATTTATTATTCGTTATTCTTTATGGAATCGTATTCTTCTTTATATTGCAAAGAGAAAGCTCGAAGTATCACCGGTTTCAGGGCCGTGGTTATTGCTTAATACCTGGAAATTCGTGATGCTATTTTAAGTTTAACTTATGACGATAAGAACCAGTTTCGCGTATATCATACTTTCCAAATGCATACAAATAAATTCATTTAGAAATCAGTTCAAAATTATTCCTTGATTTCCCTATAGATTTTTGGTACTACGAAGTAACATTAAAAACACGTTTATTTAATAACATTTAATAACACAAAATCATTAGAAAACAAAATTGACACGCGTTGGCGTAACTAGTAAATAGATACAATTGCGATCAGCGGAATAACAAAGATATTAAATTTCATTTAATACTACTAGCTGTAAGCCCGTTGCCCAGCAACGTGAGATTTTTGTTGCATTGTGTTTAATTTTATTTAGTTTAATTTAATTTTATTTAATTTAATTTAATTTAATTTAATTTAATTTTATTTTATTTTATTTCATTTCATTATCTATTAATTTGAAAATTTACGCAAACAAAATACATTTCGTAGAAGAAGAAGTCTCGAGGACATCAGTACGCACACATTTGTGAAAAGTGAAAAGCGAGTGATTATTTTATCGACTTTTAATATATAAATTTAGTATGAATAAAAAAGAGGAGACTGGAAGGTGTGAAATCGAGGACACCTTACACTCACTCAAACAAACAAACGGACCTTATCGGCTATTAATTTAATATACTATAAATGAATTTCTACAAACGTACCGCTGAATTCATTGAAAATATATCGGTGAAATTACAGTGTGTAAATTACATCAGTCTGATGTAATTCACACATGAAAAAATAAGCATGTGGCATTTTCAAATAACGCATAAGTATAGTATAAGTATAAAACGATTTGTGCTCAGTTTGGTTTGCCACTTCACCAATAATAGAACAACGCTTGAAAAATCATCAAATTGATATTAAAATCGTGATTCAGTTCGCGAAACTTACCATGCGCTGCATCACAAAATTCTGTTCAACGATGAGGTTCATTTTTAGTTAAATGGCTACTCCAATGACCAAAGCTTTCGCGTTTGAGCTAAAGAAAATCCACAAAACATTATTAATACGCCGTTAACATGACTAGTCACCGTTTGGTGTGCTTTGTGGAATCATCGGTCCATATTTCTTCAAAAATGATACTGGCTAGAATGTTGTCAATGGATAGCGCTATTGATCCATATTACTGACATTTACTTTTCCCGATTGAATGGCATTGGAAGTTTATTGAAATAAACATTCGATGAACGCATAATGTTGCGTAGTGGACCTGTGAATTGGCCTCCAAAAAATTGTGATTTAACACCTTTGGACAATTTTCTGTGGATATATGTGAAGTCGCTAGTCTACTCCGATAAACCAAAGACGATAGACTGATTCCATACGACCCCAGCTGCTCGAAATAATTGGTCGAAAATTGCGCTTTCTTCCAGCTACTAACAGCATAACTTTATCTTTTCAATAAAGCCAAAATCATGTTGAGTACAACGATTATTGTGAGTTTTATTTCATTTTAAAATATTGTATCTTTAAAAAACACCTTTACATTATATAATACATATAATTTATATGTGTTGCAAACCGCTTGTTGGTTATCTCTGTTACGTCACTGGTTGCAATCACGTCGAATACAGCTGATTTAAATTGGTACATGAAATATAAATAAATACAAATAATCTTATAAAAGGAAATTACCTCGCAGACAGTTCTAATGGAGGGCGAAACGCACGTGTAAAGTGATTTAGTATTATATATTTTGAGATTGTATATTTACGCAAGTTCACGTAACAGTTTTTTTTTGCTGCAAGACCTAATTGCAAAAAGATTTCCCGGCAGTGGCGTGGGGTGTACGAGATTGTTTTACATATTTCATAACGTCATGAAGATTTTTCGATGCTGTAATATTGTGATATAAACCTAAAAAGGGGAATATCAAAATTAATATCAACCATATTTGATATTTTATTAACAATATTAAATACATTGCTGTTGCAAGTCTCATTGTGATTAAATATAATCTGTCTACAACTCATAGCTGAACAATTTTTTGATAGCTTCTATACATAAGGTATTATTATTTTATTTGTATCAAGTAACTAAGGATTTGTTTTTTTATTTATTTATATTCTGATGTGCATAGTTAAACTTAGATAACTTCGCATTTTTTTGATAAAAGCGATTAAAAATGATATTATTATTCAAGGTTCTACCGAAGATGTCTCTCTAGTAAATATAAACAGCTATGAAAGTATTTTTTCGCCAGCGAAAAATAGCAGTAAACATTTATTGTCAAGCAATATTTCTCTATGTTAAATTTAATTTATAATGTATATCTTGTGTAACCCATAAAAATATTTTTATGTACAAATAATAAATAAATCTGATTTATTTTTGCGTTCAATAATGTCTTATTTTAAGTTTATTTTCCTATCTACAATTTTTGTATTGCATTCTATTATTTTTTGTTATTAAATCTTGCATAATATTTATATCAGTTTTTAAAAGGATTTTGGGTTTAAATAGTTTGTTTATGTTTACGGGTCAATTAGTAGTTATAAAAATATGTATAAATTTTTTCAGAAGGTGATTCTAGAACTACTGTACACAAAAATTAATGTAAGATGGTATTATTACGTCATTCAAATGAAGCGAAAAGAATCTTACGAACGCCATTGGCTGTTTTTTTTCGAAAGCTTACAAAATACACAATATGTCTGGTTCTTTAAGCGCAAATACAGATTATTTTCGACGAATTATATTCCAATTTATTCAACTAAAAAGAATTACTTTTCAATTCACCAAAGTACTGTACTAATTGGCTTGGATAAGCTGGAATATATTTTCGGTAATAAATAAATAATTTCTGTTTATTCAAATTTGG